>CM033731.1:33721752-34321752 GCA_019671005.1 Hibiscus mutabilis | reverse complement strand
TTGCCAATATAATTCATTTTAACATCAACAACTCACTGTTTTCATATGCATCATCAAAACCCATTAAACCAATGCAACGACCTTTGCATTAAACAATGTTCATAAACATTAATAAGACATGCTTACTCTCAAATGCACCAACATCATTTTTAAACCAATTTCCAGCATTAAACCATGCTCACGATATGCATAAACAATGAGTAATTCGAACCATGTAAAACAAGTACATCAAACTATTAGCCAAACTGAGTTCAAGAGAGAATCCATCTGTTACTTACTTTCGAGCTTAGATCAACGGTTCAAGCTTGATCTAAACCCCCAAAGCACAACTTTCAAACCTTCGGAAAGTTGAAAAACACTTTCCACTCTCCGACTCGCAACGCCTCGCTTGCCGATGCGACAATCACGCCTCCAAAGCTTCTGGAACTCACGTTCAAGCTTGAGGAACAATTTCTCCTGCTTTTATCCACACAAAACAGAGGTACATTGCATCAAACTGCAATCAACATCACCTCATCACAAAACCTCAACATCTTCTACCCAAAACCACTCCACAACTCCCAAAATTAACAACAAACCTCTTCCAAACTTAACCCAACCACAATCAAATGTTTCAACACTTCAATTAACATCAATTAACATCTAAAAACACATCTCAACCATCCTTATATCTCCAACATTCAATTAACCACCACAGCTCCTCAAAAACACATATCTATCAACCTAGAAAATTAAAGATTCACATAGTTTCGGGATTCCAATGTTAAAACCAATTTATTAACATTATAAAACATCAAAATCATGATTATAACCAATCAAGAACCCAACAAAACAGATCCAAAAAGGAAATCACTTAATCTCAACAATTAAACCTTGATTTAATCAATTTCCACAATTAACTCATCAAAACTCATTAGAAAATATTAAACAGTGATCAAATACTTGGGAATTTCAATAAAGAACCATTTGTTAGAGGAGAAGAACGAACCTTACCTCTAATGAGTGATTTCCCTCTTAATTGGATGGTTTAGATCTTGAAAACAAAGAAATTCAATGAGGTTTTGCAAAGCAAGATTTATGAACCAATTAAGAAACAAGAATTTAAGAAATCAAGAGTGTTACCTCAGATTTTGGATGAAAAAGTGAGTGTTTGGCTGAAGAACTTTGAGAGAAAAGTTTTGGAGAAAAAGTTACGTAGATTTTTGGTTTTAAGAAAATAACTACCTTTTAGTTAATTCTCTTCTAATTACCCAATTAAAAAACTTTTAAAATAATCCTAAATGAGAGGAAAATCTGATATTAAAGTTTGGTAAAATAGCTCCTTAAAGATTCTAAGGTTTGACCCTTTTTTCAAAATAGTCACTAAAATAGTTTTCAATCTTTAAATTTTGGTCACTAGCCAAAATGTCCAATTTCCAAATTCCATTTTTCAAAATTGATTTTACCAAAAATATCCATATATTAAATAATGATTTTTAGATATTTTCCCTTATTTTCCTCGTTCCATAATTATTTATTCTGATTTTAATCTTGAATCCGACTCGAATCTCTAATCCTGATCCACCGGACTGTCTAAACAACTAGGGAAACTCGTAGGCCCAAAACCGAGGCGTTACAACTCTCCCCTTTAAGAAATTTCGTCCTCAAAATTTACCTGATGGAAACAGATGCAAAAATTGAGCAACCATATCCGACTTACTCTCTCATGTGTCCTCCTCAACACCGCGATGTCGCCATAATACCTTAACAAGTTCAATTGTCTTGCCATGAAGAACTTTACTACTAGAGTCAATGATCTCCACTAGTTCATCATCATAAGATAAATCCGACCGCAACTCAACATCCTCAACTGGCATAACATGTGACGGATCCGAACGATACCTCCGCAACATGGACACATGAAACACATCACGAATCTTCTCTAACTCAGGAGGTAACCTGAACTGATAAGCCACAAAACCAATGCGTCCCATCACCTCATACGGTCCAATAAACCTTGGTCTCAACTTTTCTTTACGCCCAAAACGCAACACCTTCTTCCAAGGCGAAACTTTCAAGAATATTTTTTCACCAACATCGTACTCAACCTCTTTACGCTTCAAATCTGTATAGGATTTCTGCCTATCTGAGGCCTATTTTAAACGATCTCAAATAATCTTAACTGCTTTATCCGTGTCTTTCAACACATCAGACATGGAAACATACTTTTCCCCAGCCCCAGCCTAACAAAAGGGCATACGACACCTCCTACCATACAAGGCTTCATACGGTGCCATCTTTATACTTGCTTGATAATTGTTATTGTACGCAAACTCTATCAAAGGAAAATGCCTTCCCCAAGTTCCTTGGAACTCAATGATACAACATCTCAACATATCTTCCAAGATTTGAATCACACGTTCAGACTGGCCATCCGTCTAAGGATGATACGATGTACTGAAATTCAAGCGAGTACCCAAAGCTCAGTGCAAACACTTCCAAAACCTCACTGTAAACCACAAATCTTTATCCAAAACAATCGATTTAGGCACCATGTGCAACCTTACAATTTCAACAACATACAAATCTGCCAACTTATCCAACGAATACAGCGTATGCACGGGCAGAAAATGTGCACACTTCATAAATCGATCAACAATCACCCAAATGGAATCCTTTTTAGCCGGTGTCAAAGGTAATCCTGACAAAAAATCCATGGTGATCGTTTCCCACTTCCACACCGGTATTTTCAACAGTTGCAACAACCTGGAAGGAAACTGATGTTCAGCTTTCACCCGCTGACACGCCATACATCTAGCAACAAAATCAGCCACATCATTTTTCAAACTCACCCAATAGTACTCTTTCCTCAACCCCTGATACATTTTGTTACTTGCAAAAGGACTAGTATGTGCCTCGGTCAAAATCATCCGTCTCAACTCCTCGTCACCAGGCACCACAATCCGGTCTTTAAAGTACAAAACCCCATTGCTATTAAAGTAAAAATCCGTAGGATTTCCATCCATGATGTCCTTAACATGAGGTACCAACGCCTCATCATATGACTACTTTTCCTTAATCAACTGTGCCAAAGAAGGTTTTACTTGCAACTATGCTAACAATCCTCCATCACGGTTTACACTCAACCTAGCAAACATGGCTCTCAACTCCACAGCGGCCTTTCTACTCAAAGCATCAGCCACAACATTGGCTTTGCCCGGATGGTATTCAATGGTCAGATCGTAATCCTTCAATAACTCCAACCACCTACACTGATGAAGATTCAACTCTTTTTGTGTGATCAAATACTTTAAACTCTTATGGTCAGCGTATACAACACATTTTCACCATAAAGGTAATGTCTATAAATTTTCAATGCAAACACTACTGCCGCAAGCTCAAGGTCATGCGTAGGGTAGTTGTGTTCATACACTTTCAACTGCCTCGATGCATATGCCACGACTTTCCCATTTTGCATCAACATATACCCTAACCCGATGTAGGATGCGTCATTATACACTACAAACTCATTCCCTGACTCTAGTTGAATCAAGATTGGAGCTTACGTCAGTGCTTCTTTCAACTTCTCAAAAGCATGATGTCTAGCTTTTGACCACACAAAACCGCACATCCTTTTGCAACAACTTGGTCAATAGAGCAACAACTCTCAAAAACCCATCCACAAAACAATGGTAATAACCCGTCAAACCCAGAAAACTACGAACTTCCGTCACTGACTTTAGCTGCTTCCAATTCACAATCGCCTCAACCTTTTTAGGATCAACCCAGATACCCTCAGCTGAAACCACATGTCCAAGGAAAACTACTTCCCTAATCCAAAACTCGTATTTTCTCAACTTATCATAAAGCTAATTATCCAAAAAAGTCTGCAACACAATCCTCAAGTGTCAATCATGATCCTCCTCGGTATAAGAGTACACAAGGATATCATCGATGAACACTACCATAAATTGATTCAAAAATCCATGGAATACACGGTTCATCATATCCATGAATGTTGCAGGCGCATTCATCAGCCCAAATAGCATTACCAAGAACTCATAATGGCCATACCTCGTACGAAAAGCAGTCTTCAACACATCTTTATCCTTCACCATAGTTCCGCAGAATTGATCGAACAGATCATCAATCCACGGTAAGGGATACTTGTTCTTGATCGTCAACTTATTCAGCTGTCGATAATCTATACACATCCTCAATGTGCCATCCTTCTTTTTCACAAACAACACCAGTGCTCCCCATGGCGAAAACACTAGGCTGAATGAAACCCCAATCCGGCAACTTCTAAAGTTATGTCTTCAACTCCTTTGGTGCCATGCGATATAGTGCAAACGACACCGGAGCCGAATTAACATATGTCTCGATGCGAAATTCCACCTCCCTGTCCGATGGCAAACCAGGTAACTCTTCTGGAAACACACCCTAAAAGTCATAAACTGTACGGATATCCTTCGTCTGCACTTCTTCCATATCAAATTCATCACATAGGCTAGGTACGCCCGACATCCACATTCAAGTAACTTACGCGCTTCCATGGCTAAAACCATATTAGACAAGAACTTTAAATTTTTGCCCACAACTACAACCTCATAATCATCAGCAAGCCTAAAAAACCGCTTGCTCTCAAAATCAACCACAGCTCGATGCTCGGACAACTAGTCCATAACCAAGATCACGTCAAAACCATGGAACGACAGCTCCATTAGATCAGCCACAAACACGTGACCCTAAACCATTAAAGGACACCTCCGATACAATTTTCTTGTAACGACCGTTTCTCTAAAAAAACTCTTCACTTGCAAACTAACATCAAGCATTTCTACCGGTACACTAAGCAAATGTACATGCTCATGCAATACATACGAATGTGTAGAACCAGATTCTATTAGAGATAACAATGACATAGACTGCAAGGTAAAGGTACCTGCTATCACGTCCGTGTCATTTCTCCCCCCGCGATGAGTATAGATCCTCGCTGGTCCACCCTCCTCCGTTTGAACTGCCATTGTGTGTGTCACAACCCTCTGTCCCTTCTTTCTCATTTGAAAGGTGCCTCGGCCGCGCCCATGGCTCTAGGTGGTGCAACAACAGGTGCAGGTGCCTGCCTACCTCTAGCAAGCAAATGACAATCTCGTCTGATGTGATTTGTCGACCCACAACTCCAACAAGAGTTCACATCCACAACTACAAGAGTCTGCCCCTCTCTGGCCAAATGCGGGCAATCTCACTTCAAATGTTCTCTAGAAACACAACCCCAATAACTATTATGTGCTGCTCGGACCTGAGCATCTTATCCCTAATAACCTCATCCAGAACCTTCTCCACTGCGTCTCGCATCTGGTCAGCACCTCTGGTCTTGGTGCCTCCTAACTTGACCACCCCCGAAACTATACTCTACAGCTTTCTTCCCTAAGCTCGAACCTTCAGAGCGACGAGACAAACCCAGACTCTACTCTATATCCTTTGCCCGAGATACTAGAAATGATCACAGTAGAAATGATACCCATGTGTGTACTGACTCAGCCGTATGAACTGTATCTCATACTCGGATACGGTCATACTACCCTAAACCAAGGCCATAAACTCTCATTTTTTGTCATCCAAATGTCTAACACCAGATATTTCTTCCTAAAGTCAGCCTGGAAGAATTACCACGTCACTTCATCGGGTTCCATGCCCTTGGTTACAGTGGTCCACCAACTATATGCATCTCCTTGCAACAGGGAAACAACGTATCCCAACTTGCGGTCATCGTTACAACCCATTTGCAGAAAAATATGCTTTATACTAGCCATCCACTCCTCAAAAGCCTCGGGTGCCAACCCTATATACTAAACCCATCCATGGTTACGCAAATGCTCCAACGAAAAACTCAGATTAGTAGCAGCAGGTGCCGGAGCATGTACTTGAGCTCCAGCCATCGCGGCCTGGAATGCTCCTGTCATCGCCTGAACCAAAGACGTCATGTCCCCAAACACAAGACCTGGTGGTGCAGGGGTACTTGTTCTACTCCCTCAGGAGGATTAGGCGGAGGCGGCGGCAAATCCTCAGGGTGTACAATCTTGCCCTAGACTCCCTGCCCTCCAGTAGCAGCGTTTCCACTATATCGCAATTCTCTCCTCAGTGGCATAGTCTAAAATGTATCTAAGGCATGACAATTATACAAAACAAAAACAATTAGGCCAGCTTCAAGAAAGGATCCAAGACTTCCAGTTTAAACCAAAATTATTTCATAAACATAGTAATATGGCAATATGTCCCCAAGGTATCTAAACATGGCATAATTCAAACACCGTAATGTAAACAATCACCGTGCATAGCAAACATCATATTACCAATACCAATAACATCCCAATTTTTGAAAACATGGCTCTAATACCACCAAATGTAACCCCTTAGCCCGGCCTAGCCGAAACCGAACTAAAAGGGCCACGTTAGGTTTGCCGAAGCAAACCCGATCTAAAACCCTAAATCGAACCCATTTTTTTCTTTTTTTATCTTGTCTAGATGCATATTATTGAGGTCTTATGTGGAAGTATCTCAGTGGTAGCGATTTATTTCCAACATATTACAATTCAAAGGTCAATTTCCCAACAAGCCACTTTAAGGACCTAAACGTAAATTTTATAAACTTTAGACAAATTACATGATTAAGGTTATCATCCTTTAATTAATCCAATTACAGGCACATAGGTCAAATTTCATTCCAAAAAATCACCCAGACTCGATTAATTACATTCATATCAGACAAGGACCAAATTGCACGATTTCTAAACTTCAACATCATATAATAGCACAAAAATAGCATAGCGTACCGATAAAGGCAAGCCCGTAGTGATACAGATTAACAGATTTAATGGCTCAACATACTAATAGTTATATACTATACAGTATGTTGACCATCCCTGTACCGATACGGCTTTGACCCATACTGATCCCCTTCATATTTTTTAAAAACTCAGGATTCTAGTAAGCAAAATGCATACTGATATGGTACCCCGAATATCGGTACGGGTTTCTAAATTTGAAGGGTTCGTAATGATCCTCAAACCCGTGTACTAGAACAAGCATACAATTTCCTCAAGGCGTACCGATACGGTGGCTAGGCGTATCGGTACCTGTAGCTATGTTTAAACATTTTGAGCTACAAATAGACCCCGCGTACCGATCTAAGGTACCTGTATCAGTATGCAGAGACCTATAATGACTTCTAGGTCCAATCTATGACACTTTAGCCCATTTTATTCAAGCTTAACACTTAGCTAATCATCACTAAACATCATCAACATGTTTAATCAACATTATATCATCACCAAAAGCTATCCTAGCTTATCTAGCATACTCAAGCAATCAAATCTAGAGGCATGCTTCCTAGTCCACATCCAAAGCATCAAATCAACCATATCCCAATC
Organism: Hibiscus mutabilis; assembly: GCA_019671005.1. NCBI lineage: Eukaryota > Viridiplantae > Streptophyta > Magnoliopsida > Malvales > Malvaceae > Hibiscus > Hibiscus mutabilis. The sequence goes on along the minus strand of CM033731.1, from coordinate 34,314,340 downwards.
ACTTAAAACGTATTACAAGTTAAAAACAGCAAATACAACTTGTAATAACAGGGTGTTCATCAAAACCCTCCCAAAACCTCAATCAACACATTGCCATTATTACTACTCTTTGATGTCCAAACCATACTTTGAATTCAAGTCTTAGAATTTCCTTCCTTGCCTCTTTGCTACCTCAAACCTTAATTTTCTGCATTGATGGAAAAGAGAGTGTAAGCACACTAGACTTAGTGAGGGATGCTCAAACAACAACCATCATCAATGCATTTTTAACCATTTTCACCTTTCACTTACATAATACGTTTCAAAAATCTTTTAACATCATCACATTATCATGCCTTATCAAAACCATGCACTTAACATTTCAAAACATCATATTAAACCATATGCAAGATGTATCATGGATCCCACAGCAAAATCCCATGCTACCCTCAATTTAAGTTTTCCCATGCATACTACCAATGCAAGGCTTAAAGAGTAAAACATGTTTAAATCACATTAAACAACATAATCCATCTCATGATACATAAACAATTATATTGTCTTTCAAGTAATCATTTACCAAGTTCCATTTACCGAAACGTAACATTGGATACACGGATTCAACAAGTGTTCCCACAACACTTAACAAACAATCTACCGGTAACCCAAGGTTCACACATGGGAGTATTCAGTACACACAAACCCCTCCACCATTGTGACACCCGTGGTGGAGTATTCGGTACACGTAAACCCCTCAACACCACTCATCGATACAATGTTTAATCCACTAATGAGATTCTACGGTACCGTACAACACTTAACAAACAATCTACCTATAACCCAAGGTTCACACATGGGAGTATTCAGTACACACAAACCCCTCCACCGTTGTGACACCCGTGGTGGAGTATTCGGTACACGTAAACCCCTCAACACCACTCACCGGTACAATGTTTAATCTACTAACGAGATTCTACGGTACCGTAAAACCCCTCAACCGTTAGGGTACTTGGATGGAGTATTCGGTACATCATATAAACCCCTCAGCATCCAATGCGTCTTTTCATAGTGCACTATCAAACCTATGGTTGACTAACTATATCCGATTTTCATTTTCAAACCAATTCATAACATCACTTGCCAATATAATTCATTTTAACATCAACAACTCACTGTTTTCATATGCATCATCAAGACTACTAAACCTAAATGAGTTGGAAGAGTTCAGAACACAAGCTTATAAAAAGGCCAGACTCTACAAGGAGAGGACCAAACGCTGGCCTGACAGTAGGATAATGCCAAGACAATTTGAGGTAGGCCAACGTGTTCTGTTATTTAACTCAAGGCTTAAATTGTTTCCAGGAAAGCTTAAGTCAAGGTGGTCAGGCCCTTTTGAAGTTGTAAAGCCATATGTCCATGGTGCTGTGGTCATTAAAAATTTAAAGTCGGGAGAAATTTTCAAGGTAAATGGTCAACGGTTAAAGCACTATTTGGAAGGCGATCCGATGAATGCTAAAGAGGTTATCCTCTTGACAGAGGTACCGTAAAATTATCATCAGGTTTTAAAATTTTTGTACATAGTAGGTTAGATGTTCTTCTTTTCATTATTTTTTATTTCTTTCTTTTTTTTATTATTTTTAAAATTTTCTTTTTATTTTTATTTTTCTGCATTAAGAGGTTTTCTTTGAGAATGTGCAGATTTAGTGTGCCAGGCATAGTGCCGAGACAGGGACCTGGCAAGAGGCGATTGCAAATTAGGAGAATTCTATGTTCCAGATACAATGCCAGGGCAGAGGTTTGGCTTGCAGCGATTGGAAATTTGGAAGAAAAAGATTTACCCTAGCTTGGTGAAAAGTCGGCCCAATAGAAAGTGAAAATAGTCTTTGAACCTTTACCTTAGCTGCCCAAATTGGATAAGTTAAAATTTAAATTCAACTTAAACCCTTATCACCTAAATCCTTATCACTCCACTCTTCCGCCAACGAACACCGAATAGTCAAGATACTGGCACTGAAATCTCAACCAAAGGGGTGGAACCACTTTTTGAAGGCAAATCTAATGCCAACCACCCACAACAAAACCATGTCAGAGGAACGGCTGGCGCTACTGCACTCAATAATTGTTGGCTGGAAAATCAATATCAGCCGGATCATCATCGAGGAGACATATAAATGTGCTAGTAAGCCTAAAGCCAGTTTGTTCTTTCCTTTGTTAATTTCTAACATTTGTATGAGGCATGGTGTGCCTAAGATTGACTCAGAAAAAGGCCAAGTAATTAAGGGCACCACAATCACGCAGTCCCTATAGAGGTAACTCACTGCCACTGAGTCAAAGGATAAGGGAAAAAGGAAAGAAAAAGAATCAACACCAAAGCCCAAAGTGCCGAAGGCAGAGCCTGACGCTCCCATACCAGCTGATTCTGTGGCATTTTTCTCCCATATCCACCATCGTCAGGAGATAATTCTCCAAAAATTAGAGAGAGAGCTGAGGAGCAAAATGTCAAACTGTGGCAGTATACTCATGCCAAGGATGTTGCCATCAAGGAAACCCTTGAAAGATTATCCTCGGACTTTCTGCCAGCCTTACCAGATTTTCCTGTATAAATTATTTCATGGATGATGCCATGACAGCCAGTCCCCAAGCAGTTCATACCCCGACACAATCAGAAGCCACCGTCCCAATTTTGCCAGTTTAAGTTGAATCTGCCAAGACAGAAACACCGCCATAATCAGAAGAAGAAGTCCAGAAGAAACCTGCCACAATGCCCACATTGTTCGATGCCACCGCTAGTCCTGTCTCATCGGAGCCAATGCAAATTGTCAAGGAAGTTGGAGCTTCCACTACTACCTCAAAGCCAAGCATGAGTTGAAGAAAGAGAATGGCCCTTGATCGTGGGACATTTATCAAGAGAAAAACTTGTGTCACACGAGAGGAAGTCTCCATAGGGGAGTCATCTTCTTCCTAAACTCCTTTGCATTTCATTCATTTGCATTTCATGTATTTGCATTTCATTCATTTCTATATATGTGTTGTTTTCATGCATTGAGGACAATGCACATCTTTGGTTTGGGGGTGTGCGATGCCTCACATTTATGCCATACCATGCATTCATGTTTACATTTCTGCTACCATGCCTAGATTAATGCCATGCATACTGAACCACTAAAAAAAGAAAAAGAAAATTTTGCCTCGGTAAAATTTAGAAGAATGTTAACACTTTGTTAGGCAAGTTTAATATGTTATGGGGTAGTCTGTCCGATGAAGGAATTTTTTTAATCTTTACTTACATATGCCAGCAAAATAGTAATGCCAGGTCTACATGGAAATTGAGCTCTAGCTTAGGAAGTTGACTTTCACTTAACACGTAGTATGCATCTAGTTCCTAAGCAAACTTACAATTTTTGAAACTAAGCTCAGAAAAGAAAAGATTATGCAAGGGTAAAAAAAATTAATAAGCCAACAAAGTTTTGTTAAGGCAAGAAAAAATGGAACACTCCTCTGCCTTAGAGATAATTGGTAGCCTGGGGCTTGGTGGAACTCCCTCATTAGTGCTCAAGTCAAAAAACTTTAAGTGCATGAGTGTAATGGGTTAGCTTAGTGATGTAGTCTGGACTAACGTGGGGATTCATGTATGCCCCTCTTATTACTCACGCCAAACAGTGCCATGACGCGAACCCTAATTTAATACTAGTTAAAAAAGAGAAGAACCCTTTAGCAGGAATAAAAGAAAAATTTTGTGTTTAGGTAGTAAATTTGACTAAGGGAGCAAATGGATACTTGATGTATATTGCCTACACTTTGTGCACTTGTCATGCCCTAGACTAGAGTTATATTGCTGCACTTGAATTTATTACCTGCTTGGCATTATTGCACTGAGATATCTAAGGACAAAACTAGAGCTTCATTCTGCTTTCCAGCACGTACTGCATTCCGATCAAAATTTTGTCGAGGTACTATTTTCACCATTTTGTTTTTAGCTTATTTGCATTACTTGAGGACAAGCAATGAGCTAGGTTTGGGGGTGTGTTAACTCATCAAAAGTACTAAATCTTATACTTATTTCAAATTGTCTTTGCTTGCCTTTAAGTGTGTTTAGTTTCATTTAGCCTTAAAATTCATGCATTTGCATAAGGAGTTAGGAATTGTGTTATACCAGTGTGAAGGGTTACTTTGTTGGCATTATTGCAAGCTCAGCAGAGAAGGACATGTTTGGCATAGCAAAGCAACGCAGAAAGGAAGGAATGACAGAGAAAATGTCGAGTTGCTGTTGGCAGCGATAGACCAAAAATTGTCGAAGCACCGATTGGTAGCGAAGAGGAGTTTGATGCCCAGCCAAGTAGCTATTGGAACTTGATGATGTCAGCCCTAGGATTCAAATATAGGATAAGATGATCACATCCCTTATACCTTGAGCATTCAAAATTCAATTTTCAAGGCTTATCCTAGGTTATCCTTGCACGCCTATTTAAAGAACTCAAGAAAGCACATAATCGACATTCACCAATCATCAACGAAGAGGTTGCACCAAGGAGACGTGGTTTGACCAGCTTGACTGAGAGCCTGGACCTTAAAGGGTTGCATCGACCAACCCCCTTCTAGCCCATTCTCCTTGTCTAGTTATTTTTATTTTTAAATGATGATGTTGTTAGAAAACGATGAAGGTTTTTGGTTTGATACCTTCACCATGAACTAATTTAATAGTTGGTAGGGGATGTTTACGCTGAGCGTTGTTTCTATGTTTTCTTTTTAATAATAAAAAATGCCTTGGCATTGTTTCCACCATCTGCATATTCTTCAATTTTCTAAATTCTTTGCCAAGGGGCCGCTGGCATTATTTGCTTATTGCACCTTAATATCTTAACAGACTTAGGGGGCAATGATCCATTACCAGATACTAAGGCGAGATGCTTTGACAGAAGATGTTTAAGTAGATGAACTTACTTTGGGAGTGAGTCTACCCCTTAGAAGTATAGATTAGAACTTAATCAAATTGATTTATGAAAAGCTTCATTATAGAGATATAAGGGTTTTTACATGGTTAATTTCGGACATTACCATCGACAGAGGCAATGCCAACTTTGAATCTGCTCGGCAATAATATCAAGGCAGAAAATTATTTAAGGCTATCATGAAAAGCGTGAAAAACAGGTATCCCTTGCCAATGCTCATCACTCATTTAAACTCTCCTTGTGCCAACACTTTTTTCCTTTTATTTATTTTCTTTTAAACTATTTTCAACACCCACTTCAAATCAACAACACTTTCCCTTTGACAAGTAAACAAGCAAGCCAAACAAACTCTTGGCCAATCCTTGTGAGATCGATAACCAGCTTACTACTGTATTACTTGCAGACCGTGTATACTTGCACGCAAACGACTTAGTCTTGGCACTGTTTTCATACATTTTCAATACATTTTCCACCCTTTTGCCAAGCACTCACGTAGTCGAACATTTATCTATGTGGATTTATGGAAATAGATGTTTTTGAGAAATGTCAAAGTTGTGATTTTAAATGGAAAATGTGATGGGTCAGTTTTGAGAGACCTAAATGTAGCACTTTAGATTCGGATCAGGATTAGGGTGTTACAAACAGCAATAGGCAAACTGACGAGTACAGAGAAGCAGAGAAGTCGAGAGCGCATGACAAAAGGCAGAATTATCAAGAGCGTAGAGGCACTATACAGGTGATCATATGGGCGAATAAAGAATGGTCTCAATTGAACACTAAGTGTAAGGCACATGTGAACAGCATGATGTCAGTTCCAACTAGATCGGTGAAAAGAATAAAGTACGTGGAGCCTTGGCGAGTTTCTTTTTCTAATAATGAAGAAGATAAAGTATTGGACGAGGATAGTAACTTTCCGATTGTTGTTGAGGCTTTAGTAGTAGGTTTTGATATAAAGAGAATCTTGGTGGACACAGGTAGTGCAGTAGAAGTGTTGAGTTGGAACGTATTCAAATAGAAAGGGATTCTAGAGATGGAGTTAAAACTGACAAGCCCAGTTTTTGGGTTAAGTAATCAAACCATTGAAGTGAAAAGCTCCATTCAATTGCCAGTAACTATTGGAGATGATACCAATAAGGTTACACATATGGCTAATTTTTTAGTCATAGATAATACATCGGCATTCAATACTGTTTTTGGCAAACCCTTGATGCGAAAAGTAAAAATGATCACAACCCTTTTCTGCCTTCAGGTTAAGTTTCCCACCCCCCACAGAAGAAGTTTTGATGCAAGCAGACCAAATGGTGGAGAGACTATGTCACATTCTATCCCTACACTTGGCCCAGAAGTAGCGAAGTCATGAGCATGATAGGGAGGAGGCTGCAATACAAGTGAGAGGACATAGGGTCAATATGTTGAACAAAGTTATGATAAAATTAAAAAGCCTAGATGTGAGAGAAAAGGACCGGTGTAGAAGGAAGGGTGTCAAGTTGTTGTGGGACAATACAAATGTGTTCGCATGATCCGATATAGACATGTCGAGAATAGACTAGAAGATAATCAAACATTCCCTGCAGGTTGACCATGCGGTTAGGCCGGTTTGACAGAAAAGAAGAAATTTTTTAAGGAAAAGGTACAAGCAATCAGAGAAGAAACTGAAAAACTATTCGCAGCAGGATGCATTCAAGAAGTAAAATACGTCAATGGCTTGCCAATATGGTGATGGTCAAAAAGTTAAGTGGGAAATGGTGAATTTGCGTTGATTTCACAGATCTAAACAAGGCTTGCCCCAAAGACAGCTTCCTTCTACCCTCGATTGACAGACTAGCGACGCATCAGCCGGGCACAAATATATGAGCTGCATGGACACCTTTCCAGGATACAATCAAATAGTGATGGTAGAGGAAAATAGATAGAGGACAACTTTTATAATAGTGGATGGTCTATATTGCTATAGAGTAATTCCCTTCGAGCTCAAGAATGTTGGGGAAACCTACCAACGCTTAGTTAACAAGATCTTTCGTCACCAAATTGGAAGCAATAAAGAAGTTTATGTGGATGACATGTTGGCCAAAAATACCTCTTTGGAGCAACACTTGATGGAACTCCAGGAGGTTTTCGATGTCCTTTGGTTGTACAGAATGAGATTGAACTTTGAGAAGTGTGCTTTTAGAGTAGGAGTAGGAAGTTTCTTGGATTTTTGATTTTAGAGAGAGGCATCAAAGCGAACCCAGAAAAGGTCAAATCTATCACAGACCTTCGGCCCCCAACAAGCAAAAAAGAAATTCAGAAGTTGAATGAGAAGGTAGTAGCATTGAACATATTCATTTCCAAGATGGCTGACAAGTTTCTTCCCTTCTTTAAAGCTTTGAGAAGACCTTTTCAATGGAGTCATAACTGTCAGCAAACTTTCAACCAACTAAAACAATGCTTGATGAGCTCTCCCATGTTCGCTACGCCGAAGGAAGAGGATAGCTTGTACATGTACCTGGCAGCAACTAACGAGACTGTTGTTGCCGTGCTAGTCAAAAGGAAGAAGATGCTCAGAGGCCAATTTATTATGTAAGCAGAGTTAAGGTACACCAAAGCTGAGAAAATAGTGTTTGTTCTAGTAACGGCAACTAGGAAGCTCTGTTACTACTTTCAAGCCCATTAAGTGATAGTTATGTCAGATTAGCCCTTGAAGGACATCTTAAATAGAGTGGATGTCCAAGGCCAGATGTTAAGTAGGGAATAGATCTGAGTGAATTCAGGTTTGATTATCAACCGCGAAAAGTGATCAAAGCCCAGGTATTGGAAAATTTTGTAGTTGAGTGTATGTTTTCTGCACCAACAGAGGAACTGCCCCAAGAGACCGAAGAGGCAGATACTCAAGCAATTGTACCTAGGCAGGAGCTCTTCTAGGAGAAGCGCTGGGAAGAGCTTGGTTTTCATGAGTGGACCTTACATATGAATGGTTCGGTAATCGCTAACGGAGCAGTAGCTGGTATCCTGTTGACTGGACCTCACACAAGTGAAGAATGGAAATACATCTTTAACTTCGCATTCCTCATATCAAATAATGCAATAGAGTATGAGGCCCTTATAGCTGGATTAGAGTTAGCAATCAGATTATAGTTGGAACACGTATATATTTTCATAGATTCACAACTGGTAACGAGACAAATGTCAGGGGAATATGAAGTCCATGAGGAAATGCTCGGTTGCTACTATCATATGGTTAAAGGTCTGAACAACATTAGATAATCAACATTTTAATATGAACAAAATTATCTACTTTACGAATGCATGTTTTATTTGTCTAGAAAGCTAATTACCCATCATGAAAGGCTTTTAGTAAAATTTAAAAGATACACTATCAAACAAATCCCCAGATGAGATAATACAAGGGCGAATGCCCTAGCTAGGTTAGCCGCAGCATTGGAGATCCAAAAGAGAGGAAAGTTCCTCATGGAATATAACCAGCGTTCGTGATCGACCAACAAATGTGCGAACTAGATGCAGGCGACACATGGATGACGCTAATCACCAGATATATCTAGACAGTAGTACTCCTGGATGACAAAGCCTAAAAAGTTAAAATAAAGAGGCGGGGAGCTCAGTACATACTTTTGCAGGGCATATTGTATAAGAAAGGCTTCACTCAACCCCTACTGTGATGCTTGGGCCTGGAAAAAGCCAACTATGTACTATGCGAGATCCACGAAGGGATCTGCGGACATCAACAAGGCTCGCTCTCACTAACACAGAAGGCCATAAGGCAAGGGTTTTATTGGCCAACAATACAAAAGAATGCTAAGGAGATGGTTTCTAAGTGCCTGCCATGCCAGGAATTTGCAAGTGTCTCGTGGCAACCAACCGAGCCACTAAAGTCCATCACCAGTCCATGGCCTTTTGTAGTTTGGGGAGTGGACATTTTAGGCCTTTTTCTACTATCGGTCGGTTAGAAAAAGTTCTTGGTTTTTGCTATTGACTACTTTACAAAATGGATTGAAGCTGAGCCATTGGCCACCATCACAGAGAAGCAGATGAAAAGCTTTTTATGGAAGTTTGTAATCTAAAAATTTGGTATTCTACACACGGTGATCACAGACAATGGCACGTAGTTCTAGAAGAAATTTAAAAAGTTTTGCGAGGATTTGCATATCACTCTAGAACAAAGTTCTGTTAAGTCACCACAAACTAATGGCCAAGTAAAAGCAGCTAACAAGAATATTCTTTTGGCGTTAAAGAAGAATGTTGGAGATGCTAAAGGGACCTGGATAGACGAACTACCAGGCATATTATGGGCACTACAAACAACTTTTCATACTGGTACTGGTAAAATATGCTCTGCATTCAATACGTGAATTTTTATAACAAAGTAGACTTAATAGACAAGCAGGGAGCATTAAAACTGCCTTTTCCCAAAGCATGCGAGACCCCCTTTAATTTAACCTTTGGCACGGAGGTAGTCATCCCAGCAAAAATAGGGATGCCAACCTATAAAACCGCCAATTTTGATGAGCAAGGTAATGATGGGGCCTTGCGAATGAATTTAGACATGTTAGAAGACACAAGAATATGATCAGAGATGGCGTAGAAGCAAAGAAGCAAATAGTCGCAAGATGTTACAACTATCGTGTAAAGAACAAGCAATTTCAAGCAGGCAACCTGGTGTTGAGGAACAACGAAGCCAGTAAGCCACCGATAGAGCGAGGAAAAATGACTCCAACCTGGGAACGACCACACAGGGTACAAAAAGTCCTCAGTTTTGTCACATACAAGTTGTCAGAGATGAATGGCAAAGAGGTCCCCCGAACCTAGAATGCAAGGCATCTCAAAAAGTTCTATGTATAAGAATTAATTACAATTGATGACCTGAATACCAGTTACGAATCATAAGTTCTTCCAATCTCCAAGATAACAAACCCCACAGGATCATCTAAGCATTTGCCAATTTTAAGAAGTGTGCATTAAGGAATCAGCTTAACGGTCATCACTTTTCAGAAGCGAACCCCATAGGATCGTCTAAGAGTCTGCCACTTTTAAGAAGTGTGCATTAAGGAATCAGCTTAACGTTCATCGCTTTTTAGAAGCAAACCCTATAGGACCGTCTAAGCGTTCGCCACTTTTAAGAAGTGTGTATTAAGGAATTAGCTTATCGATCATCGCTTTTTAGAAGCGAACCCCGTAGGATTGTCTAAGCATCCACACTTTTAAGAAGTGTGCATTAAGGAATCAGCTTAACCGTTATCACTTTTTAGAAGTGAACCCCACAGGATCGTTCTGCCACTTTTAAGAAGTATGCATTAAGGAATCAACTTAACGATTATCACTTTTCAGAAGCGAACCCCATAGGATCATCTAAGCGTTTACCACTTTTAAGAAGTTTGCATTAAGGAATCAGCTTAACGGTCATCACTTTTCAAAAGCGAACCCACAGGATCGTCTAAGCGTCCGCCACTTTTAAAAAGTATGCATTAAAGAATCAACTTAACAATCATCATTTTTAGAAGCGAACCCCATAGGATCTTCTAAGAATACGCCACTTTTAAGAAGTGTGCACTAAAGAATCAGCTTAACGGTTATCGTTTTTCAGAAGTGAACCCCACAAGATCGTCTAAGCATTTTCTATTTTTAAGAAGTGTGCATTAAGAAATTAGCTTAACGGTTATCACTTTTGGAAGTGTAAAAACATAAAGTCACCTAACTGAATAAGCGATACAAAATCACTCCACTCAAAGAAAGAAACTCTCCCGACTCGTTATCATTTTGCAGTCACATATAAATTGTTTCAAAATAATGATGCTGTCCTACAAAATGATACAAGCTAAACCCTCGGGCAATGTTGTCATTAAAGAATGCGCAAAATAGTAGATAATTGTTTCTTATTTTACATATTCGCAGTATCAAGGATCAATATTTATACTCACACAATAGTATTCTATAGAAAAGTGCTACTAAGATTTGCATAAAATCGAAAACAAAGAAACAACGACTTTCACTCATATGAGCAAATGAATAAACACCACACTTACAAAAGAAGAAAACAAAGTCCTATGATACCAAGACATCTCAATAAACAGGGTTGCTAAAGGGTTCTAATCAAATTCTATAATCATCAACAAATAGCATTAATAGATTACAAGCGTCAAATAAGCAGCAATACTTGGAAAGAGATTTCAAAAGATAAAATCTTTCCAAGAGAGCTGTCCATTCAAGGTTTGCAACCTCAAAGCAGATACCTCCAAACGAAACACATAACAAGAGAAAGACAAAGGAAATACAACAACGAAAATGTGATCCCAAACCTCAAGTAAAACACAATAGCATAAAAGGAATCAACGAAGGCAAAAACCTTTTAAGCTATCATGTTTGCTAGACGTTAGCCACCACAAACCAATCAAGACAAACGAACAAAGAAAAGTGAGAATCCTAAACCACGATCTAAGAAACTCCCTTAAATAAAGAGATCACATTTATATCCATTAGAAGCAAGTCACCTTGGCACGTCTTTCAAAATTTTAGGAGGGAACACTTGTCGCTTCTCAAATTATTCCAAAATTCAAAATTTGAAACTTCAAAATCCATAAATGTCCAAAAAGCAACTATAACTGACATTTTGCAGTAACTAGCAAAAAAAAAGTCACCTTTATCCATTAAACAAGTACAATTATAAAATCAAATGAAACAAATTCTATAGCCCATAAAATATCCCCACCATAGCAGCACTCGTCACTAAAACCTGTCAGATTTTCCAAGTTCGTCAAGCTCACTTAAAAACCTTCCCTCACTTGGGGGGCAAGTGTTAGTACCTATGAATGTCTGTCACCACGTGTCAAGAAACAACGGCCAACGAACACGCACAATAAGCGAACAATAACAAGCCAATGTTGTGAAACTTGTGCCTGTGAACATGGTTCAGCGAACAATGTATAATGTCCACATGTCTACATATGAAAACCCGACTGATGACACAACAAACCTAGGACATCAACTCATAGCCAGTCACAATCACAACGCCACAACAACCCTACCACAACACCTGTGTGGGCAATGTTAGAGTAATCCCATGGATCAATCATGATGATTGTAAATGACATTTGTTTTACCTTGTTTATTAATATAAAGGCATTGCAATTATTATTTTTAGTTACTATTCTGTGTGCATAAATAAACTAAATGATAATAAAGTCCTTAGAATAATATGGTTATTCTTAAATGTCCTTAGTCGAGTATTATTGTGGTCATGGACAACAATAAATACATTAAGACTAATATATAGTTGATTGATGACAAAGTGTTTTCATTGACATGGAGATGTCAAAACCAATACATAAGTATGTGTTAGAGAATGACATACTGGACTGACCTGCTATGAGCATGTTTCTTAGATTATTATGTGACAGTCACAACATTGCTCATAGTGATAACTACATGTATGATCCTTAGACTTGAGATCATCATTATTTCAACATCGCGAGTAACATATTTTGATACAGTCAAACGTGTGTCGTAACTGACTACACTATAAAGACTGATATTGGATATGTTACAATCTATGTAGTGGGATATGGTTGATCAAGATAGGGTTTGTCCCTATTACATAATATGAGTAATATCGTAGGCCACTTTATTGAGTGAGACTAGAAATTCCTGGCCATGCTCGAATAACTATGATATGAGAAATCATAGTTATTCGTTTATAATAGTGTACTCAAGATATCAAGAAATATTAGATGGACTATACAAGTGTGACTATTCCATGGCTTGTGTCTAATCTAGATATAAGGTCAAAAGGATGTAATACATGAAAAGAGATAACCATGAAGAGGTTATGTCGAATCATGTCACTCATTGTTTGAGTACCTACAGGGTCACACCTACGGTTGAAATGAGCATATATTAAATGAATTATATATGTATAATTTTTTTGTACACAAATTTACTTAAATTAATATATATATATATGATATATATATAATTTAACTATTGTATAAATATTAAAAGAAAATAATTATTATAATTATGACTCATTTAATATATAAATAATATAATTCGATTTAAATTAATATATATATATTGAAATCCTAATTAAGTTGAATTAGAATTTTATATATTAATATATAAATCCCAATTAAGTTGAATTGTGATTGTATATATTAATATAGATATATATTGAAATCCTAATTAAGTTGAATTGGGATTATATATATATTTAATATATATATATTGAAATCCTAATTAAGTTGAATTGGGATTATATATCTTTACTATCTATATATTGAAATCCTAATTAAGTTGAATTGAGATTATATATATTTAATATATATATTGAAATTATAATCAAAATTAAATTAGGATTATATATATATATTTAAATCCCAATATGAGTTGAATTGAGATTATAAAGGTTGTATAAAGGAATGAGAGATCTAGTAGTCATTAATGCTTTTTAGAAAACCCTCTAAATAGTTTAGAGAGTTTTATATGCTTGTTTCAACTGGAAGAACTAAGTAGAGGTCAGAGTGTTATCGTAGCGACTTAGGAATCGACATCGTGGAATCGTGATCGGATATATATCTTCTCCAAATTTAAAATTCTAGATTTTAAACATGTAATTCTTCACCCTTATTCACCTTGATTCGTTCCTTGTACATGGATCTCTGGTAATGATCGTCAGATAATTTTTCCGCTGTTCCATAGGGTGTACCGACGTGACCCAACAGTGGTATCAGAGCTGCTTTTAATATACGGATTCGAGTTTTAATTACTTGAGATGATGCAATTGTATGAGATACATGTTATTTTATTTATTTATTTAGCAAGTATAAGATATTTGTATGAGCAAATATATTCTATCACGATTAGCCTGTTAATCCAATTATAAGATGTTCCTAAAATCGATGATTAAGTGTTAATCATTAAGATCGTTGTCTTTAGGGTTTGGAATATTATGTGTTGATTATTAATATATTCAATATGGAATTTTAGGGTTAGTAGCATTTTGTACAATAACAAAAGTTGTTCCAAACGAAAAATCTTAGGGATTAAGAATCTTGAAAACACAAATCTGTTGATAAAACTTATCAAATTGTGGGGTTTTATTCTCACAGGGAATATAAGTACAATTTTAAATTTCTCCCTTTAACCTTACGAAGGCAACAAAGGTCATAGGCACATATCGGTAATTTTTAATAATCAAGATAATATAAGTGTATGTTATGATTTATATGTACGGTGTTTGGAATGCATGGTTATAACCTAATAGCCATTTAGTTTGATTTATAAGGTTTTATAAATACGACCTGCATGTCGTGCCTCTCTCTACTTCTATTGTAATTCTGTTCTCATCTTACTCCCTCGCATGTAAAATGAGTTTTTGAAATTGTAATCTATACGAAGAAGCATGGATCAGAGGAACAGAAGAATGGGGTAACAAAAAGATGCTTGAGAAGTGATTTTATCCTTAGAATAATTTGGTTCTCTCATTGGCTTAGGACGGGCCACCTTAGGATATGAGCTATAACTATTGCATTTATATTTATTGTTTTTCATGTATGTGATAAAATGAATGTATGAGATGCATGCCAGTTAATTGATAAGATGAAATATTAAATGTTGAGATAATATTCAATAAACCCCCTCAATAAAATATCAAGTCACTTATTGCCTCCCAATGTTAACCCTCCTTAAAGTCTATATTGATACAATGCAGGTTATGCTAAAGCGAGGTACTTGTATCTATCTTGGCCAAATGCGAAGAATAAGCAAGTGATATTCCTTGGTTGTAATATTGGTTAAAGACTTACTAGGTTACTCTAACAGGATTAGAAACCTAAAGGCTAGTTATTTGGATAATCATAAGATGATTATGAACAAGAGTTGTTCACCAAATGAATGAGTTAAATGAGATGTAATTAGCAAATGTTGATTACCCAGATAAACCATAATCTTAAGAGAAAAGCCAAAGATGACTTAAGAGAATGTGAAATTTGGATCCTTACCCACTAGAAAACTTTTACAAAAAGTATTTTCGACATTAATATTTTAGGGTTATTAATTTTAATAAAAGTAGTGGGAGTATAAAGTCCTTTTATAAACAAACTTGGTAAATGTACACAAAATTCATATTTCATTGTTACAGACTTATTATAGAAAATACAAATTTGTTATCATTGCGATCGGTCCTTGAGAAGGACAAGTTAAACGACGTAAACTTCCTTGACTGGTCACTGGAAGGAAAATGTTTCCATTGTAATAAGACATGTCATTGGAAGAAGAATATTCCCATTTATCTTGAAAAAGTCAAAAAGGCAAATGAAAGTGGAGCGTCCACCTTGGATATTTATGTTATTGATATTAATTTATCAACACCTACTTCCTGAGTATTGGATATCGGTTGTGGTTCTCATATTTGTACATCTATACAAGGACTACAAAAGAGTAGAAATTTGAGAAAATGAGATATGGACCTACGGGTTGGTAATGGAGCAAGAGTTTTTGCATTAGCTATAGGGACATACACTTTATCGTTGCCTAGTAGACTTAATTTATATTTAGAGGATTGTTATTTTGTGCCTAGTTTTACTAAAAACATCATTTCAATTTCTTGTTTAGACAAGATAGGTTTTGAGATAATTATTAAGAATAATTGTTGTTCTTTTTATCTCGGTAATATTTTCTATGGTGCGACACAATTAATAAATGACCCCTATATTTTGGATCAAGAAAATTCCATTTACAACATAAATACGAAAAGATCAAAAGCAAATGACTCTAATCAAACTTATCTTTGGCATTGTCTCTTGGGTCACATAAGTGAAAATGCATTTCAAAACTTCATAAAGATGGATTTTTTGATTCATTTGTTTTCGA
Source organism: Hibiscus mutabilis (assembly GCA_019671005.1). Lineage (NCBI taxonomy): Eukaryota > Viridiplantae > Streptophyta > Magnoliopsida > Malvales > Malvaceae > Hibiscus > Hibiscus mutabilis. Next base: position 34,298,555 of record CM033731.1, on the reverse strand, counting down.
ACAACTTGGTGTATGCGAGCCTTGTTTACTGGGAAAGATGAACAAAGATCTTTTTAATTGTAAAAGTGAGCAAGCAAGTGATTTATTGGGATTAATACATAGCGATGTATGTGGACCAATGAATACACAAGCCAGAGGAGGGTTTCAATACTTCATTACTTTCATTAATGACTTCAATAGATATGAGTACACTTACCTAATGCATCATAAATCTGAAGCCCTTGAAAAGTTCAAGGAATTTAAAAATGAAGTACAAAATCAATTAGGAAAAAGTATTAAGGCTCTTAGATTAGATCGACGAGGAGAATACTTAAGCTTAGAGTTTGACGACCTTCTTAAGGAATGTGGGATTGTCTCACAGCTTACACCTCCTGGTACTCCACAATGGAATGGAGTTTTCGAAAGGAGAAATCAAACATTGTTAGACATGGTTTGATTAATGATGAGTCACGCTGATCTTCTAGTTTCTTTTTGGGGACATGCGATAGAAACAAATGCTTTTACACTAAATCGTATTCTATCTAAATCAGTTCAAAAGACACCATATGATATATGGAATGAGAAACGTCCTAGAATGTCTTTTATGAAAATTTGGAGATGTGAAGCTTATGTTAAACATTAGATGTCTACAAAGCTCGAACCCAAATCTCATAAATGTAATTTTGTAGGTTATCCTAAAGAAACTAAAAGATATTATTTCTTCAATCGTACCAAGAACAAAGTGCTTGTTGCTCGAACATGAATCGTTCTAGAAAGAGAAATTGTTTTCAAAAAAGGAAGTGGGACAAATATTAAACTCAATGAAATTCGAGATCAACCACAGATCACTAAACCAGAGATTGAACAACAATACGTTCCATAGGTTATTGAGGAACGTTCAACTTTTTGGAAACACAACCACTGCGAAGATCTTTGAGAGAACAATGCGGCTGAGAAATATGGATTTCTTGTCACATTGCATGATGATGTTCTCTTAATTGATCAAGATGAGCCTATGACTTATTAAGAAGTAGTGACTGGCCCAGCTCTAAGAAATGGCTAGAGGCCATGAAATTCGAGATGGATTTCATGTCAGAAAACCAAGTTTGAACCTTGATTGACCCACCTAAAGGGGTTAGGCCCATAGGGTGCAACTGGATTTTCAAAAAGAAACCCAACATGGATGGTAATGTGCAAACATACAAAAGGTGATTAGTCACTAAGGGTTTTCGTAAAATCTATGGTATAGACTATGAAGAAACATTTTTCTCTTGTTTCTATGTTTAAATCCATCCAGATCTTACTTGCGATAGCTGTATTTTATGATTATGAGATCTGGCAAATGGATGCTAAAACTATTTTCCTTAATGGAAAATTAGATGAGGATGTTTACATGACACAACCTAAAGGTTTTGTTGACCCAAAAGATGTCAAAAAAATATGCAAACTCTAAAGGTCCATTTATGGATTAAGCAAGCTTCTCGAAATTGGAACCTTTGTTTTAACGATGCGATCAAAGAGTTTGGTTTAATAAAAAATGAAGATGATCAATATGTTTTCAAGAAAATTAAAGTCATATTATTGGTACTGTATGTGGATGACATACTTATAATAGGTAATGGCATACCTAGCTTACAATCTGTAAAAACTTGATAGGAAAATGTTTTTTCATGAAAGACTTGGGTGAGGCAACATACATATTAGGAGTCAAGATCTATAGAGATAGATCAAGATGACTCCTAAGATTGAGTCAAAATACATACATAGATAAAGTACTAAAATGATTCAGTATGGAAGAATCCAAAAGGGGGTTCTTACCTATAGGACATGGAATTTCACTCTCGAAGGAAATGTTTCCTTCAACACCTCAAGAAAGAGAACGCATGAGTACGATTTCATATGCTTCAACAATTGGATCTATCATGTATTTCATGCTATGTACTTGTCCAAATGTATTATACGCTTTAAGTATGACAAGTCAGTACTAGGTAGATCCCACTGAAGGTCATTAGGTCGTAGTTAAAAACATCCTTAAGTACTTAAGAAGAACTAAGGATACATTCCTTATATATGGAGGTGAGGAAGAGCTAAGCATAAAAGGTTATTCTGATGTCAGCTTTGAAACTGATAAGGATGATTCACGATCGCAATCAGGTTTTGTGTTCTACCTTAATAGAGGCGCTGTGAGCTGGAAACGTTTAAAGTAAAATACAATAGTTGATTCTACAACATAATCCGAGTATATTACAGGAAGCGATGCAGCAAAAGAGGCTATTTGGATCAAGAAGTTCATATCCGAACTAAGGGTTGTGCCAAACATATCAAATGCTATAGATTTACGTTGTGATAACAACGGAGCCATTGCACAAGCAAGAGAACCCAGATCTCACCAACGATCCAAACACATACTTAGGCGTTACCATCTCATTCGAAAAATCATAGATCGAGGATATGTGGAAATATGTAGAGTACCAACAGATGATAACATTGTTGATCTACTAATAAAGCCTCTGACACAGCAGAAGCATGATCGTCACACTAAGTTACTTGGTATTAGATACATAAGTGATTGGTCTTAGTGCTAGTGGGAGATTGTTAGAGTATGCCCAAAGACCAATAATAAGATGATTGCAAATGAAATTTTCTTTACATTGTTTATGTAACCCCCTCGAACCGGTCTAGATTGTAACCCCCTTAGCCCAGCCTAGCCAAAAGACCAAACTGAGCGAGTTACATTAGGGTTTATCAAAATAAACCCCGATAAGATTACAATTCATACGGTCTATTTTTTTCTTTTTATCTTGTCTAAATGCATTATTAAGTCCTAAGGTGTTCATACGAGTCATGGTTAAAATTACAACTCAATCGGGCATTATTTAGACATCCAATTGCTCAAAAACCCACTACAGGGACTAAAACATAATTTCCAATATTTATAGGGACTTTCATGATTTTAAAGTTACCAATCCTCAATTAGTCGTGTTACATGCCTTCATGTTAAACCTCAGCCCAAAATCATCACTCATTTACATTTAATTGCACATTCAAGAAAGAGGGACCAAATCACAATGATTTCAAACTATAGATGCCTTAACAACTAAAATAACGGCTTGCGTACCGATACACTGATCCGCATACTGATAAGGTGTGTTGACCACCCCCGTACCGGTACAGCTTTGGCCCGTACCAATCCCCTTCGTATTTTCTCAAAACTTTTGATTCCATTAGCTAAACTGCGTACCGATACGGCACCCCGCGTATCAGTACGGGTAGCTTAAATCTAAAGGCATACCAATCCTCAAACCCGTGTACCAGAACAAGCATGCAAATTCTTCAAAGGCATACCGATACGGTGGCTAGGCTTACTGGTACCTGTTGCTTAAATTCAACACTTTGATCCTCACACAAACCTCGCGTACCGATCCTGTGGTACTCGTACCGGTACGCAGAGGCCTGTAATGAACTCTAGGTCCAACATATGACAGTTTGGCTCACTTTAATCAAGCTTAACACTTAGCTAATCTTCCAAACATCAATCACATGCTTAAGTATCAACAAATTAATCATATAGGCCAACCTAGCTCAACTGACATACTCAGACGCCAAAGCTAGAGGCATGCTCCCTAGGCCACATTCAAATCATCAAACCATCCATGTTTCACACGCTAATACTTGCAACATCATGGAGTTATTAAAAAACCCTCCCAAAACCTCAATCGACACATTGTCATTATTACTACTCTTTAATAACCAAACCATAATTTGATTTCAAGTCTTGGGATTTCCTTCCTCGCTTCTTCGCTGCCTCAAACCTTAGTTTTCTGTATTGATGAAAAAAGAGAGCGTAAGCACACAAGGCTTAGTGAGGAATGCTCAAACAAAAACCATCATCAATGCATTTGAAACCATCTCTCAATTCAATTGTAAAATACTTTTAAAAGCCTTTTTAAAATCTTCATCACATTATCATGCCTCATCAAAACTATGCACTTAACATTTCAAAACAACATATTAAACCATATGCAATATGTATCATGGATCCCACAACAACGTCCCATTTGCTACCCTCAATTTAAGCTTTCCCATGTATACTACCAATGCAAGGCTTACAGAGTAAAACATGTTTAAATCACATTAAAAAACATAAACCATCTCATGATACATAAACAATTATATTGACTTTCAAAATGATCATTTACCAAGTTCCATTTACCCAAAATGTAACATTGGATACACAGATTCAACAAGGGTTCCTTCAACCCTTAACAAACAATCTACCGGTAACCCAAGGCTCACACAAGGGGGAATTCGATACATATAAACCCCTCCACCATTACGAAACCCATGGTAGAGTATTCGGTATTCTTAAACCCCTTAACACCACTCATCGGTACAATGTTTAACCCACTAACGGGAGTCTATGGTACCGTACAACCTCTCAACTGTTATGGTACTTGGATGGAGTATTCGGTACACCATACAAAACCCCTCAACATCCAAGGCGCCATTCTATAGTGCACTATCAATCCTATTGCCGGCCAACTATATCCGATTTCATTTTCAAACCATTTCATAACATCACTTGCTGATAAGTGTTCAAAAGTACTATTTTTATTACCCTTTTTACTCATATTATTGTTAGACTTAAGCTCATAATAGTTGCATAATTAGTCATTCATGCATTAATTCATGTTTCTTTCCACCGTTGAGCTTGATTACATAACTTGGTGATTTTTGTGGAAAAAGATGCTGCTTTGGTGTGTTTTTGTGTGTGTATGTGCAGGATCACTTGCCAAAGCAATGCCGAGCTAGTTGCCAGGGCAATGCATGAAGGATATGCCGAGCTAGTTGCCAGGGCAATGCATGAAGGAGACGCCGAGCCAGTTGCCATGGCATTTGTCGACAAAGACAAAATGCAATAGGGATGTCGAAATTAATGACTTTACAAGCCCAAGATGACATGGAGCAAGGCCCAAGCCCAAAGGAATTTGATTGCCATGCAGAGATTAAAGAAGAATTAAATTCCAAGAAGATAGGAGAAGTTCTAATAGGAATAAAATTATAATAAAGAATTATATTCTTTAAAGATAATTTAATTCCAACTCAAACTCCTCCTCAAAGAAGGACTTTGGCCTAGCCCTATAAATAGCAAGGAGATTTCGACAATCCATGGAGAGAGAGCAAGAGGGAAATTTCGACAAGATAGCAAGGAGGGGAAATTTCGACTTCTTCTTCTTCTTTGCTTCCATTAGATTCATGGTTTGGGGATTATTCTTTGTATATCTTTTGAACCCAACCATGAACTAACTTGATTGGTTGGGGTTATTGTGTTTTGTTGTTGTGAGAAACTATTGGTTTTTGTTTAGGTAATAAGAGTTTGCACTTTTCTATTCAAGGTTTACTCATTCTTGGCTTTTATTCTTGTTTGCGAGTGAATTGGGAGAGGATCTCGTAACTTCATCTATTTATCTAATATCGGGAGAGTTAGATTCAAGAAACGAATGAGTATGGTCTTTATTCAATCCAATGATGGTGAAGATTAATCCGGCTTAGGAATAAGTTAAGGATTTCAACGGCTAAGAGGAGTGCAAGATTGGTTGTTGTTCACCCTTGATTCACGCAGGGATGTATTATCAAGGCATGCACAAGTAGCTAGAGTTTCGACTTAGGGATAAGAAGAAACCATTGAAGAACGCTCCGCCGAACCTTGAAGTTGTTGCCCAGTCGCCCAAGTAGTTGCCCAACTAGTCGCCCAGGCAACCATCAATTAGTTGCCAAGGCAACCCCGTTGTGCAAGTCGCCACGGCAACTGAGTTGCCCGTGCACTCTTTTACCAAGACAATCCAATCGGCTATCACACCTCAACTCACGATAACCTAGCCTATCTCTCTCAATCGATCTCATCTTTTCTTTTACTTTATTGCTTTCTAGTTTAGTTATTAGTTAAACTCCTTTAATCCTTTAATTGTGTTTTTACTTTTCACAAAGGTCAGAAACTTAAGCAAAGTGGCCCAAACCAATCCTCTCGTGGAGACGATACTCGATACTCATATCACTTTATTACTTGCGACGTGTATACTTGCACAATTGCGTAGCACTTATCACACGCAACAAGTTTTTGGCGCCGTTGCCGGGGATTGGCAATTGGTGTTAGTTGTTTTTGTTATTGCATTTTTTATTAGTTTTACTAACTTTTCTTTTTTTGTTTGTTTTATTAAAAAAATTAGGTGCGCTACAAGTTAAGGAACATCAACATGTCGGGAAATAAAAGTCAATCTATTCGAGAGATGATGTTGGAAGATATGAATCAATCCAATCAAGAGTTCCTTGCACCCTTTGATGATTACCTATACCAACCGAGAAAAGCCCAAAGAACTTATACCGTGGAAAAATCTTGTGCTATGTGTGGAGAACATCATGTGTTTGAAAATTGCTCTCACATTTTCGGTGCATATAACTACATGGAGGACCATAGAGGGAACCATCAGCAAAATTCTTCATGGTATGGTCAAAAAGCTCAAATTTTTTTACCATAACAATTTTGCCGCAAAGAATCAATATACGCCATGGCAATGTAGTCCTTTTCAAGAGCATTCCAATTCCTTGGAGGAAACGTTACTAGCTTCTTTGGCTAGACTTGACGGATCAATTGAAGAGATTCGAGAACTATCAAAATCTATGGATACGAGGATAGCTCGGTGGGATGCAACCTTAGGGGATTCAAGATCAATTGGGGAGATCCACATATGTCATGGATAACATGCACCAACAATTCATTCCTAGGGATACTGTCCCAAGGCAAGAGGACAAGGAGCAATGCAAAGAAATCTCTCGATGTGTGAGGAACAACTAGAATCTCAAAGTCAAGAGGATGCCAATGAGAGAGACTGCCCAACACATGATGAGCATGAACAACAAATTGCCTCGGCAATGATTGAGGAGCCTGAACGAGCAATGCCGCGACAACACTCGGTGAAGCCGAGAACAATAATACTACAGCAAATTCGAGGAACCTGATGCCCGTAAGGTTACAACGCGTTGATGTTGAAGCGAGAATCTATAGATTGCTCTCATCTACAATTGCCACGGCAATTACTCGACCACATGCAAGATCAACGAGATGATAATACTTTGCCAATGGAATATGAGCAGGTAATAGTTGAACCTTTTGAATTCTTTAAAAACTCACCTCGTCCATTGCAGGTATGTCTTGAGGAACCGAGGTTGGTAGATTTGAAGCCATCGAAATCTCTACCGATGGAGATGTTTGAGAGGCCAAAAGAAAAAGGTGTTTGGATTCATAAAGCTCTTGAGAAAATTGATTCTTCCCTTGACTTAGAGAAAAAATTGACAACTGATTGCCACGGCAATTGGCTTGAGCAAAGAATTGCCACGACAACAAAGGCTACATCCAACCATGATAGAAGTCGACAAGAATGAGGTAATTGAATGGTTGAGAATGGATATAATTTTTCCTATTAATATATTTGTGCCTTCAGGAATAGTAGCAAGGTGGAGAGTATACATGGACTACAAGCGAACAAAGAAGAAAGACACCTCCACCATGGTAACGCAAAAGGGAGTAGTGGCAAGCACATTTGCCAAACTCTTTTTGGCAATATTATCACCCGATGGAGGGTGCGGATGGACTATAAGAAGTATCAAAACGGCAACCTTCAACACCGCAACAACTCCTGATACGCACGCCTCTGCAACCATGGACGCGCACGCGCCTCGGCAACCCCCCGACGCCTCGGCAACCATGGATGTGCATGCCTCAAAGAACCCTCGACGCCACGGCAACTCTCGATACATTTATTTTTATTTTTATTTTTTGAACTATTTTGTTCTATTATTTTTTGTTATTTTTTCTCTTTATTTTTTAGGATATATTTTATTTTTCTTCATTATCTTTAGTTTCCAGTTTTTCTTTATTTTCTTTTCCACAACAAGACTCACAACCACCATGATAAGGAAATTTACTCACCGACTACTCGCCACAACAACCACAACGGAAATCGCGATGCCCAGCAACAACAATGGCTTCGGCAACTACTGATGCACATGCAAGTAAACCTGCATCGGCAAACATGGACCAAATCAAGGCAATGCTATTCACGCGGTACCAGCCTCAAGCATTCAACCACCGACCGAAAATTGAATCAAGCAAACGGCACGAAGAAACTCATCAATCGAGGTGACGACCTCTCCGACTAACTCATTTCATTTAGTTTCTTTTAAATTTTGTTTCACTCTTACATGCATTGAGGATAATGCTTCTCTCGAGTTTGGGGGGGTGTTGGTTTCTAGTTAGTTTCATGTTTAGTTGCATTCATCTTTAGCAATCACATATAGGTTGCATATGTTACTTGCCATGCCTTTAATTTGATTTAATTGCTTAAGACTTGTTGAAAATCCAATGATGAATTTTTGCCACTGCACTTAATTGAAATAACCTTTAATTTTAGGATTGCATGAAAAGAACTTAGAGTTTTACTATGATGCTGATTTTTTTACACGTTGTGGGTTGTTGATTCAAAGAAACTTAGTGAACTTAGGTTGCTTAAAATTTGGGTAAATTTAAAATTGAAAATTAAAAGTTAATTTCTTGCTAGAGGTGCCCAAAACTGGCTCTAGTAGTAAATACACTTTCTTGCTAGAGGTGCCCGAAACTGGCTCTAGTAGTTAATGCACATTAAAGAATCGCTAGAGGTGCCCAAATTGGCTCTAGTCGACTAAAATAAAATGAGAAATTGCTTACTTTACTAGAGGTGCCCAAAATTGGCTCTAGTGAAAATTAAAATAAATGCCCCAAAGAATTAAATTGATAAAAGCCTACTATTCACATAGAATCTTGAAAATCAACTTGTACACAACTACGCACACACATTGTCACGAGCATTATAGTTTTGTTCCGGGAAATTTTTGTGCTATCCGAAAAATTTAAAAGGTGATCATACTTTGTGCCACGGTTCCGAGGTTTGAATTCAAGTTTAAAGCATGTCTTTGATGATTAAAGTCTTGGCAGTAATTGTTAGTTTGCATTGCTTGAGGACAAGCAATAGTTCGAGTTTGGGGGCGTGATAAGTGTTCAAAAGTACTATTTTTATTACCCTTTTACTCATATTATTGTTAGACTTAAGCTCATAATAGTTGCATAATTAGTCATTCATGCATTAATTCATGTTTCTTTCCACCGTTGAGCTTGATTACATAACTTGGTGATTTTTGTGGAAAAAGATGCTGCTTTGGTGTGTTTTTGTGTGTGTATGTGCAGGATCACTTGCCAAAGCAATGCCGAGCTAGTTGCCGGGCAATGCATGAAGGATATGCCGAGCTAGTTGCCGTGGCAATGCATGAAGGAGACGCACGAGCCAGTTGCCATGGCATTTGTCGACAAAGACAAAATGCAATAGGGATGTCGAAATTAATGACTTTACAAGCCCAAGATGACATGGAGCAAGGCCCAAGCCCAAAGGAATTTGATTGCCATGCAGAGATTAAAGAAGAATTAAATTCCAAGAAGATAGGAGAAGTTCTAATAGGAATAAAATTATAATAAAGAATTATATTCTTTAAAGATAATTTAATTCCAACTCAAACTCCTCCTCAAAGAAGGACTTTGGCCTAGCCCTATAAATAGCAAGGAGATTTCGACAATCCATGGAGAGAGAGCAAGAGGGAAATTTCGACAAGATAGCAAGGAGGAGGAAATTTCGACTTCTTCTTCTTCTTTGCTTCCATTAGATTCATGGTTTGGGGATTATTCTTTGTATATCTTTTGAACCCAACCATGAACTAACTTGATTGGTTGGGGTTATTGTGTTTTGTTGTTGTGAGAAACTATTGGTTTTGTTTAGGTAATAAGAGTTTGCACTTTTCTATTCAAGGTTTACTCATTCTTGGCTTTTATTCTTGTTTGCGAGTGAATTGGGAGAGGATCTCGTAACTTCATCTATTTATCTAATATCGGAGAGTTAGATTCAAGAAACGAATGAGTATGGTCTTTATTCAATCCAATGATGGTGAAGATTAATCCGCTTAGGAATAAGTTAAGGATTTCAACGGCTAAGAGGAGTGCAAGATTGGTTGTTGTTCACCCTTGATTCACGCAGGGATGTATTATCAAGGCATGCACAAGTAGCTAGAGTTTCGACTTAGGGATAAGAAGAAACCATTGAAGAACGCTCCGCCGAACCTTGAAGTTGTTGCCCGATCGCCCAAGTAGTTGCCCAACTAGTCGCCTGTGCAACCATCAATTAGTTGCCAAGGCAACCCCGTTGTGTAAGTCGCCACGGCAACCGAGTTGCCCGTGCACTCTTTTACCAAGACAATCCAATCGGCTATCACACCTCAACTCACGATAACCTAGCCTATCTCTCTCAATCGATCTCATCTTTTCTTTTACTTTATTGCTTTCTAGTTTAGTTATTAGTTAAACTCCTTTAATCCTTTAATTGTGTTTTTACTTTTCACAGTGCAGTAACTTAAGCAAAGTGGCCCAAACCAATCCCTGTGGAGACGATACTCGATACTCATATCACTTTATTACTTGCGACGTGTATACTTGCACAATTGCGTAGCACTTATCACACGCAACACTTGCCAATATAATTCATTTTAACATCAACAACTCACTGTTATCATATGCATCTACCAAAACCATTAAACCAATGCATCAACCTTTGCATTACACAATGTTCATAAACATTAACAATTCGTGCATTATTCTCAAATGCAATAACATCATTTCGAATCAGTTTCAAGCATTAAACCATGCTCAAAATATGCATAAACAGTGAGTAATCAAAACATGTAAAACAAGTGCATCAAACTATCTCCAAAACTGAGTTTGAGAGAGAATTCATCCTTTACTTACTTCTAAGCTTATATCAGAGTTTCAAGCTCAATCTAAACTCCATACACAACTTTCAAACCTTTGCAAAGTTGAAAACACGTTTCCACTCATCGACTCATAGCGCCTTGCTTGCAATACGACAAACACACATCCAAAGCTTCTGTGACTCACTTTTGAGCTTGAGGTTTAGACTCCCCTACTTTTGATCACACAAAGCAGAGGTACATTGCATCAAAATGCAATTAACATCACAGTAACTCAAAACCTCAACATCCTTAACCCAAATCCACTCCACAACTCCCAAACATTAACAACAAACCTCTTCCAAACATAACCCATCCATAATCAAACGTTTCAACACTTCAATTATCATCGGTTAACATCCAAAAACACTTCTCAAACATCCTTATATCTCCAGCATTCAATTAACCACCATAACTCCCCAAAAACACATAACTAACAACCTAGAAAATTAGAGATTCATATAGCTTCGGGATTCTAATATCAAAAACAACTTATCAACATTACAAAACATAAAAATTATGATTATAACTCATCAAGAACCCAGTAAAACAGATCCAAAATAGAAATCTCTTGTTCTCATCAATTAAACCTTGATTTACTAAATTTCCACAATTAACTCATCAAAACTCATTAGAAAACTTTAAACAAGGATCAAATACTTGAGAATTTCAGTAAAGAACCAATCATTAGAGGAGAAGAACAAACCTTACCTCTAATGGTTAATTTCCTCTCAATTGTATGTTTTACTCTTGAAAACAAAGGAAAATCAATGAGATTTTTGGAAAACAAGATTGAATAATCTATTAGAAATCAATAGTTAATTAAATCAAGAGCATTGCCTTCAATCTCTAATGAAAAAATGAGTGTTTTGCTGAAAAATATTTTAGAGAAAATTGAGAGAAAGAAAGTTACGTCAAAAGTGGTTTTAGAAAAAAAAAACTACCCTTTTATTAATTAAGTCCTTTTAATCCTTAACTAAAACTCTTTAAAATAAGCCAAATTGAGAGAAAACTCTGATAAAGCATTTAGGTCAAATATCCCCTTAAAGATTCAAAGTTTTGATCCTTTTACAAAACAGTCTCTAAAAACAGTTTTCAATCTTTATATTTTGGTCATTAGCCAAAATGTCAAATTTCCAAAATTCATTTTCCAAAATTGACTTTACCAAAAGTATCCATATATTAAATAATGATTTTTAGATATTTTCCCATATTTTTCTCACACCAAAATTACTTGCTTCGATTTTAATTCTGAATCTAACTCGAATCTCTAATCCCGGTCCACCGGACTGTCTAACCCACTAGGAAAACTCCTAGGCCCAAAATCGGGGCGTTACAACTCTTTCCCCTTAAGAAATTTCATCCTCAAAATTTACCTAACGGAAACAGATGCAAAAATTGAGCAACCATGTCAGACGTACTCTCCCATGTGACCTCCTCAACACCGCGATGTCGCCACAACACCTTAACAAGTTCAATCGTCTAGCCAGGAAGAAATTTACTATTGGAGTCAAGGATATCCACTGGTTCCTCATCAAAGGATAAATCCGGTTGCAACTCAACATCCTCAACGAGCATAACATCGGTTCAACATCGGTTTAGCATTCTAACATTACGGTGCGAGATAAACAATGTAGACTCTTCGGGGTCGAGATAAACAATTTAGACTCTTTGGGATCGAGATAAAAAATGTAGAGTCTTCGGGGTCAAGATAAACAATGTAGACTCTTTGGGGTTGAGATAAACAATGTAGACTCTTCGGGGTCGAGATAAACAATGTAGACTCTTTGGGGTCGAGATAAACAATGTAGACTCTTCGGGGTTGAGATAAACAATGTAGACTATTCGGGGTGGAGATAGACAATGTAGACTCTTCGGGGTCGAGATAGACAATGTAAACTCTTCGGGGTCGAGATAGATAATGTAGACTCTTCGGGGTCGAGATAGACTCTACGGAGTTGAGTTAGACACGAAGTCGGTTCAAACACTACGGTGTTACATAGCGCAAAATGTGCGAGTATGAGGAGAAAAGGGTGTCCTCGAGTACGTACTCATCTCAGTCGCTTCAGTGATGCAGATGCTAAGGCATCATAGACACTACAGTGTCATGATGACTCGCGTACCATGACATCACATGATTTTGTACTCTGGGCTATAATACTTGAAATGCATTTATGCAGGTAGTTAAGCTAAAAAGCTTAACGTACACAAGACTGGTAAGACATATCAAATTCTATGATTTATATATTATATTGGTTAATGAACTATACTTGTAAGGTAGTTCTAAGCATGATAAAATGTTATCAACTTCAATTGAAAACCGCTTGCCATTTTGTAGGAAATGTATAGCACTGTTAAATGACAGGGGAATGACTTTGATAAGTTTATTTTATGTTATTTCTATACATGGAAATGCTTTACTTCAATTTATAGTTACCTCACTAAGTGAATACTTAGCATATGTTGTTTCACACGTAGGTTATTGGAAACGTACCGGAAGAGGAGTCAAGCATGTTAATCAAGCTGCAATCTGCCAAACATCAGTAAGACGTTCTAAATTTATGATATTCTTTAGTGGGCATGCATCAGTTTATTCATTGGTTATTTTATAAGCTAGTTTTATGCCAGATGTTAAAAAAATTAAATTAAAAAAAGTTAAAAAATTACAAGTCAAGAAATCAGCTAAATAATTTAGTTAACATCTTTAGTGTGTATTTAATCATCGAATATACGTTGAGGGTGTTACATTTAGTGTTATCAAAGCTACAGGTTTAGCCGGTTCTAGATGCAAAATCGAGTTTGTTATTAGTTGTCACTAAATACATGCCCTTAGAATGTCATATTACTGAAGTGTTGATCGTATGACGTGAAGCTGCTCCTCATTAGTATAAGATGAGATAAGATTATAATAAGAAAAGTAAGACGCTACTGATTTCGTCAATCGACGAATCTCAAAGGTCAAGAAATGACTCATAGCGAGTACAATGAAGTAAAATAGTTATTGTAATCAACTTCAATTTGAGTTGAGTTACCTGTATTGTAAGGAGTTGATGCAGTAATTATAAGATGTTAGTCTTTAACATCTATACATACACTTATGTTTATAATAGCATAGAGTATAAGAAAATATATCGACTACATGGAGTACCAGCCTCGATAGTATCTAATAGAAATCCGAGGTTTACTTTAATATTTTGGAAGGTCTGATAGATCTGAATATTGAAAAGTCAGAAGAAGTAATATTATTCCTAAGGGAACATGTTTGTATTTGGGTGGATTAATGCCACAAAGTGGTACTTACAATAGAAGTGACCTGGAAAATTTTCTAGGAGTTAAAAGAGTTGAAAGCTCAATTGTAAGAATTGTTAGACTGGAGTTATAATTAATCTAGTGTACTATTGTGAGAAGCTCCATAATTGTTCGTAAAGAAGGAAGATAGTTCTTTACGACCATGTAGTGATTATTTATAAAAGGAAAATAAAAACGATAATGATATATTTTCTATCATGATTATCAGTTAATCTGAACCAAAAAAACTGGATGTGAGTTTGGTTATTAAAAGTGGCTTTCTTAGGTCATATTACTTCAGCTATAGGGATCTGAGTCGATCCTAAAAATATTACAGAGGTTCGCAGTTTCTTAAGACTTATTGGTTATGATCGAAGGTTTGTAAAAGATTTCTTGATGATATGTTATGAGCTTGTATAATTGAGTTTGAAATTATGGGAAAGATATATACCGTTAGTAGAAATTGCTTATAGTAATAGTTATCAAGAAAGTATATAGATGGCACCCTACGAGGCTATCTATGGTCGAAATGGTAAATCACTATTAAATTAGTTTGATTTGAAGATCATAAATTAATTAAGTCATTTATTACAAGAAATGGAAGAAAAAGTAAAGATTATACAATGTAATCTTAAAAAGATTAATGATCAACAAAAGTCTTATATATACTTGAAAGGAAAAGATATTCAATTCGAAGACAAAGGAAGAACATGATGTCTATCTTCGCATTGTTCTTCAAACTCTTCGAGAAAATTAGCTATATGCTAAGTTGTTAAAGTGTAAATCTTGGTTGTCGGAAGATTGCTTTTCTTAGTCATGTGGTTTTGGCGAAAAAGATAAGAGTAAATCCCAAGAAAGTACCAACTATTGTTGAATAGAAACCTCAAGAATGTTTCCGAGGTTTGAAGTTTATTGGGACTTGTTGGTTATTATCGAAAGTTTGTAAAGAATTTCTCGATGATTGCCTCCCACTGACCAAGCTATTGAGGAAAAGTGTGCCATTCAGTTGGACAGATAAGTGCCAATAAAACTTTGAGACATTAAAGAAGATATTAATCGAAGCCCCGATATTAGTACCACCAGAATCAGGCAAAGAGTATGTAGTTTATAATGATGTTTCTCATAAAGATTTGGGAAATGTACTTAAGTAAGAAGGAAAAGTAGTGGTTTATGCTTTGAGACAACTTAAAATGCATGAGAGGAAATTATCCTACTCATGATTTGGAGCTAGCAATGGTTGTATTTGCTTTAAAGATATAGCGTCATTATTTATATGGTGAATGATGTTATATTTACATAGATTAAAGAAGTTTAAAGTATCTGTTAACTAAAAAGAGTTTGAACCTGAGGCAAGAAGGTAGATAGTCAATATAAGGATAAATCTGATCAAAATAAGAATTTTAATATCGGATTTAGAAATTAAAATGCAGTAGAAGGTATTGAATTTGGATCAAACAAGATTGTTAAGCGTGCTCAAGCCGTAGAAATTCAAGGATGGGTCACCTTCTAGGAAGTGTCATGGAATCAAATTTTTTATCGAATAAGTAGAAGAAGGTGAAACCGAAGACTTTGAAATTAGTATGATGAATGTTTGTATTATCGAGGAAAAACCTATTTTCAAACGATGAAGAATTAAAGAAACAACTTATCTTTGAAGTACGCTATAGTCCTTTGATTGTACATCCAGTGGAAACCGGATGTATCAAGATTTAAAGAATCGCTCTTGATGGCCAAGCATGAAAGAGTTATAACTGAGTTTGTTTCTAAATATCTAACATGTCAACAAGAAAAAGCAGAACTTCAGGTACCTTCTGAATTGTCGTGACTGATTTTAATTTCTCAGTGGAAATGAGAACGAGTGATGATGGATTTTGTATTAGGACTATCTTTGACATCGAATAATAAGGATTCAATCTGGTGATTGTTGATTGATTGATAGATTGATAAGTATGCTGAGTTGTATATTAAGAAAAATAATTAAAAGTTCTTTAGCAAAATCATAAAATTTAAAGAAAAGAGATGTGAAAATTTTCCTCATCCTGTTCAACAAGTTGCCCTAGGGATAAGTATGCTGAGTTGTATATTAAGGAAATAATTCAATTTAGCTTTTTAAAGTTCTTTAGCAAAATCATAAAATTGAGAAAACGACTTGGGAAAGAAAAGGAGATGTGAGAAATCAATTTCTCACCTTTTTGAACCAGTGTGTTAAAAATTGAGGATGAATTTTCTTAAGGGGAGAGAAATTGTAATACCCCAAAATTTTCTAAGTTGATTAAGGATCATTTAGTACTAAGATAATAGCTTAAAAGTTATCTTAGTGACAAAAATGCAAAAGTTAGGATTTCTTCGATCGTGGGCTATGGAAAAGGAATTTCTGATATTTAAAAGCATCAGATGATAGAGGGCAAGTTAATTAGGTACTTGCAAAGTTTGGTCGAAAATTGGAAAATTGGAATGGGAATTGAAGTTTAAAATTTAGTGACCAAAATGTTAAGAAGACAAAACTTGAGTGGTACAAGACTAAAAATGAAAAGTTGAAGGACTAAAGTTGTAATTTCCCAAAAGTTAGAGGTTTTCATTTCATAAATAGATAGATCACCTAAGGGTGTGGATCAAATGTGGAATTCTAGTTTGAACCGATATTTCGATTGTTGGGAAATCGCAGTCAAAGTTTAAGTAGAATTCGAGTATTTGGATCGAATTGGAAAATTATGAAATTTTACTATATGATAGAAGAAGGATATAAAAAATTATTCCAAGTTTTGTAAATATTTTTAGTTCGATTTAGGATGAATCTTATGATTTATTTTAATTAAGGGATTTATTTAGTAACCGATAAAATTCTTGATAATTATCGGTAAATTGAATCGAGCTAAAATTTCAGAGATAGTTCCATGGATCTTAGAAGAGTCATAAAATATTATTTAATGAATATTTAGATGTTAAAAAGATCAGGAAAAATTTAAATCGATTGAAATGATATGGAATGACAATTTTGTGAATAAGTTGATTGGTAAAGGGCGTTTTTGGTCATTTTGCCCAAAAGGACATGGAAGGAATTTTGAGATTCCTTTATTGATGGATAGTTGCTGATTAGAATCCAACTAAGTCTAGTTGGAATGTTACAAAATGGAAAATTAGAAATATAGATCTAGTTGAAGGGTATTTTTGGAATGTAGAAATATTTGAATTAAAATTCATTTTTATAATAAAAGTGGCATAATACATGAAAATATGAAAGTAATTATCAGAAAAGTCCCTCCAAAACCTTGGTGAAGAGGAGAAAAAAGAAGGAAATTTTCCAAGCTCGATTTAAGCCCCGAATCTCGATTTTAAGGTAATTTTTTGAACTACAAATTTGTTCTATTCTTGAGCTCTATCTTTTGATGTAAATAATTCATAGAATACTTGCTTGGTTGATGAGATTTGATAGGAGGAAGAAATTAGGGTTTATGAACAAAATTGGGGCTTTTGAAATTTTATGATTCAATGGTTGAATTTAAGTTGGAATCAAGTTTATATGATGTTAAAATCATGTTATTGAGTTAGGATTTAAACCCTACATATTTTGGTTTGTATGTAGAAGATTAGAGTTTATGGATTTAAGTCTAACTTAGAGTTTGTGATGTTGTATTTCTGATCTATTAAGTTTGATTTGTTGTTTGGAAGCAAAACCCTAAGTTAAATATATAGGGACCAATTCGCAAGCTTCAAAGTTAAAGGACCGAATCTGAATTTTATGAAATTGGAGTGTATTTATGTAATTAATGATGTTGGAGATGTGAAATTGATGTTAGAATGCTAAACCGATGTTGAATCGAATTAGTGACCATTTTGACAATTTGTCAAAATCAAGTGACCAAATAGTAAATGAATTCTTGGATGGGGATTAAATCTGATTTTTAGTTAAAATAATAGAATTAAGGTAGTAATGTTGATTTGAGGACTAAATTGCAAAGTTAAGAAGTTTGAATCCTTACCTTTGCATTTTAGTGACTATTTGGCAAAGAAAGAAAAAATTTTGAGGGAATTATTTTGAATAATTATTTGATGAAGAAGATTATAAATTGGTGGTTTGAAGCAAGTGATGAGACTAAATTAACTAGTAGAAAAATAAGAAGTTAGCATAAATTAGATGTTAATTATGAAAAGCTATGTAGAAGATTGAATTTTGGCATTGACTTCAAAAATTTCACCATAAATTCTAAAAAAAAATTTAGATGATGGATTTTATATCGATGTAAAGATTGTTCGTCTAGTTTCGTTTCCAACAAACGAAAAATCGATTTCGAGTTCGATTTAAAAGATATGAATTTTTAATAAAATAAGGTCAAAAAATTTACAAAGCAATTTCTATCGGACACACTTTGTGACGGGAGTTTGAAGAATTTTCATATTTTTTTTGTAGATTTTATTAATTTATGTGGCTTATACCGTTATAATCGTTATCGAATCTAGTTCTTACAGTATGAGGGTTATTAAGATCCAATGTGTATTTTGATCTTTAGAAGTAAAACTCGAGGGTAGGACAAGTTGCGCAAAAATAGAATTTGATACATTTTGTATCTAAATGTTTGATAACAAGCTCGGAAGAATTATTGGAAGTTCAAAATGGTCATTAAGAACCGAAATGAATTTTTGGACAGTATAAGGAAGGAAGGAAAATTATGGAAATTTTTATGTTAAATGATTAGATAGCTTAATTGAAATATTGTTAGAAGTGAATCTAACAAATGTTAGTTTATATTCATGTGGTTAATGAAGTCAAATCCAATCGAAAGAAGATTTGAGGTACTATAAAGGAAATGATCGAGTAGAATTTAGTGAGGAATGCTAATAAATGGCCCAGTGAGTGCATTTTTACTTATTTATTATATATGTGATATGAGTGATTGCATTATATATATTTATGACATGTTGATAAATAAGACGACTTGCGATGATGAACTGACCTTTGTATAAATAAAAATGTATGATGGCTTATTTATGCAAATAGCATGAAATATTAAATAGCATATTGATACAATGATTGTAGCATAATGATTTACTCAAGGTAAATCAATTTTAGATATTTGGATATGCAAAGGCTCATTATTGAATTATGGACAATAGTATTGAAGGATTGGATATAGAATATGAAAAATAATATGTTGATATGCCCAAGTACTAGTGTGAGAGTCTTTGGTATAATTGGATATCCATAGAGTCCTAGCAGCTACATCATAGCACTACGGTGTGAGATAAACAACGTAGACTCTTCAGTGGTCGAGATAAAATGTAACTGTAGATAAACAATGTAGACTCTTCAGGGTCAAGATAAACAATGTAGACTCTTTGTGGTCAAGATAAACAATGTAGACTCTTTGGGATTGAGATAAACAATGAGATAAACAATGTAGACTCTTTTGGGGTGAGATAAACAATGTAGACTCTTCGGGTCGAGATAGACAATGTAGACTCTTGGGGTCGAGATAGACAATGTAGACTCTTTGGGATAAACGAGAGAGACAATGCAAACTCTTTGGGGTTGAGATAGACAATGTAGACTCTTAGATTGGACTCTTCGAGATAGACTCTACTGAGTTGAGTTAGACACTAAGGAGTTGGTTCAAACACTACGGTGTTACATAGCACAAAATGTGCGAGTATGAGGAGAAAAGGGTGTCCTCGAGCACGTACTCATCTCGGTCGCTTCGGGGATGTAGATGCTAAGGCATCATAGACACTACGGTGTCATGATGACTCGCGTACCATGACATCACATGATTTTTTACTTTGGGCTATAATACTTGAAATGCATTTATGCGGTAGTTAAGCTAAAAAGCTTAACGTACACAAGACCGGTAAGACATATCAAATTCTATGATTTATATATTATATTGGTTAATGAACTATACTTGTAAGGTAGTTCTAAGCATGATAAAATGTTATCAACTTCAATTGAAAACCGCTTGCCATTTTGTAGGAAATGTATAGCACTGTTAAATGACAGGGGAATGACTTTGATAAGTTTATTTTATGTTATTTCTATACATGGAAATGCTTTACTTCAATTTATAGTTACCTCACTAAGTGAATACTTAGCATATGTTGTTTCACACGTAGGTTATTGGAAACGTTGAGAGTCAAGCATGTTAATCAAGCGCAATCTGCCAAACATCGATGAAGACGTTCTAAATTTATGATATTCTTTAGTGGGCATGCATCAGTTTATTCATTGGTTATTTTATAAGCTAGTTTTATGCCGATGTTAAAAAATTAAATTAAAAAAAGTTAAAAATTACAAGTCAAGAAATCATAAATAATTTAAACATCTTTAGTGTGTATTTAATCATCGAATATACGTTGAGGGTGTTACATTTAGTGTTATCAAAGCTACGAGTTTATTTCTAGATGCAAAATCGAGTTTGTTATTAGTTGTCACTAAATACATGCCCTTAGAATGTCATATTATTCAAGTGTTGATCGTATGACGTTTGTTAGTATAAGATGAGATAAGATTATAATAAGAAAAGTAAGACGCTACTTTATTTCGTCAATCGAAATCTCAAAGGTCAAGAAATGACTCATAATGAGTACAATGAAGTAAAATAGTTATTGTAATCAACTTCAATTTGAGTTGAGTTACTGTATTGTAAGGAGTTGATGCAAAGAATTATAAGATGTTAGTCTTTAACATCTATACATACACTATGTTTATAATAGCATAGAGTATAAGAAAATATATCGACTACATGGAGTACCAGCCTACAATGATAGTATCTAATAGAAATTGATCCGAGGTTTACTTTAATATTTTGGAAGGTCTGATAGATCTGAATATTGAAAAGTCAGAAGAAGTAATATTATTCCTAAGGGAACATGTTTGTATTTGGGTGGATTAATGCCACAAAGTGGTACTTACAATAGAAGTGACCTGGAAAATTTTCTAGGAGTTAAAAGAGTTGAAAGCTCAATTGTAAGAATTGTTAGACTGGAGTTATAATTAATCTAGTGTACTATTGTGAGAAGCTCCATAATTGTTCGTAAAGAAGGAAGATAGTTCTTTACGACCATGTAGTGATTATTTATAAAAGGAAAATAAAAACGATAATGATATATTTTCTATCATGATTATCAGTTAATCTGAACCAAAAAAACTGGATGTGAGTTTGGTTATTAAAAGTGGCTTTCTTAGGTCATATTACTTCAGCTATAGGGATCTGAGTCGATCCTAAAAATATTACAGAGGTTCGCAGTTTCTTAAGACTTATTGGTTATGATCGAAGGTTTGTAAAAGATTTCTTGATGATATGTTATGAGCTTGTATAATTGAGTTTGAAATTATGGGAAAGATATATACCGTTAGTAGAAATTGCTTATAGTAATAGTTATCAAGAAAGTATATAGATGGCACCCTACGAGGCTATCTATGGTCGAAATGGTAAATCACTATTAAATTAGTTTGATTTGAAGATCATAAATTAATTAAGTCAGATTTATTACAAGAAATGGAAGAAAAAGTAAAGATTATACAATGTAATCTTAAAAAGATTAATGATCAACAAAAGTCTTATATATACTTGAAAGGAAAAGATATTCAATTCGAAGACAAAGGAAGAACATGATGTCTATCTTCGCATTGTTCTTCAAACTCTTCGAGAAAATTAGCTATATGCTAAGTTGTTAAAGTGTAAATCTTGGTTGTCGGAAGATTGCTTTTCTTAGTCATGTGGTTTTGGCAGAAAAGATAAGAGTAAATCCCAAGAAAGTACCAACTATTGTTGAATAGAAACCTCTGAAGAATGTTTCCGAGGTTTGAAGTTTATTGGGACTTGTTGGTTATTATCGAAAGTTTGTAAAGAATTTCTCGATGATTGCCTCCCCACTGACCAAGCTATTGAGGAAAAGTGTGCCATTCAGTTGGACAGATAAGTGCCAATAAAACTTTGAGACATTAAAGAAGATATTAATCGAAGCCCCGATATTAGTACCACCAGAATCAGGCAAAGAGTATGTAGTTTATAATGATGTTTCTCATAAAGATTTGGGAAATGTACTTAAGTAAGAAGGAAAAGTAGTGGTTTATGCTTTGAGACAACTTAAAATGCATGAGAGGAAATTATCCTACTCATGATTTGGAGCTAGCAATGGTTGTATTTGCTTTAAAGATATAGCGTCATTATTTATATGGTGAATGATGTTATATTTACATAGATTAAAGAAGTTTAAAGTATCTGTTAACTAAAAAGAGTTTGAACCTGAGGCAAGAAGGTAGATAGTCAATATAAGGATAAATCTGATCAAAATAAGAATTTTAATATCGGATTTAGAAATTAAAATGCAGTAGAAGGTATTGAATTTGGATCAAACAAGATTGTTAAGCGTGCTCAAGCCAGAGAAATTCAAGGATGGGTCACCTTCTAGGAAGTGTCATGGAATCAAATTTTTTATCGAATAAGTAGAAGAAGGTGAAACCGAAGACTTTGAAATTAGTATGATGAATGTTTGTATTATCGAGGAAAAACCTATTTTCAAACGATGAAGAATTAAAGAAACAACTTATCTTTGAAGTACGCTATAGTCCTTTGATTGTACATCCAGGTGGAAACCAGATGTATCAAGATTTAAAGAATCGCTCTTGATGGCCAAGCATGAAAGAGTTATAACTGAGTTTGTTTCTAAATATCTAACATGTCAACAAGAAAAAGCAGAACTTCAGGTACCTTCTGAATTGTCGTGACTGATTTTAATTTCTCAGTGGAAATGAGAACGAGTGATGATGGATTTTGTATTAGGACTATCTTTGACATCGAATAATAAGGATTCAATCTGGGTGATTGTTGATAGATTGACTAAGTTAGCACACTTTATCCCTGTTCGAACAAGTTGCCCTAGGGATAAGTATGCTGAGTTGTATATTAAGGAAATAATTCAATTTAGCTTTTTAAAGTTCTTTAGCAAAATCATAAAATTGAGAAAACGACTTGGGAAAGAAAAGGAGATGTGAGAAATCAATTTCCTCACCTTTTTGAACCAGGTACGTGTTAAAAATTCGAGGATGAATTTTCTTAAGGGGGAGAGAATTGTAATACCCCAAAATTTTCTAAGTTGATTAAGGATCATTTAGTACTAAGATAATAGCTTAAAAGTTATCTTAGTGACAAAAATGCAAAAGTTAGGATTTCTTCGATCGTGGGCTATGGAAAAGGAATTTCTGATATTTAAAAGCATCAGATGATAGAGGGCAAGTTAATTAGGGTACTTGCAAAGTTTGGTCGAAATTCGAGGAAAATTGGAATGGGAATTGAAGTTTAAAATTTAGTGACCAAAATGTTAAGCAGTCAAAACTTGAGTGGTACAAGACTAAAAATGAAAAGTTGAAGGACTAAAGTTGTAATTTCCCAAAAGTTAGAGGTTTTCATTTCATAAATAGATAGATCACCTAAGGGTGTGGATCAAATGTGGAATTCTAGTTTGAACCGATATTTCGATTGTTGGGAAATCGCAGTCAAAGTTTAAGTAGAATTCGAGTATTTGGATCGAATTGGAAAATTATGAAATTTTACTATATGATAGAAGAAGGATATAAAAAAATTATTCCCAAGTTTTGTAAATATTTTTAGTTCGATTCAGGATGAATCTTATGATTTATTTTAATTATGGGATTTATTTAGTAACTGATAAAATTCTCGATAATTATCGGTAAATCGAATCGAGCTAAAATTTCAGAGATAGTTCCATGGATCTTAGAAGAGTCATAAAATATTATTTAATGAATATTTAGATGTTAAAAAGATCAGGAAAAATTTAAATCGATTGAAATGATATGGAATGACAATTTTGTGAATAAGTTGATTGGTAAAGGGCGTTTTGGTCATTTTGCCCAAAAGGGACATGGAAGGAATTTTGAGATTCCTTTTATTGATGGATAGTTGCTGATTAGAATCCAACTAAGTCTAGTTGGAATGTTACAAAATGGAAAATTAGAAATATAGATCTAGTTAGAGGGTATTTTTGGAATGTGGAAATATTTGAATTAAAATTCATTTTTATAATAAAAGTGGCATAATACATGAAAATATGAAGTAATTATCAGAAAAGTCCCTCCAAAACCGTGGTGAAGAGGAGAAAGAAGAAGGAAATTTTCCAAGCTCGATTTAAGCCCCGAATCTCAGTTTTAAGGTAATTTTCAAGCTACAAAGTTGTTCTATTCTTCGAGCTCTATCTTTTGATGTAAATAATTCATAGAATACTTGCTTGGTTGATGAGATTTGATAGGAGGAAGAAATTAGGGTTTATGAACAAAATTGGGGCTTTTGAAATTTTATGATTCAATGGTTGAATTTAAGTTGGAATCAAGTTTATATGATGTTAAAATCATGTTATTGAGTTAGGATTTAAACCCTACATATTTTGGTTTGTATGTAGAAGATTAGGGTTTATGGATTTAAGTCTAACTTAGAGTTTGTGATGTTGTATTTCTGATCTATTAAGTTTGATTTGTTGTT
The DNA here is from genome assembly GCA_019671005.1 of Hibiscus mutabilis. Lineage (NCBI taxonomy): Eukaryota > Viridiplantae > Streptophyta > Magnoliopsida > Malvales > Malvaceae > Hibiscus > Hibiscus mutabilis. Next base: position 34,273,917 of record CM033731.1, on the reverse strand, counting down.
TGGAAGCAAAACCCTAAGTTAAATATATAGGGGCCAATTCGGCAAGCTTCAAAGTTAAAGGACCGAATCTGAATTTTATGAAATTGGAGTGTATTTATGTAATTAATGATGTTGGAGATGTGAAATTGATGTTAGAATGCTAAACCGATGTTGAATCGAATTAGTGACCATTTTGACAATTTGTCAAAATCAAGTGACCAAATAGTAAATGAATTCTTGGATGGGGATTAAATCTGATTTTTAGTTAAAGTAATAGAATTAAGGTAGTAATGTTGATTTGAGGACTAAATTGCAAAGTTAAGAAGTTTGAATCCTTACCTTTGCATTTTAGTGACTATTTGGCAAGCAAAGAAAATTTGAGGGAATTATTTTGAATAATTATTTGATGAAGAAGATTATAAATTGGTGGTTTGAAGCAAGTGATGAGACTAAATTAACTAGTAGAAAAATAAGAAGTTAGCATAAATTAGATGTTAATTATGAAAAGCTATGTAGAAGATTGAATTTTGACAGTGACTTCAAAAATTCACCATAAATTCTAAAAAACTGTTTAGATGATGGATTTTATATCGATGTAAAGATTGTTCGTCTAGTTTCGTTTCCAACAAACGAAAACTGATTTCGAGTTCCGATTTAAAAGATATGAATTTTTAATCGAATAAAGGTCAGAAAATTTACAGAGCAATTTCTATCAGGACAGCTCTGTGACGGGAGTTTGAAGAATTTTCATATTTTTTTTGTAGATTTTATTAATTTATGTGGCTTATACCGTTATAATCGTTATCGAATCTAGTTCTTACAGTATGAGGGTTATTAAGATCCAATGTGTATTTTGATCTTTAGAAGTAAAACTCTGAGGGTAGGACAAGTTGCCAGAAAATAGAATTTGATACATTTTGTATCTAAATGTTTGATAACAAGCTCGGAAGAATTATTGGAAGTTCAAAATGGTCATTAAGAACCGAAATGAATTTTTGGACAGTATAAGGAAGGAAGGAAAATTATGGAAATTTTTATGTTAAATGATTAGATAGCTTAATTGAAATATTGTTAGAAGTGAATCTAACAAATGTTAGTTTATATTCATGTGGTTAATGAAGTCAAATCCGAATCGAAAGAAGATTTGAGGTACTATAAAGGAAATGATCGAGTAGAATTTAGTGAGGAATGCTAATAAATGGCCCAGGTGAGTGCATTTTTACTTATTTATTATATATGTGATATGAGTGATTGCATTATATATATTTATGACATGTTGATAAATAAGACGACTTGCGATGAACTGACCTTTGTATAAATAAAAATGTATGATGGCTTATTTATGCAAATAGCATGAAATATTAAATAGCATATTGATACAATGATTGTAGCATAATGATTTACTCAAGGTAAATCGAATTTTAGATATTTGGATATGCAGTGCTCATTATTGAATTATGGACAATAGTATTGAAGGATTGGATATAGAATATGAAAAATAATATGTTGATATGCCCAAGTACTAGTGTGAGAGTCTTTGGTATAATTGGATATCCATAGAGTCCTAGCAGCTACATCATAGCACTACGGTGTGAGATAAACAACGTAGACTCTTCAGGGTCGAGATAAACAATGTAGACTCTTCGGGGTCAAGATAAACAATGTAGACTCTTCAGGGTCAAGATAAACATTGTAGACTCTTTGTGGCCGAGATAAACAATGTAGACTCTTCGAGGTCGAGATAAACAATGTAGACTCTTCGTGGTCGAGATAGACAATGTAGACTCTTCGGGGTCGAGATAGACAATGTAGACTCTTCGGGGTCGAGAGAGACAATGTAGACTCTTTGGGGTCGAGAGAGACAATGCAAACTCTTTGGGGTTGAGATAGACAATGTAGACTCTTCGGGGTCGAGATAGACTCTACGGAGTCGAGTTAGACTCTACGGAGTTGGTTCAAACACTACGGTGTTACATAGCACAAAATGTGCGAGTATGAGGAGCAAAGGGCGTCCTCGAGTACGTACTAATCTCAGTCGCTTCAGGGATGTAGACGCTAAGGCGTCGTAGGCACTACGGTGTCGTGATGACTCGTTTACCATGGCATCACATGATTTTTTACTTTGGGCTATAATACTTGAAATGCATTTATGCAGGTAGTTAAGCTAAAAAGCTTAACGTACACAAGACTGGTAAGATAGATCGAATTCTATGACTTAAATATTATATTGGTTAATAAGCTATACTTGTAAGGTAGTTCTATGCATGATAAAATGTTATTAACTGCATTTGGAAATTGCATGCCATTTTGCAGGAAATGTATAGCACTGTTAAATGACAGGGGAATGACTTTGATAAGTTTATTTTATGTTATTTCTATACATGGAAATGCTTTACTTCAATTTATAGTTGCCTCACTAAGTGAATACTTAGCGTATGTTGTTTCACATGTAGGTTATTGGAAACGTACCGGAAGAGGAGTCAAGCATGTTAATCAAGCTGCAATCTGCCAAACATCAGTAAGACATTCTAAATTTATGATATTCTTTAGTGGGCATGTATAAGTTTATTCGTTGGTTAATCTTTGCTTTTTTCTCTCAAATCAGTCTCACTATTTCATAACCTGGACTTCTTTCGCGTGAGCTTACCCTTAACCAAGAGACCACTAACTTAATCTTCGCTTAAAGTGCATTTGTTTGATTCGTCATGCATTATTGATGATGATCTTATGTTAGTTTTCGTTTCGCCTTTCCCTTCTGATCGAATCTGAACAATAAATATCATATAGAAAGATCTACGCGTAGTTTGTTCGAGCATATTTACTTCCCTCTCACATTCTCTTTAGACCCTGGCGTTCTTCTCAAACTCCCAGAAAGATAGCTAGCCCTTGTACAGTACGAAAAAAACCGAACGAAGGGACACTGAACATCTGTGATCCCTGGCGAAGAACGCTTTAGCTAGAGCAACTCGTTCAGACCCTCTGCCTAGGCGGCGAAGACTTTCCTCCTGTTAGACTTTAGACCACTTACCGAATATTATGAAGGCAGACTAAGTATCCATTGAATGCATGATCATCTGCTATCCTGAACTTCTTTTGCTTTCGTCTCAAACCAAACGCTTTCCGATCGCTAATGCTCGAGACTTTAAGACAAGACCTCGTACGATGATGGATGAGATACAATGTAACCTCAAACTCCGTTCTTTCTCGTGAACTTTCCTTTGAGACTTTCAGGCCTCTCGCTTTCGCTCGAGATCTTTCAGAGCCTCAAACACCCTTTGGCCTTGTAGCTGCCCTATCAAGATCTAGTGATTTATGTGCATTCCATGGTATGTGAATACATGTTTGTATATGATTGAAGTTTAAGTTAGATATTTGAAACTCTTAAAAAGTTTTAAATTGCCCTTTCTTTTGGGAGCATGATTAATTGTTTGCTTTTAGTTTGTAAAGAAAGTTTGTGTGTTTGTTTAGTAACACGTCCTAAGCCGGTTTATTTCCTAGACCATGTAGGGGGTGTTGCAATTTGGTATCGAGCCTAGGTTTAGCTGATTCTCAGACTAAATCAAAAACTCGTTGCATCATCATTTGTTACATGTGCCACCTAGGAGTTAAATTTGATAAGTATTTGTGATCTGTGTCGGATAAAAGCTCTCTTATGTGCTAATAGCTAGTAAAAAACTATCTAAAGCACTTTTGGGACCGGGATAATGAGATTATGGTTGGCTCCTCCGTTGAAGGAGTTAGTGTAAGGATGAATCAGGAATGACAAAATCTTCTGAATGCTATTAATTAAGTAAGCATCATATTTGGGTAGATAAGAAACCTTCTAAATCAAGTTCTGTGGAAATTCGAGGATGAATTTATTTTAAGGGGAGGAGAATTGTAATACCCCAAAGTATAGCCTGGTAGTATGTTACTAAATTAATGGCAAATCGACTTGATTTTAGGATGCCCTTAAAATTTATTATTAAGTAAAATAAGGACCTATTATAAAGTTTGTAAAATATGTTAGCTAAAGTGGACAGTACTAAAATGAATTCTATAAAAAAATAAAGGATTGCATGCTAAAGGAAACATGCATGGGGGACTTGCACACATGTCCATGCTAGAACCAAGGCATGTGTAGACTAGTCTTGGCTTTGGGATGATAATCAGACATGGTCATCCTTCTCCTTAGAGTGAGCGGAACCATTGTTGAGAGAAAGTGGAGAGGGAGGGAGAGCTTACAAAGAATTATTGAGACATAAGCTCCACTTTGGTCCATATCTTTAAGCCATTAATTAAATAGCTTGAGGAAGAGGGTAAGAAATTCTCTTCCTTTCTTTTGATCTAAGATTCAAATGGTGTTTTCAATTGCAAGTTCCTTGTATGCTATGTTTTACCAGATTTGTTGGAAAAGAAACAAACTCATACTATGAATATTCTTAGATCATTCGAATGATACACTTGTTGAGTTGTCATGTTACTTGTGAAATTGTAACCTAGATCGGGATGCTAAGATTGCTTGATTTTGAATCATAAAGTTATTAAAATATATTGAATGTTCGAATGGATTATTGTTTGATTGGATTGTTGTGCTTAGAACTTGAATTTGGTCACTTTGAATGTTAGCAACGAACTGTGGATTGTAATGATCCAAAATAAATTGGTCAAGGACTATTTTGTGTATATATTAAGATATGAGGATTGTTTTGAGTATTTTAAAAACCAGGGAATATTTATATGAAGCATATAGGGACTGTTTTGTTATAGAGTTATATGTTAATGGACTGCTTGAACTCGTATAATTAAGAATATATGTGTATTGGGACTGTTTGGACTTATGGAAAATTTTATGGACTATTTTGGAATGATACAAAAATAGGGGAGGGGCTTTAATGCTCTATAGGGACTGTTTTGAATGTATACAAATGTATTAGAAACTGTTTAGAAATATTTAAACATGAATACCAATGTACTATTTTGTCTTGACTTGAAAGTTGGTAAACCATTTTGTGAGTATATATGTGTGTGATATATATATATATATGGGACTATTTTGCATTGGTGAACATGTTAGTGCATTGCTTTGTGTAAAATACTATGTACTCATGATCATTTATAATAATTTAAAAGAGAATGGATGTTAGGATTATTCTAATGCACCATTGCATCCTTTGTTACATTTAGACCAGAGGAATTTAGAAGATTAAAGGCTAACGAGGGAGAAATGGTGCATAAACAAAAAGGGGACGTGATTCGTGAACATAAGTAGCTCAGAATTCACTGTGAGTGTAGTTTAAAACCTCAGGATAGGCTTAAAACTTTTTCGAGTATTCTTTACTGTTAATTTCAATGCTTATTACAAATATGCGTATGTCGCTTGCAAACAATAAATTGGAATACGAGGTAAGTACTTGTTTATAAGCATAAGGTGACACGGGATAATTGGATATATATCATTTATGTATAAGTCCTATATGTTATGTATGATGATGTGCATCTCTTGTTTATGATAAGCTTTTGTGAACTGATTTATATGCTTATAATAGGAACTACATATGATACATGTTAATGGTAATTTTGTTCTAATACTCTTCGAATAAGAGAAATGAATTATGAGAAATTCACATGATGTGAATATATGATTCATATAAAAAAAGGCAACAAGCTTGATGATATGATATCTTGATAAGGAGCTATGCTCATTCTATTACTAAGTAAGAATTGATAAATTGAAAGCCTTGGTTTCGAGTTAGTCTTAGGTATAGTTGGCATGCCATAGAGTCCATAGAGCTCGTGTTTGGGGTGGACTACGGTCCTGGACTACGTTCCTCATGAGGCGACAGTAGGAGGGATTTGTTTTGGTCACTTGGCAACAGTAGGAGGAATTGACCGGTACTATGAGTACCTTTCTTTGGCGATAGTTGGTTGGGGATTCGAGTACCTAGGCTGTTACTTGATTCTCAAGGCTATGAAAAAGGCATAATAACAAAATTTGCAATGTTAAACAAATGAACTTTGTTTGCTAAACCTTGTGTAATGTATTTATGTTATATGATACTATGTTTAATAATTATTTGACAAGTAACTATGTTACGAGGTATTATGCTTGATAATTTGGGAGATAATTATACATGCTCTGGAGACACTATGTTTGATATTTTATGTATCATATAAACATAAGCCAATGACATGATAAGTTTGAGAGCTTCTATAGTAAGCAACTTAAGTTCATGACTTGCTAAGCTAATAACTTATTTCAAAAGTAAAATCATGCCTATGGTGTGCTATGACTAAGATATGTTTGATGTCTTATGAGATAAGAAATTCAGAATTAGAATAACTTATGAAATAAGTAAAAATACCTTATTTAAGAAAATTATGAATCCCCAGGTTAATCTAATGAATTAACATGAAAACTTGCATACTAAGTAATTAAAGTTTAACTGAAGATTTCTGCATAATCGGCTTAAGAAATAGTGCCATGATTTGAAACCTTGTGGTTAGGATTAAAGAATTCATGAAAACTTATAAACTAAATAAATGGCTTGGCGTATAAGTATATACATGATTTATAAGCAAAAATGGATAGAAATGATCATGCCATGAACTGTTTTGCAATGTATAATTGTGTATACATGTTTTGTGGACTGTTTTGATATAAATGATCAAGCCATGGACTGTTTTGCAATGTATAATTGTGTATACATGTTTTGTGGACTGTTTTGATATAAATGATCATGCCATGGATTGTTTTGCAATGTATAATTGTGTATACATGTTTTGTGGACTGTTTTGATATAAATGATCATGCCATGGACTGTTTTGTAATGTATAAATGTGTATACATATTTTGTGGACTGTTTTGATAGAAAATCATCTCTTGGACTGTTTTGCAATGTATAATTGTGTATACATATTTTGTGTTCTGTTTTGATAGAAATGATAATGCCATGCACTGTTTTGTAATGTATAATTGTGTATAAATATTTTGTGGACTGTTTTGATAGAAATGATCATGCCGTGGACTCTTTTGTAATGTATAATTGTGTATACATATTTTGTGGACTGTTTTGATATAAATGATCACGCCATGGACTCCTTTGTAATGTATAATTGTGTATACATATTTTGTGAACTGTTTTGATAGAAATGATCATGACATGGACTGTTTTGTAATGTATAATTGTGTATACATATTTTGTGGACTGTTTTGATAGAAATGATCTTGCCATGTACTGATTTGCAATGTATAATTGTGTATACATATTTTGTGGACTGTTTTGATAGAAATGATCATGCCATGGACTATTTTGCAATGTATAATTGTGTATACATGTTTTGTACTGTTTTGATTAAGTATAAGCATGTAGTGGATTGTTTAAGCATATGTATGTATATACATGAATTTCTGGAACTATTTTACATCTATACAAGTATGTATTGGAGTGTTTTGGATATATATAAGTGTTTTCTAAATATGATCTTTGATAGGCTATGTTTGATATCTTATATAACTAGTAACACATGTTTATGATAAGCTATGCTCAATATCTTACATGATAAGTAATATATGTTTTCGATATGTTATGTTTGAAATCTGGTAACAAGAAAAACATGATTATAAGTCGCTAAGTTAGAAAATTGGTGAGATTAGAAAAGTAAGTTAATAAAATGTTATATATGATTCTTTGTGTCTACAATGCTTTGTTATTTGATTAAATCGACATTTACTTGGACTTTGGTAACTTTGAATAAAGGAGTATACTAGTCCGAATACTTTAAATCAAGACAGCTTGTTTTATGATCAAGTTAGAAGTTTGCATAATTAGAATATCTTAGGTGAAAGAATAAGGATGGATTACAAAATGTTTAATACGTTGATTAAGGTTATTAGTACTACCTCACTGAGCGTTTGCTTACCCTATTCTTTCATCACTTTTCAGGGTAACATTGCATTTGGTTAACCTCAAGTTTGGACAAGATCACAAGTAACAAGAAGTGCATTTTGTATCTCTTTTAAGAACTCCTAGTTGGTGGCACATAGTAGAAATGTATGCATAGTGCATATAGATCCTCCATTTTGGTTTTACATGCATATAAGTTTGTTAAGTATTCAAAGTTTTGTAATGGGCCTTTAATTAATCTTTTTGTTTGTTGCTTGCTTTATTTAGTTTAATAGTTAGTAAGTTGTATGGTTGTTTAAATATCTGTGAGTGTCTTAAGTTGATAGATCACCATGTATTAAACCCCAACTAAAAATGGTGTAGTTTGAATGGCTACTTTAATGGTTAGAATAAGTAAATGGCTAGATGTCAATGAATTTTGTATTCAGTCTTGCTAGGCAAAGGTTATAAATGTCTGGTTAGAATTGGTTTAAGCTTGAATGCTTGTTGCTAAGGATATATGTTTGGTAACGATGTGAGTTGATTAGTTGGTAATCTTGTTATATAAATCTTGATATTAAATGGTACAACATGGAAGTTAAAAAATTATTAACCAATGGTTTAAAGTTAACTTGAACGATGTTAATCATAGATCAATAAGTCTTAAATGATTAGATGCATGTAAGCTTATGATTGAATTAAGATTAAGAATGTGTGTGTATGAAAAAGGAATCTTATATGTTAGTAGAAACAATGTAAAAACTTTGTGAATTGAAGAACATGGAAAATAGAGGCGTATCAAGATCTAGTGATTTTTGTGTAGTGCATGGTATGTGAATACATGTTTGTATATGATTGGAAGTTTAAGTTAGATCTTTGAAACTCTTAAAAAGTTTTAAATTACCTTGTCTTTTGGGAGCATGATTAGTTGTTTGCTTTCAGTTTGTAAAGAAAGGTTGTGTGTTTGTTTAGTAACACGTCCTAAGGCAGTTTATTTCCTTGTCCGGGTAGGGGATGTTACAATTTGTTATCAAAGCCTAGGTTTAGCCGATTCTCGGACTAAACTAAAAACTCATTGCATCATCATTTATTACATGTGCCACCTAGGACTTAAATTTGATAAGCACTTGTGATCTGTGTCAGATAAAAGCTCTCTTATGTGCTAATAGCTAGTAGAAATATCTAAAACACTTTTGGGACTAGGATAATGAGATTCCGGTTGGCTCCTCCGTTGAAGGAGGTAGTGTAAGGATGAATCGGGACTGATAAAATCTTCCAAATGCTATTGATTAAGTAAGCACCATATTTGGGTAGATAAGAAACCCTCTAAATCAAGTTCTGTGGAAATTCGAGGACGAATTTCTTTTAAGGGGAGGAGATTTGTAATACCCCAAAGTATAGCCTAGTAGTATGTTACTAAATTAATGGCAACTCAAATTGATTTTAGAATCCCCTTAAAATTGATTATTAAGTAAGATAAGACCTATTATAAAGTTTGTAAAATATGTTAGCTAAAGTGGAAAGTACTAAAACGAATTCTATAAAAAATAAAGGATTGCATGCTAACGAAAACATGCATGGGGGACTTGTACACATGTTCATGTTAGACCAAGGCATGTGTAGAAGGGTCTTGGCTTTGGGATGATAATCGGACATGGTCATCCTTCTCCTTAGAGTGAGTCGAACCATTGTTGAGATAAAGTGGAGAGGGAGGGAGAGCTTGCAAAGAATTATTGATACATAAGCATCATTTTGGTCCATATCTTTAAGCCATTAATCAAATAGCTTGAGGAAGAGGGTAAGAAATTCTCTTCCTTTCTTTTGATCTAAGATTCAAATGGTGTTTTCAACTGCAAGTTCCTTGTATGCTATGTTTTTATCATATTTGTTGGAAAAGAAACAAACTCATACCATGAATATTCTTAGATCATTCAAATAATACACTTGTTGAGTTGTCATGTTCCTTGTGAAATTGTAACCTAGATCGAGATGCTAAGATTGCTTGATTCTGAATCCTAAAGTTATTAAAATAGATTGAATGTTCGAATGGATTATTGTTTGATTGGATTGTTGTGCTTAGAACTCGAATTTGGTCACTTTGAATGTTAACAACGAACTGTGGATTGTAATGATCCAAAATAAATTGATCAAGGACTGTTTTGAGTATATATTAAGATATGAGGATTATTTTGAGTATTTTAAAAACTAGGGAATTGTTATATGAAGCATATATGGACTATTTTGTTATAGAATTATATGTTAATGGACTATTTGAACTCGTATAATCAAGAATATATGTGTATTGGGACTTTTGGACTTATGGGAAATTTTATGGACTGTTTTGGAATGGTACAAAAATAGGGGAAGGGCTTTAATGCTTTATAGGGACTGTTTTGAATGTATACAAATGTGTTAGAAACTGTTTAGAAATATTTAAACATGAATACCAATGTATGGACTGTTTTGTCTTGATTTGAAAGTTGGTAAACCATTTTGTGAGTTATATATGTGTGATATATATATATATGTATATATATATATATGGGACTGTTTTGCATTGGTGAACATGTTAGTGGATTGCTTTGTGTAAAATACTATGTACTCATGATCATTTATAATAATTTAAAAAAGAATGGATGTTAGGATTTATTCTAATGCACCTTTGCATCCTTTGTTACATTTAGACCAAGAGGAATTTAGAAGATTAAAGGCTAACGAGGGAGAAATAGTGGATAAACAAAAAAGGGTCGTGATTTGTGATCATAAGTAGCTCAAAATTCATTGTAAGTGTAGTTTAAAATCTCGGGATAGGCGCAAAACTTTTCCGAGTATTCTTTATTGTTAATTTCATTGCTTATTACAAATATACGTATGTTGGTTGTAAAAAATAAATTAGAATATGAGGTAAGTACTTGTTTATAAGTATAAGGTGACACGAGATAATTTGATATATATCATTTATGTATAAGTCCTATATGTTACGTATGATGATGTGCATCTCTAGTTTATGATAAGCTTTTGTGAACTGATTTATATGCTTATAATGGAAACTACATATGATACATGTTAATGGTAATTTTGCTGTAATAATCTTCGAATAAGAGAAATGAATTATGAGAAATTCACATGAGGTGAATATATGCTTCATATAAAATGGGAAACAAGCTTGATCATATGATATCTTGATAAGGAGCTACGGTCATTCAATTACTAAGTAAGAATTGATAAATTGAAAGCCTTGGTTTCAAGTCAATCTTAGGTATAGTTGGCATGCCATAGAGTCCATAGAGCTCGTGTTTGCAGTGGATTACGGTCCTTATGAGACGACAGTAGGAGGGATGTGTTTTGGTCACTTGGCGACAGTAGGTTAATATCCCAAATTTTGGCTAGTGACTAAATTGTAAATTTTGAAAGCTTAGGGGTTAAAGTATAAACTTTGGAAAAGTTTGGGGAATAAAGTGTAAATTTCCCCAACAAGTAATTTTATTCAGAATAAGAGTGAATCGGATCGAATTAGGTACCTTGATATCGGTTTTAAGAATTAAGATACAGAAAAATGTACCAAATTTGGATCGAATGAAATTGTTAAGCGTGCTTAGGCCAGAGAAATACGAGGATGGGTGACCTTCGGGAAGGTCCCATAGAAGTGTTTCTGATCGATAATTTGGACTCAGTAAGAGTAAAGAATATTCGTATGGATTTACGATAAAGGATTTCTAAGAGAAATTCTACACTTTGAAGATTTTCGATAATTATTGGGATAATAGACTGAGCTAAGAAAATTCAGTCTAAGACTTTAGGAAAGGAAATTTTTATAAGATGTTAGTGTTCATTTTCCAAATATGGAAATATGGAATTTTTGGAATAAATCTGGTAGCTCGATAAAGGTGAAATCGCAGTAAAAGTATTTTATGAATATCGAGAAATCAGATCGAACTAAAATTTCAGAGGCTAATCCAAAAGCCATGGAAAAGTCATAAAATAATATTTTATTAATATTTTATTATATTTGGTTGGATTCCAACTAGACTTAGTTGAATTTTTACAAGAATGGCAAACTAGTAAATAAAAACTAGTTTGAGGGCAAACTGGTCATTTTGCCCCAATGGTATTTTTGAACTATTAAAAAAGTTACAAGGACAATTTTGGAAGAATAAAATGGAATATTAAATCTTGGCCCTTGATTAATGATAAGATCAATCTCAACCGTTGGATTAAAAGGGCATTTTAGTAATTTCACTATCTAAATGAATTTAAAATTCATTTATACAAGACAAGTGGCCAAATTGGATGAAAAACAAAAATAGATGAAGACTTATTCATCCTCAAAATTTCGAAATATGAGGGGGAAAAAGAAAGAAAAATGGAGAAAATTTTTCCAAGTTCGATTCAAGCCCCAAAACTCGATTTTCAGGTAATATTTTCAACTGCAAAGTTGTTCTACTCTTCAAAATCTATCTTTTTGTGTAAATAATTCATGGAAAACATGCTTGATTGATGAGAATTTTGCATGAGAATAAATTAGGGTTTATGGAAAAAGTTTGGGGCTTTTGGAATTTTATGATTTCATGATGAAATTCAAGTTGAAATCAAGCTAGGATAATGTTAAAATCATGTTATTGAGTTGAGATTTAAACCCTACATATTTTAGTTTGTATTAAGATGATTAGGGTTTATGGATTCAAGTTGAATTTAGGGTTTGTGATGTTGAATTAATGATCTAGTAACCTTGAATTGTTATTTGGAAGCAAAACCCTAAGTTAAAGGTATAGGGACCATTTTGGAAATTTTGAAAGTTAGAGAACTAATCTAATTTTTTTTATAATTTTGAAGTGTATTTATGTTATTATTGGAGTTGGAGATGTGAAATTGAAGTTAGAATGTTAAACCGATGTTGAATCGAATTAGTACCATTTTGACAAATTGTCAAGGTTAAGTGACCAATTCGGAAATGAGGTTTTAGAGGAGGATTAAATCTGAATTTTAGTTATAATGATGGAATTAAGATATTAATTTTGATTTGAGGACTAAATTGCAAAGTTAAGAAGCTAGAATCCTTATCTTTGTATTTTAGTGACTATTTCGGTTAAGAAGGAAAATTAAGGGAAACTATTGTGAATAATTATTTGATGAAGAATGTGATAAGTTGACGGTTTAAAGTAAATAATGGGACTAAATTGACAAATAGAGATGTAAGGAGAAGTTAGTAAAAAATTTGAAGTTAATTATGGAAACTGTGTAGAAAACTGGATTATGGCAGTAAGTTTGAAAATTCACCATAAATTCTACAAAAATGGTTAGATGGTGAATTTTATACCTATCTAAATATATTTTCGTCTAGTTTCGTTTCCAACAAACGAAAACTGATTTGAAGTTCCGAGTAAAAAGTTATGAATTTTTAAGTGGTGAAAAGTCAGAAAACAGTATGGCAGTCTGTTCCGAAATCAGCACTGAAAATTGACTTTGAAAATTTGTCATAAATCGTACGAGTTGAATTTGGGCTATTAATTAATATGGCTAAAATATTTATTGAAACTAGTTTCTTTCAGAATGAACGGAATCAAATTCCGAGTTTTAGATCATTTTATAGAAATAAATCTTCAAAGGTAGTGCAAGCTGCCAAAAAATGGAATTTGAGACATTTTATATCTAATGTTAGTTAGCAAGCTTGAAGGAATTATTTGAAGTTCAAAATGGTCATTAGGGACCACAAAAATGAGTTTTGGACAGTATAAGAAAGGAAGGAAATTTTGTATATTCGAATGATTAGATTTGATAGCATGTTTAAAATATTGTTAGATTTGAATCTAACAAGTGTTATTCACATTCATGTGATTAATGAAGTTTGGATCCGGATTAAAAGAAGGTTCGAGGTACTATGAAAGAAACGATCGAATAGAGCTTAGTGAGGTAAATTACTAAATGGCCCAGGTGAGTGCATTTCTAAATGTTTGCATTACATTGAAAATGGCATTGCATTTCTCTATAATACATGATATGATACATTGCTCGACATGGCAAGCATGATGGAATACCAGGTACGAATTATTGTTTGCATAAATGATGATGCATTACGCATACATGAAATACGGATAATGACAAGACTAAAATGAAACAAGATACACATGGGGATCCACGCCCATAGTGCAAATGCACTAACAAGGTGTTTATATAAGGAGCAAAGAGCATCCTTATATGAGGAGTAAAGAGCGTCCTCTCGAGTACGTACTCTACATGGCACTATGGTGCAGATAGGCTACGGGGTTTCCATGGGCCTCTAGCCAGACACGATAATAATAACAAGATGATACATGATTCAAATGTTACATGTTACTTGCTACAAATGTTACATGGTACATGAATAAGAAGTTACATGTCACATAACCGAGAAGCACATGACATACATGATAGAAAGGTTACAAGATAAATGATATAAATGTTTCATGTATTACTTGATAGAGATAATTCATGATTTACATGTTAGTAAGAATACACAATATACTGATATATATGACGTATTGTCTATTATTAGAGAATGGGTAATACATTCATTACATGACATATCAATTTGTATTACTTTATGTTTTTAATAAACTATTTTATATGCCTCACTAAGTTTGTACTTAGCATGTGATTGTTTTACACGTAGGTCAAGTTGGAGCACTTGAAGAGGAGTCAAGCATGTTGTTCAAGCTACAATCTGCAGAACATCAATAAGACATTCTAAATTATGACAATCTCTAGTGGGCATGTAAACTATTGATTTACTGATAGTATATGATGCATTAAATTAAATTATAATGATAGTTTAAATAATTAACTAGACGATGAATCGTATAGAGACAAAAAAAATTTAAAAATTAAGCTTAACTTTCAATAGCATGTTTAAGTAACATCTATAATGTATATTCAATTACGAGTATACATTATGGGTGTTACATTTATTGGTATCAGAGTAAAGGTTTAGTCGGTTCTGGATGCTAAACCAAGTTTAGTATGGTGTTTTCAGTAAATACATGCCCCTACTGATGTACTGATTGTATGACTTGATGCTGCTCCTCATTAGTATAAGGTGAAATGATACTAGAATAGGGAAACTAAAACGATAATGGATTTCTTCAGTTGACGAATCTTAGAGGTCAAGAAAGGACCCATAGTGGATATGATACAGTAAAATAAGCCTGGAAGTTAGTTCTTGTTTAGAATAAGTTATCTGAATAGTAAAGAGATGATACAGTAATTGTAAGATACTCGGATACGAAAGAGTAAGAAGAAGAAGTATCTTTATTTTAGAAATATATATGTTTGAAGATAACAATGTCAGTAGTTGCTGCATATGTAATCTGGCAATTTACTCAAGATAAGTTAAGGATTGAAGTTATGATGGAAATAACTCAGTAGTATCTTATTATAAGATGTTTGTACTGTCAGTACATATAAGGGAGAAATGGAAAGTTAAGTAATGATACTACTGAGATGATTAGAAAAGAAACTAAGAAAGAAATTGATCTGTAAAGAGATTATATTTGAAGCTCAAAAAGAAGATCTTAGGTATGAATCAGTCAGAGTACTAAAAGTAGTAAACTATATTGCAAGTATAATCAAAGCACACATGGAAAGAGTTACAGTGTAGACTCCTCAAATGTTGGAAAAACTTTGAAAAGTCTTTAAATCAGACATAATCTAAGTAAGAAGGATTATTTCTTTAAGGAGACATTAGTATTATAAGATGTCAACTGTGAAGCCTGATAGATCAGGAAGATAAAGAATCTGGAATAAAAGTATGATAAAACTGACATTTGAGTACATACTGAATAAGATTGGAAGTCTATTATCGATAAAGTGTATTGAACTTGTAACCAAAGAGTATTCAAAGAAGTCAACTAAGAGGTTAATTCTCTCTGAATAGTTGACAGCAGAGCCTTATAAAGGTAGGCTGAAGTGTAATGGATAAGCTAAGATATCTTTTCAAAAAGGTTTTGATAAAGACAATCAGTAATATAAAATGATGAGTATGCCAAGCATTAAAATAATGTGGATTGCTGGAAAAAGGGTTTTCTAATGATCTCAGTGATCAAATACTAGAAGGTAATATGAAGGTATCATCTCGGGAATCTGAAGTGTAATTTAGATAAGTTGGTTATCTGTGCACAAGGTAGAAGTGATTATAAGAAGAAACGTTTAAATTTTTAAAAGGAATTAGTTCCTTAATGAAGTCAAAGGATGAGTGTTTAGTTGAGGATTGTTTCGGCTAATTGAAATTTCCATAGAAATATTTCTAGACAAGAACAAGAGTCTCGGATCACAAGGTTTATAAAGATACCCGTAGCAGTAACAATGAAATCAAGTATGAACTTTTTTCCAATTTTTACCTAGATTGAGCTACTGGTGCAGTAGGGGGCTCAAGTACAAGAACAAGAAGTATCTAAGAGGTTGTAACCTTTAGCAAATGTATATAATAAAATATTGGTTTATGAAATTAAAGAATTAAGGAATAAAAAATTTCATTGACTGAAGTTTTGAGGAAAAATCATAAGGTCGAAGAAGTCACTTGGGAGGCTGAGAAGAAAATAAGGAAGTAATATCTGTATATGTTTGGAACAGGTACGCATTGAAAATTCGAGGATGAATTTTCTTAAGGGGGAGGAATTGTAATATCCCAAAATTTGGCTAGTGACTAAATTGTAAAATTTGAAAGTTTAGGGGGTTAAAGTATAAACTTTGGAAAAGTTTAGGGACTAAAGTGTAAATTTCCCAACAAGTAATTTTATTCAGTATAAGAGTGAATCAGATTGAAATAGGTACCTTGATATCGGTTTTAAGAATTAAAATGCAGAAAAAGGTACCGAATTTGGATCGAATGAAATTGTTAAGCGTGCTCAGGCCAAAGAAATACAAGGATGGGTGACCTTTGGGAAGGTCCCATAAAAGTGTTTCTAATCGATAATTTGGACTCAGTAAGAGTAAAGAATATTCATATGGATTTACGATAAAGGATTTCTAAGAGAAATTTTACTCTTTGAAGATTTTCGATAATTATTGGGATAATAGACTGAGTTAAGAAAATTTAGTCTATGACTTTAGGAAAGGAAATTTTTATAAGATGATAGTGTTCATTTTGCGAATATGAAATATGGAATTTTTGGAATAAATCCGATAGCTCAATAAAGGTGAAATCGTAGTAAAAGTATTTTATGAATATCAGGAAATCGGATCGAACTAAAATTTCAGAGGCTGATCCAAAAGCCATGGAAAAGTCATAAAGTACTATTTATTGAATATGTTATTATATTTGGTTGGATTCCAACTAGACTTAGTTGAATTTTTACAAGAACGGCAAACTAGTAAATAAAAACTAGTTTGAGGGCAAATTGGTCTTTTGCCCCAATGGCATTTTTGAAATATTTAAAAAGTTACAATGAAAATTTTGGAAGAAGAAAATGGAAGATTAAATCTTGGCCCTTGATTAATGATAAGATCAATCTCAACCGTTGGATTAAAAGGGCATTTTAGTAATTTCACTATCTAAATGAATTTAAAATTCATTTATGGAAGACAAGTGGCCAAATTGGATGAAAAACAAAAAAAGGTGAATACTTCTTCATCCTCAAAATATCAAAATATGAGGGGGAGAAAGAAAGAAAAATGGAGAAAAATTTTCCAAGTTCGATTCAAGCCCCGAAACACGATTTTCAGGTAATATTTTCAACTGCAAAGTTGTTCTACTCTTCAGATCTATCTTTTGGTGTAAATAATTCATGGAAAACATTCTTGATTTATGAGAATTTTTCATGAGAAGAAATTAGGGTTTATGGAAAAAGTTTGGGGCTTTTGGAATTTTATGATTTCATGATGAAATTCAAGTTGAAATCAAGCTAGTATAATGTTAAAATCATGTTATTGAGTTGAGATTTAAACCCTGCATATTTAGTTTGTATTAAGATGATTAGGGTTTATGGATTCAAGTTTAATTTAGGGTTTATGATGTTGAATTAATGATCTAGTAAGCTTGAATTGTTATTTAGAAGCAAAACCCTAAGCTAAAGTTATAGGGACCATTTCAGAAATTCTAAAAGTTAGAGGACTAATCTGATTTTTTTATTATTTTGAAGTGCATTTATGTTATTATTGAAGTTGGAGATGTGAAATTGAAGTTAGAATGTTAAACCGATGTTGAATCGAATTAGTGACCATTTTGACAAATTGTCAAAGTTAAGTGACCAATTCAGAAATGAGGTTTTAGAGGAGGATTAAATTTGAATTTTAGTTATAATGATGGAATTGAGATAGTAATGTTGATTTGAGGACTAAATTGCAAAGTTAAGAAGCTAGAATCCTTATATTTGCATTTTAGTGACTATTTCGGTTAAGAAGGAAAATTAAGGGAAACTATTGTGAATAATTATTTAATGAAGAAGGTGATACGTTGATGGTTTAAAGTAAATAATGGGACTAAATTGATAAATAGAGAAGTAAGGAGAAGTTAGTATAAAAGTTGAAGTTAATTATGGAAGCTGTGTAGAAAACTAGATTCTGGTAGTAAGTTTGAAAATTTACCATAAATTCTACAAAAATGGTTAGATGATGAATTTTATACTTATGTAAAGATTTATTCTTCTAGTTTCGTTTCCAACAAACGGAAACTGATTTCAAGTTTCGAGTAAAACGATATGAATTTTTAAGTGGTGAAAAGTCAGAAAACAGTATGGCAGTATGTTCCGAAATCAGCACTAAAAATTGACTTTGAAATTCTTTCATAAATCGTACGAGTTGAATTTTGCCTATTAATTTATATGGCTGAAAAGCTTATTGAATCTAGTTTCTTTCAGAACAAACGGAATCGAATTCCGAGTTTTAGATCATTTTATAGAAATAAATCTTCAAAGGTAGTGCAAGCTGCCAAAAAATGGAATTTGAGACATTTTATATCTAATGTTAGTTAGCAAGCTTGCAGGAATTATATGAAGTTCAAAATGGTCATTAGGGACCACAAAAATGAGTTTTGGACAGTATAAGAAAGGAAGGAAATTTTGTATATTCGAATGATTAGATTTGATAGCATGTTTAAAATATTGTTAGATTTGAATCTAACAAGTGTTATTCACATTCATGTGATTAATGAAGTTTAAATCCGGATCAAAAGAAGGTTCGAGGTACTATGAAAGAAACGATGGAATAGAGCTTAGTGAGGTAAATTACTAAATGGCCCAGGTGAGTGCATTTCTAAATGTTTGCATTACATTGAAAATGGCATTGCATTTCTCTATAATACATGATATGATACATTGCTCGACATGGCAAGCTTGATGGAATACCAGGTATGGATTATTGTTTGCAAAAATGATGATGAATTATGCATACATGAAATATGGATAATGACAAGACTAAAATGAAACAAGATACACCTGGGGATCCACGCCCATAGTGAAAATCCACTAACAAGGTGTTTATATAGGGAGCAAAGAGCGTCCTTATATGAGGAACAATTAGCGTCCTCTCGAGTACGTACTCTACATGGCACTACGGTGCAGATATGCTACGGGGTTTCCATGGGCCTCTAGCCAGACACGATGATAATAATAACAAGATGATACTTGATTCAAATGTTACATGTTACTTGCTACAAATGTTACATGATTCATGAATAAGAAGTTACATGTCACGTAACCGAGAAGCACATAACATACATGATAGAAAGGTTACATGATATATGATAGAAATGTTTCATGTATTACTTGATAGAGATAATTCATGATTTACATGTTAGTAAGAATACACGATATACTGATATTTATGACATATTGTCAGTTATTAGAGAATGGGTAATACACTCATTACATGACATATCAATTTGTATTACTTTAGGTTTCTAATAAACTATTTTAGATGCCTCACTAAGTTCGTACTTAGCGTGTGATTGTTTCACATGTAGGTCAAGTTGGAGCACTTGAAGACGAGTTAAGCATGTTGTTCAAGCTACAATCTGTAGAACATCAGTAAGACATTCTAAATTATGACAATCTCTAGTGGGCATGTAAACTATTTATATACTGATAGTATATGATGCATTAAATTGAATTATAATGATAGTTTAAATAATCAGCTATACGATGAATCATATAAAGACAAAAAAATAAAAAAAATTAAGCTTAACTTTCAGTAGCATGTTTAAGTAACATCTATAATGTATATTCAATTATGAGTATACGTTATGGGTGTTACAGTAGGAGGAATTGACTGGTACTATGAGTACCTTTCTTTGGCGACAGTTGGTTGGGGATTCGAGTACCTATGCTGTTACATGATTCTCAAGGCTATGAAAATGGCATAAGAACAAAATTTGCAATGTTAAACAAATGAACTATGTTTGCTAAATCATGTGTAATGTATTTATGTTATATGATACTATGTTTAATAATTATTTGACAAGTAACTATGTTACGAGGTATTATGCTTGATAATTTGGGTGATAATTATACATGCCCTGGAGACACTATGTTTGATATTTTATGTAGCATATAAAAATAAGCCGATGACATGCTAAGTTTGAGAGCTTCTATAATCAGCAACTTAAGTTCATGACTTGCTAAGCTAATAGCTTATTTGAAAAGTAAAATCATGCCTATGATGTGCTATGACTAAGATCTGTTTGATGTCTTATGAGACAAGAAATTCAGAATTAGAATAACTTATGAAATAAGTAACCACATTTAAGTGATGCCTTATTTAAGAAAATTATGAATCCGCAGGTTAATCTAATGAATTAACATGAAAACTTGCAAACTAATTAATTAAAGTTTAACGGAAGATTTTTGCATAATCGGATTAAGAATTAGTGCCATGATTTGAAACCTTGTGGTTATAATTAAAGAATTCATGAAAACTTATAAACTAAATAAATGGCTTGGCGTATAAGTATATACATGATTTATAAACAAAAATGGATAGAAATGATCATGCCATGGACTGTTTTGCTATGTATAATTGTGTATACATGTTTTGTGGAATGTTTTGATATAAATGACCATGCCATGGACTATTTTGCAATGTATAATTGTATATACATATTTTGTGGACTGTTTTGATATAAATGATCATGCCAAGGACTGTGTTGCAATGAATAATTGTGTATACATGTTTTGTGGACTGTTTTGATATAAATGATCATGCCATGGACTGTTTTGCAATGTATATAATTGTGTATACATATTTTGTGGACTGTTTTGATAGAAATGATCATGCCATGGACTGTTTTGGAACGTATAATTGTGTGTACATATTTTGTGGACTGTTTTGATAGAAAAGACCATGCCATGGACTGTTTTGGAACGTATAATTGTGTATACATATTTTGTGGGCTATTTTGATAGAAATGACCATGCCATGGACTGTTTTGTAATGTATAATTGTATATACATATTTTTTGGACTGTTTTGATATAAATGATCATGCCTTGGACTGTTTTGCAATGTATAATTGTGTATACATATTTTGTTGAATATTTTGATCGAAATGATCATGCCATGTACTGTTTTGCAATGTATAATTGTGTATACATGTTTTGTACTGCTTTGATTAAGTATAAGCTTGTAGTGGATTGTTTAAGCATATGAATGTATGTACATGATTTTTTGGAACTATTTTACATCTATACAAGTATGTATTTGAGTGTTTTGGATATATATAAGTATTTTCTAAATATGATCTTTGATAGGCAATGTTTGATATCCTATATAACTAGTAACACATGTTTACGATAAGGTATGCTCAATATCTTACATGACAAGTAATATACGTTTTTGATATGTTATGTTTGAAATTTGGTAACAAGCAAAACATGATTATAAGTCGCTAAGTTAGAAAATTGGTGAGATTAGAAAAGTAAGTTAATAAAATGTTATATATGATTCTTTGTGTCTACAATGTTTTGTTATTTGATTAAATCGACATTTACTTGGACTCTGATAAATTTGAATAATGGAGTATACTAGTTCGAATACTTTAAATCAAGACAACTTGTTTTATGATCAAGTTAGAAGTTTGCATAATTAGAATATCTTAGGTGAAAGAATAGGGATGGATTACAAAATGTTTAATAAATTGATTACGGTTATTAGTACTACCTCACTAAGCGTTTTCTTACCATATTCTTTCATCACTTTTCAGGGTAACATTGTGTTTGGTTAACCTCGAGTTTGGACAGGGTCACAAGTAACAAGAAGTACATTTTGTATCTCTTTTAAGAACTCCTAGTTGGTGGCACATAGTAGAAATGTATGCATAGTGCATATCGATCCTTCATTTTGGTTTTACATGTATATAAGCTTGTTAAGTATTCAAAGTTTTGCAATGGGCCTTTAATTAGTCTTTTTGTTTGTTGCTTGCTTTATTTAGTTTAATAGTTAGTAAGTTGTATGGTTGTTTAAATATCTGTGAGAGTCTTAAGTTGATGTATCACCTTGATGGAGTGTGTGTTGCAATCTGAAATATATATATATATTATCATGTGTAAACCCCAACTAAAAATGGTGTAGTTCGAATGGCTAGTTTAATGGTTAGAATAAGTAAATGGCTAGATGTCAATGAATTTTGTATTTAGTCTTGCTAGGAAAAGGTTATAAGCGTCTAGTTAGAATTGGTTTAAGCTTGAATGCTTGTTGCTAAGGATATATGTTTGGTAACGATGTGAGTTGATTAGTTGGTAATATGGAAGTTAAAAAAATTATTAACCAATGGTTTGATGTTAACTTGAACGTTGTTAATCATAGATCAATAAGTCTTAAAATGATTAGATGTATGTAAGCTTATGATTGAGTTAAGATTAATAATGTGTGTGTATGAAAAAGGAATCTTATATGTTAGTAGAAACAATGTAAAAACTTTGTGAATTGAAGAATAGGGAAAATAGAGGCATATCAAGATCTAGTGATTTTTGTGTAGTCCATGGTATGCGAATACATGTTTGCATATGATTGGAAGTTTAAGTTAGATATTTGAAACTCTTAAAAAGTTTTAAATTACCCTGTCTTTTAGGAGCATGATTAGTGTTTGCTTTAAGTTTGTAAAGAAAGTTTGTGTGTTTGTTTAGTAACATGTCCTAAGCCGATTTATTTCCTAGACCGGGTAGGGGGTGTTACAAGTTTAACAAACAACAATCCCAAACCATATATGACCACATTGCCTTTATTACTACAAGTCTAGTTCCAAAACCATACTTGAGTTTGTTCAAAGCTCTTGGATTTTCCCCTTGCTTGCTTGTTGCATTTGAACCTTACTTATTGCATTGATGGAAAAGAGAGCGTAAGCACATAAGGCTTAGTGAGGAACACTAAAAAAAGCCACATCAATGCATTTCAAAATTGGTTTTCCAAACCACTTTGAAAACCTCATTTAAAACATCTTTCAAAACATCATCCACATCATGCCATAAAAAATCATACACTTAGCATTTCCAAAACATGCGTATTAAACAATATGCAACATGTATCATGGATCCAACAACAAAATATCCTTTGCTAAATACTATTTACGCTTTCCCATGCATAACAACCTATATGCAAGGCTTAAAGAGTATGACATGTATAAACCAACATTATACAACATAATCCATCACATGATACATCATCAATTATATTGGCTTACAAGTGATCATCAACCAAGTTCCACTTTACAAAATATTACATTAGATACATGGATTCAATAAAAGTCCTCTCAACACTTCATACAATCTCAATCAAAATCATCCAAGGTCCACCAATGGGAGTTTTCAGTACCATAAACCCATCCACCATTATGGTATTCGTGGTGGAGATTTCAATAAACATAAACCCCTCAACACCTGTAATGCCCCGGTTTTGGGCCTAGCAGTTTTAAGGCTAGTTAGATGGTCCGGTGGGCCGAGTTAGAGATTCGAGTCAGATTCGGGAGTAAATATTTTTTTGAAAGATAAAAATATGGAAACATGTTTAAAATCATATTTTAATATATTAAAAATATTGGTGAAAGTAATTTTGGAAAATGAGCTTTGGAAGGGTGACATTTTGGTTAGGGACCAAAATGCAATTTTTGAAAACTATTTTTAAAGGTGACTGTTTTGTAAAGAGTGAAAACTTTGAATCTTTAAGGAGCTATTTTACCATTTGGTCTAATCTGAGTTTTCTCTTAATTAGGATTATTTTTAAAAGAATTTTAATTAAAGGAATTCAAAAGGATTTAGTTAAAAAGGTAGTTATTTTTCCAAATCACAATTTGACGTAACTTTCTTTCTCTCATATTTTCTCACAAAATACTCTCAGCCAAACACTCTTTTTTCTTATCAGAGATTCAACGTAATGATCTTGTTTCTTAATCCATTGATTTTCTAAATGATTCTTTAACTTGTTTTCTCAAAAATCTTATTGAATCTCATTGTTTTTCAAGAGGAAATCATCCAATTAAGGGGAAACGCACTCATTGGAGGTAAGTTTCGTTCCTCTCCTCTAATGAAAGGTTCTTTACTGAAATTCCCAAGTTCTTGACTCTTTACATAAGTTTTCTAATAGGTTTTAAGTAATTAATTATGGAATTTTGCTTAATTGAGGTTTATTCGATGGAATCTTGTGATTTTCGAATTGGATCTGTTTTTCTAGTGTTGAGGATTGATTTCAATCTTATTTTGGATTATTATATTTTGGATAAGTTTTTTTTAATAATGAAATCCCGAAATTGGTTGAACCTCTAATTGTTTAGGTTGTTAGTTAATGGTTTTTGGGGTTGTTTTTGGTGTTTAATCATTGCTGGATGTAAAAGGATGTTGTAAAAGGGTTTTTAGATGTTATTTGATGAAGTTTGATGTATTGATTCGTTATATTATGGCCAAGTTAAGATTGAGAAGTGTTTGAGGTTGATTTCGGTAAGTTTCTGATGAGTTTTGAGTGGGCATCTTAAGAGCTGCGGGATTTTGGTTTGAAACAGAGAGTCGGAGGCATTTTAATGCATGTTTTCTCTGGTTTTGTGTGGCCAAAATAGGGGATAATCAAGGCGTAGCATCTTGAGGTGGTTTGAGGCTTGCCGGGAGCTTGTTTCGCGGTAGCAAGCGAGGCAAAGTGAAATCGGTGAGTGGAAACGGTCTTAAAAGTCTTTCAAGAGTTTGAAAGTGGTTTTGGAAGTTTAGGTTAAGTTTGAAACACTTACCTAAGCTTGGAAGTAAGTTTCCCTCCTTTGCTCTTAAATGTCGGTTCGGATATGAGCATGTGTGATTCATGTTTTAGTCATAAACATGGTTGGTTTTACTTACTGTAAAAGAATGATTTTATGTACATATGTAGTGTTTGAAAAGTATGTTAAATGCTAGTGAGCATTGGTTTATTCCGGTCGGGAATGTGATATTGCTATGGCAATGTGATTTGCATATGTGGGGATTTTATGTAATGCATTGTAAAACAGTGAGTAAATGGTTTTGTAAATGATTATTGGATATGTGACAAGGTGAGAAAACATTCGGATATAGTTGGCATGCCATAGGATAAAGTGCACTATAATATGGTTAAAAATCGATCGTGGGTTAAGGGTCCTTGAGGTATAGCGGTCGGCTACTCGAACTATGTTGTTATCGCTTGGGTTGAGCTATCAGTTCCCCTTGTTGATGTAGAGTTTGCGGTCGACAAGGTTGTAAACTCATGTGGTCGGCATGGAGTAGTCTTGATGATGGTCAGTCATTAAAGGAGATATGTGTATCCATGTGTAAATTTAATGGTCGGTTAACTAAAGATTAGCGGTCGGCTAATCAAGGATAGTGGTCGACTATCCGGGGTCACTATAATTGCCAATATATGAGAATTCTAATGTTGAATCTATTTGTAATGCTTTGGGATTTAGGCATGGTTTTGTATTTAATGCTTTGGAATTCAAGCAGGGTTTCACATAAAATGCTTTGGGGGTTTAAGCATGTGGAATATATATTGTTTTACATATGGTCGATATGCAGTTTTGAATTGGAATCATTGGAACTTGCTTAGGTCGTAAGCATGGTTTGAAAACAAGTGTTGGTTTTCAAGGGTTTTAATGCATCATTGTTCTAAGAGCATCCTTACTAAGTAAGTGTGCTTACGCTCTCTTTTTCCTAATGATGTAGAGCATTAAGGCTTGGGGCAGCAAAGGCAAATTCGTAGTGATCCAAGAGGCAAAGAAATTTTGAGTATGAACTCGGTTTAAGTTTCCGGTTAATAGGGCAATATGTTCGCCATGGATTTTGGGATATGTAATTTTGTTTTTCCCTAGTTTTGAGCATGTGTAATGCTATGATTTCATAGTTTGATTGATGTTGTTAAGCTTGTTGTGCACCGTTACCTATGGTATTAAAGTGATAACAACATAGTTCGAGTTTATTTGAGCAACTTGGTATGTTTGGTAAATGTTTATTTGAGCAACTTGGTATGTTTGGGATGCTTTGATGGTCTTGCTTGGACGGCATGCTTTGATGAGTTTAACATGTTGATTATGGTATTAAAGTGATGTTGGGATGGTGTTTATGCTGGTAAATGTTTATTTGAGCAACTTGGTATGTTTGGTGGAGTGTTTTAGGGAGCATGCCTCTAGATTAAACTATATGGTAGCATTAGCTTGTTTCGTAGCTAAACCTTGGTGCAAGTGTTGATATATGTATTGTAAAATGTTTATATTCATGTATGCAAGTTGCTAGGATCTAAATGCATCTAGAATTGAGTGAAAAACCAGAGAAAAATGACATTACAGGCCTATGCATACCATTACGCAAGGGACCGTATCGGTACGGTTAGGCAAACTAGGGCTTCTAGCATCGGTACGGGTATTAGAGTACCGGTACGAATAAGTAATTTAAGCTTTGCATAACGGTACGAGATAAGGTGTATCGATATGGGAACTCATTACTGGAAAGTTGGTTTTTGGGTAAAAACCTGAGTACCGGAACACCAAGGGCTCGTATCGGTACGACTTTAATATTCTGCAAGCTGACGTGGAGTACCAATACGGCACGTTGTGTACTGGTACATGTGGTTGCTCCGTATCGGTACAGATGTGTTTGTATCGGCACGGGAGGCAGTTTTTACAGGTAATGTCATGGAATCCAATTTCTAGTCTCGTGCGTTTTAGTCCCTAGGTATTGCAAATGTAATTGTATGTTCATGGTTGATTATGTTGACCTAGAATTTAAGATATGGGCATGTAAATGGACTAATTGAGGATTGGTAACCTTAATTCCAATTTTGGATCAATAATTTACGTTTTGGTCCCCAAAGTGAATATAATGCAATTGGTTGTTTTTTTTTGTAATTTGTTTTCTTCGAAACTTTACCTGATGCGAGTATGTACATGTAAGATTAATATTTTGCATCTAGACAAGATTAAATAAAAAATGGCCTGACTTTTCGTAACCTTTCTCTGGTTTGCTTCGGCAAACCTAATGTAGCTCACTCGGTTTGATCGGGCATCTAGACCAGGTCGAGGAGGTTACATTTGCTGGCTTGAATTATGGATTACAGATGACTTGAATTATGCAAGTAGTTAAGCTAAAAAGCTTAATTTTTTTATACTTTGGCTATAATACTTGAAAACAA
The DNA here is from genome assembly GCA_019671005.1 of Hibiscus mutabilis. Classification (NCBI taxonomy): domain Eukaryota; kingdom Viridiplantae; phylum Streptophyta; class Magnoliopsida; order Malvales; family Malvaceae; genus Hibiscus; species Hibiscus mutabilis. The sequence continues at coordinate 34,246,499 of CM033731.1, read as the reverse complement.
TTATGCATTACAAATGGCCCGACTCTTAAGATAGTCATAATACATGATTAATTATTCATTGCAGATGGCTTGAATTTTTATACTTTGGCTATAATACTTGAAATACAATTATGCAATTAGTTAAGCTAAAAAGCTTAATGTACACAAGATTGGTAAGACAGATCAAATCTTGTGATTTGAATATTATATTGGACAAGTGAACTATACAAGTAAGGCAGTTCTATATATGATAAAATATTATTAACTACAATTGAAAATCATTCGACATTTTACAAAGCTATGTTATTATAATTATTTTTTATATTATTATAATTATGTTTCACTAAGTTATACTTAACGTGTGTTGTGTATCACACGTAGGTACTTCGAATGAGATAGCAAAGGAGGAGATGTACATCATTGAATCAAGTTAATTTGCATTATCAGTAAGTATCACCGCATCCTAGTCTAGTGGGGTATGTATAAATTTTAAATAAGTAGTTATTCTATATGATCTAGCATCATGAATCAGTTTGAAGAATTAAAAATATTAGAAAAGATCCTTCAAACGGTTTTACTTAGTTGGTCAATTATCACGTAGTGATTTTGAAAGAAAGAAAGAGTCTAGGCAGCACACATAGTTTTCACCCTGAATTATATTCTCATTTTAATAACTGCTTAAAGTATTTTACAAACCAATTCAGGGTTAAAACTAGATGTGGTTGCTAGACATAGTTTTGTCTGAAAACTGAGAAAGGGCCAACCACTAAACTACTTTGTCGAGAAAAAAAGAGATAAAAAATAAAAATAAAATAAAGAAAAGAATTACAATTTTGAAAATTAGTTAGTAACATCTTTAATGTGTATTCGAATATCGAATATACGTTAAGGGTGTTACAGTGGATGTGTCATGTAACGGTTTATATTGTATAATGTGATTTATACATGTTTACTCTTTAAGCTTTGCATATGGTTTATTATGCATGGGAATGCTTAAATTAAGGTTTAGCAATGGGATTTGCTGATGGCTAATGGTACATGTTGCATATGGTTTAATATGCTAGTTTTTGAAAGTGTTAAGGGCATAGTTTTCAGGGCATGATGTTCAAATGTTGTTTTAAGTGATGGTTTTAAATGCATTGATGGTGTTTTATTTTGAGCACTCCTCACTAAGCCTAGTGTTCTTACGCTCTCTTTATCCATCAATGCAGAGAATTAAAGATTTGAAGGCAGGAAGAAAGCAAGGGATCGCCAAAGACTTGATACTAAAAGTATGTTCCGAGTTAGACTATAAGTAATAAGGGGCAATGGGGTTTCTGTTGTTGTTTTGGGGGATGATTTGTTAAAATCCATGTTTGAGCAATGTTGTTTTGCTCCTCTTGGTTTGTAAATGGTCATTTTGGATTGTTGGTTTTAAGATTTGTGTTTTGCTTGGTTTGGTTTCTAGGAAGCATGCCTCTAGTTTTACATTTGACGCAAGATGCCATGAATTGTTGATGAATCTGTGTTGTCTTGCTGAGGTTTGATCCTTGAATGTGTTGGATACATGTTAGAAGCATGTTAGGGTGTTTTGGCATCTTTGAAAGCATGTTAAACCAGTAAAAGATGACATTTCAGGTCTAGGCATATCAGTATGTGTGTCCCTGTATTGGTATAGACAAGCCATTCCAGGCTTAGTTTTCCGATACGTGGGATAACGTTTCGATACGGGCTTAGGCCAATTGTGGCTATCGTTTCATTACAAGAGAGAGTGTTTCGATACGGGATGATGTTCTTGGGTAAGGCATATCGGTACGCGTAAGCATATTGATACGGTTTTGAGCTTTCAGAATTAGGGATTTTTAATCAGCCAAAGCATATCGATACACCCCCTTAGCGTACCGATACGGATGGCAATTATTTTAGTTATTTGAATGTTCTGAAGTTTTGTTTTCTTGCATTTTAGTCCCTGAATAGTGTGTATGCAATTGAATGAGTATGGATGATCGTTTTGAGCTAAGTTTCAACATGTATGCATGAAATCGGTTTAATTAAAGGTTGGTAACCTAAAGAGGGGTTAAGTCCTTGAAGTTTTATAGAATTGCAATTTGGTCCATAAATTGCAATTGTACCCAATTGGACATCGATTCGATGCTCGATTGAATTGAGTTTTCACCTGCGATCAATATGAACACATAGGATAATAATTTACATCTAGATAAGATAAATGAAAAAAATATGTATTTCGAGTTTCTTCTTTACGGTTAACCTCGATAAAACTAATGTAGCTCGCTCGGTTCACCTTTGCGACTAGGCCAGGTCGAGAGGGTTACATTTGGTGGTATCAAAGACAGGTTTGCGATAATTGGGAGTTGGTATGTTTGTTGTGATGTTGTCGTGGGTTGTAATCTATTGATTGCTATGCACGGTGATTATAATATGCACGTTGATTGCTTTACGCTATGTTGGGGGAAGTTTGGGAAACCAATTACCTTATTTTTATAGTATGAAATGTTTTGGTTTTGAAATGGAAGTCTTGGATCCTTGTTTAAAGCTGGCCTGATTGTTTTTTTTTTGGTGAAATATCATGCCTTAGATATATTTTTAGCACGATGGGACCGAAGAGAGAATTGCGATCTGGTACGATTGATGCTGTCATTGGGCAGGGAAATGAGGGGGATGTCATACCTCCTGAAGGGTTGTCATTGCCCCCACCTAATCCACCTGCAGACGTTGAGCAAGTACCACATGTGCCAGCTGGGCCAGGGATGGGTGACATGGCACTGTTGATTCAGGCCATGACTGGTGCTTTTCAAGCAGCAATTGCGGGCGTTCACGTGCCAGCACTAGTGTTTGGGCAGATGGGTTTTCCATTAGAGCATCTTTGCAGTCTGGACAGAGTTGAGTTCTGCGGTCTAGTACTAGAGGCGTCTGAGGATTGGTTGGCTATAATAGAGAGTATACAGGGTTAGATGGGTTGTACGAATACCAGTAAGTTGGATTGTGCTTGTCCCTGTTGCAAGGGGATGCCTATAGCTGGTGGACTACCGTGACAGCTAGGATGGAACCTGAAGATATATCATGGGAGTTCATTTGTGTTGTTTTTTAAAAAAAGGTACCTAGGGGCCCAGTAACTAGACGAAAAGAAGAGAGAGATTATGGCTCTAGTGCGCAAGGTGGTATGTTTATTTCTGAATATGAGGTTTAGTTTGTGAGGTTGAGCCGGTATGCACCTGATTTGGTCCCTGACAAGCGACAGCGATGTGATCGTTTCCGCTATGGGCTGGAGCATGAGGTTAAGACGTATATACTTGCTGCTGATTATACAGATTTTGACGTATTGGTTATGCGAGACAAGGATATTAAGCAGAACCTTGGTTTAGCTTCTGGGTCTCGAGGCTTTAGCTCTAGTAAGAGAGCGACAGATTCTAGCTTTGGCGGTGGTCAGGCTAAGAGACACTGTGACAGGAGGTATCGCCCTGATCAGAGATGAGTAAAGGTGCTATTGGGCATGGAGCGAGGGATAGGGTACCCAGGTTAGAGCTCCGCATAATACCTCTTAGGCTTGCGGATCACGTGATCACCTGAGATGAGATTGCCCACGTTTGGCCAGAGAGGGCCAGGTACCTATGACTGTTGTGGCTAATGCTTGTTGGAGTTGTGGGTCTGGCGACCATCTGAGATGTGATTGTCCTTTGTTTGCTAGAGGTAGGCAGGGTGTTACACCTATTGTTATTCCACAAAGAGGTTGTGGTCGTGGTCGTGGCCAATTTCAGTGCATGGATGGTGGACAGAGGACTGTGGCTCATACGGTTGCTATCCAGCTTAAGAGAGGTGGACCAACTAGAGTGTATGCGCACCGGGAGGGTCGCAACGACTCTGATGTGGTTGCAGGTACATTTACTTTACAGTCCTTCTTGTTGTATTCGTTGGTTGATTCTAGTTCTAACCATTCATATATCTTGAGTGAGCATGCACAGTTGCTTGATATACCTGTTGAAATTCTTAATGTGGGTGTTAGAGTGACCAGTTCTCTTGGAGAGACAGTCGTGGTTAGGAAGTTGTATCGTAGATGTCCACTGATGGTTCAGGGTCATGTGTTTTTCATGGATTTGATGGAGTTGCTTGATAGAGGGTTTATTAGACCAACTATTTCACCGTGGGGTGCACCGGTGTTGTTTGTGAAAAAGAAGAATGGTACATTGCAGATATGTATAGATTATCGGCAACTGAATAAGTTGACAATAAAGAATAAGTATCATTTGCCGCGGATTGATGATCTATTTGATCAGTTTAGGGGTGTTTCTATGTTCTCTAAGATAGATTTGAGGTCTGGGTACTATCAGTTGAAGGTGAAAGATTTGGATGTACCCAAGATAGCCTTTCGTACGAGGTACGGGCATTATGAGTTTTTGGTGATGTCGTTTGGTTTAACCAATGCACTGGCTGCTTTCATGGACATGATGAATCGGGTGTTCCATGAGTTTTTGGATCAGTTTGTGGTTGTGGTTATCGATGATATTCTTGTGTACTCTTGTACCGAGGAGGATCATGATAGGCATTTGCAGATTGTACTTCAGATGTTGGTGGCTAATCAGCTTTATGCCAAGTTAATCAAGTGTGAGTTCTAGCTTAGAGAGGTTGTTTTTCCTTGGGCATGTGGTGTCGGCCGAGGGGATTCGGGTTGATTTGCACAAAATTAAGGCAGTGATGAGTTGGAAAGCGCCTAAATCTATGTTAGAGGTTCAGAGTTTCTTAGGGTTGGCCGGTTATTACCGTAGGTTTGTGGATGAGTTTTCTAGTATAGTTGCTCCTTTGACCAAGTTGTTACAAAAGAACGTTCGTTTTGAGTGGACGGATGATAGGTAGCGGGCTTTTGAAAGGTTGAAGAAAGCTTTGACATGAGCCCCGGTCTTAACTCAACCAGAGTAAGGGAAGGAGTTCGTTGTCTATAGTGATGCATCCTATGTTGGACTCGGTTGTGTGCTGATGCAGGAGGGTAAGGTAGTTGCCTATGCAACCAGAGAGTTGAAGGTGCATGAGCTTAATTACCCTACTCATGACCTTGAACTCGCCGTATTTGTTTTTGCCTTAAAAATCTAGAGGCATTACCTTTATGGTGAGAAATGTGTAGTTTATACGGATTATAAGAGTTTGAAGTATCTGATGTTGCAGAAAGAGTTAAATCTTAGGCAACGAAGATGGTTGGAGTTGCTTAAAGATTATGATCTGACCATCGAGTATCATCTGGGTAAAGCTAATGTGGTGGTTGATGCTTTGAGTAGAAAAGTTGTTGTTGAGTTGAGGGCTACGTTTACTAGGTTGATTGTGACTCGTGACGGTGAGTTGTTGGCTGAGTTGCAAGTGAAATCGTCCTTGTCACAGTTTATTAAAAAGAAACAACCGCACGATGAGAGTTTGGTACCGTATGTGAAGGATATCATGGATGGAAGTCCTACGGATTTTCATTTTAATGATGGTGGGGTGTTGTGTTATAAAGGTCGGGTTGTGGTGCCTGATGATGAAGAGTTGAGGCATACCATTTTGACCGAGGCGCATACTAGTCCTTTTGCTATGCATCCCGGTAGTACTAAGATGTATCGAGATTTGAAGGAAGAGTACTATTGGGTTGGATTGAAGAAGGATGTGGCTGATTTTGTTGCTCGATGCATGGTATGTCAACGAGTAAAGGCTGAGCATCAGTTTCCTTCCAGGTTGCTACAACCGTTGAAGATACCGGAATGAAAATGGGAAAGAATCACCATGGATTTGTGTCTGGTTGCCTTTGACACCGACCAAAAAGGGTTTCATTTGGGTGATTGTTGATCGGTTTACGAAGTGTGCGCATTTTGTGCCAGTGCATACAATGTATACCTTGGAAAGGTTGGTTGATCTGTACATTTTTGAGAATGTGCGCTTGCACGGGGTGCCCAAATCCATAGTTTCGAATAGAGATCTGTGCTTTACATCAATGTTTTGGGAGTGTTTGCATCGTGCTCTAGGAACACTGCTGGATTTCAGTACTTCATATCATCCTCAGAGGGATGGTCAGTCGGAGCGTGTGATTCACGTCTTGGAGGATGTAGCACCCCCTACCCTGGGTTGGCAGCAACCGGTTCGGGAGCGTTACCAAGTACATTACAAACATGAACAAGGCAAGGATAGGCTAACTCATCCCTATTAGATGAGTTACTTAACTAGCAAGTTAATAAACATTTAAAACTTATCATGAAAGCAATCACCTTTACATACATTATAGGTTACCAAAAATTTCAATTAACATTAACATACAATCATCATCATTCGAATAGCTTAAGGACAAACATACTTCCATTTCATTTCATTTCCTTTTAGCTTGATACATGTGACATTACATACTTAACTTATTAAACATGATCAAAAGTACATACCTTGATTCCAAGCAAGCATATGACATCCTTACCATTCGGCATTTACCATTCAATCTTATAAAAATACTACAACAAGGTACGATCACACTAGTAATTATCACATTATACAAGTCATTCGAATAGGCATAATAGTCTAGGTCAATTACTTTGAACATTCATTAGATACATATCAATACTTATAAGCGCAGCAAGATACATTTCCATTACATGCAATTAGAGTCTGTTACTTAATTTACATTAACCACCAAGTTCATAACACGATAGGCCCATTCAAGACATATATACATATACAAGTTTCAAGTGTTCAAAATGCACGCACTAGACATTATATACAACTAAGTGCCACCAACTAGGGGAGTACAAAACAAGTATGTCCATACTTTAGCTATGCTTGTGTCTTGCTTCCAACTCAAGAATTCAGGCTTCAGGATCAAGCAACGATCGAATCCTTTAACCTGTGGTTGGGAAGAATGGAAACAAGAGTGATAAGTACAAGAATGTACTTAGTGAGGTAGTAACTAGTTCTAACCAATTGTTAAGACATGTATCAATTAACTAAGTTTGAGCCTAGTCAAAGTTGGAGATAGATCAAATTCAAGCTTTAAATGCATACTTATCGTTTTCAAATTTAGTGACATATCATTTCAAGCAAAACATTAGGCACACATCGATGCAAGAAGGATTATAAACCATTCAAGTAGCAATTCAAGAATCAAGGCATTAAAGTGTCAAGTAATTCAAGTATCATGTAATTCAAGTATCAAGTAGTTCATATATCAAGAAACTCAAGTATCATGTAATTCAAGTATCAAGTAATTCAAGTATCAAGGCATTCAAGTGTCAAGTAATTCAAGTATCATGTAAGATTTACTCTTTAATTATTTCTCATTTTCTTTCTTTAGTTTAAGCCTTTGGTATTTAGTTGTCCAGGTAATCGAGTCTCCAACCAACTATCGCCACAAGATGTACCGTAGTACTGGTCAAGCCTCCTACTGTCACCAAAGACCACACATACGTACCCTCCATCTGTCGCCAATTAGGGGCCTTAGCCCTGGACCGTAGTCCACCCTGACACAATGAGTTCTAGACTCTAAGGCATGCCCTTCTACCTATGTCCACTAACAACCAAGGATTTGTTCAATTATGAATCACTTATTCAACTATTACATGTTTATGTCAAGTAATAGCTTATTCAAGGATCAATTCAAGTGATACATTGCAAGATCATATTCATATACACAACCCTTAGGCCAATTGAGCCTTAGCTCTACACTTTACAATTTAATCTTGTCTTTCAAGCAAGCAATTAACATATGCCATCTCTTAGGCATCAAGCAAAATCTTTAATTCAAGATTTATATCATGTTAACAAGCATTTAAATCATAGTGGTACATCCAAGTATTCATTCAAATTAATTATAGTCAAGGCATCAAGGTTCAAGCATTTGTTTTCACTTTTCTTCCTAGATAATTTAACAACATACATGTTACTGTTAGATCCCAAGTTTTAGCTTAACCATTTTTCCACTTTTTCATCACAACTAAGCTTAAATCAAGTATATTAAAATGGCATGAAATAACAAGAAATAAACATGAATCTTTGGTTAAGACCTAAGTCCCAACCCTATATTAAACTACACTCACAATACTCCAAGTTTAGCTAATCTTGGATCCAAATTCCTTTGTGTTTGCCACTAGCTTGGCCACTCCTTTCTTCCTCCACAAGTTTTACTCCTTGCTCTATCAATTCATACAATTAAATCAAGGTCAATACGAAATACATTCATTTCTTCAAAACAAGGCAACAATACATAATTCATTCATTTCAAAACATCAAGGGTGTTGCTGCTACTGTCTGGCAGCTTATGCACTGCTTACTAAAATATGCATAACTTTCATTCCGTACTTCAGAATTTCAATTGGTTTACACCGTTGGAAAGCTAACTTAATTGTCTTTCTAACCATATAGACCTTGCATTTTAATTCTTTCCCAATTAATACAGTTTAAAGACAATGAAATTTACAACACTAGACAATTTGCACTGTCCTTAGTGTTTCATTTCTACAGTTCATTCTACAACCCAGAATTTAGTTCTGTTTTATCCTAATTATTTTAGACATATTAAGGCACTATCTATAAAATTTCCAGCCTTAAATTCTCTTTGTACAATTTATAGTGATTTTTCAAAGTTACTGCCCAGAATAGAGTTTTCTGGGCAGATTTCAGTAGGCATGATTTTTAGCTTCTTTAATCACTTGGATGAAACTTCTAAAATGTTAATTCAACTTATTTTCATGTTCTTACATGTCTAGGTCAGTTTAATTCACTTATCTGTGTGATCATAACAGGGCATTTTATAAAATCAATCATGTTTACACAATCTTCACTAGCAATGTGATCAAAACAGTTTCATGCCATGATACATTCAAATCCTACCAATTTAGTACCTAAATTTCCAGCAATTTCCAGCATGTACAATCAATTTTCCAGCAACATATATATTTCTTTCTTAGCAATTTGATCACAACATTCAAAATTTCAAAGAATCTTAGAACTAACATCACTATAACATGCATATCTTCCATCCTATTCAAACTAAGCAACAATAACATCAAAATTCAGGATTTAAACATGAAATTCAAGTGAAGAATCAAGTATTTTACCTTCCTAACAAGAAGCTATCCAAACTAAATCCTTCAATTAAGCTAGTTTGATCAACAAAACCACTCTCTCTCACTATTTTCTCTCAAGATCGGCTATGGAGGTGAAGGAAGGAAGAAGATGATTCAAATTGGTTTTTCTCTTTCTTTGATCAAGTATGGCCGGCCATTACATCTCCCTTTGCCACATGTGTAATAACCTTGCCACATGTATTCCATTATAGAATAATGGTCTAATTACCATGCAATTTCATTGTTTTATTCTTGCTTCAGTTTGGTCCTCTTAATTTGGCACTTTAACTTGTTAGCTATAACATTTTAGTCCTTTAATTATGTTAGCTAATGTTCTTCCCCCAATTAATTTCCAATTCTTTTAATTTGACTAACACCTAATTCAAATAGTTAATCACTTAGATAGTGGTAACTTTCCTAAGCCCGGTTTAGGGTGTTACAATTCTCCCCCCTTAAAATAAATTTGTCCCCGAATTTACCTGAGTTGAACAAGTGAGGATATTGAACTCTCATCGTAGCCTCAGGTTCCCAAATTGCCTCTTCCATTTTATGATTCCTCCATAACACTTTCACTAAGGGAACATTCTTGTTTAGGAGTCTTCTAACTTCTTTGTCAAGTATTCGTATTGGCTCTTCTTCATACGATAAGTCAGGATTTAGCTCTACCTCTTCAGGCTCAAGGACATGGGATGGGTCAGATCGATATCTTTGGAGCATAGATACGTGAAAGACATTATGAATCTTGTCAAATTCACTGGGAAAAGCTAATCGATAGGCCACTGGTCCTATCCTTTCAATGATTTCAGGCAGACCAATGAATCGGGGACTAAGTTTCCCTTTTCTTCCAAATCGAAAGACTTTCTTCCAAGGGGACACTTTCAGGAAGACTTTGTCTCCAACATTGTATTGGATGTCTCTCCTTTTCAAGTCTTCATAGGCTTTATGTCTATCAAAGGCTTGTTTCAATCGATCACGTATGATTTTCACTTGTTCTTCGGTTTCTCTGAGTAATTGAGGTCCCAAAACCTTGTTTTCTCCCAATTCAGACCAGCACAAGGGAGTTCTACGTTTCCTTCCGTATAGAGCTTCTAAGGGAGCCACCTGAATAGATGTCTGGTAGCTATTGTTGTAAGCAAACTCTACTAGGGGTAAAGATTTTTTCCTAGTTCTTTCCGAAGTCTATAACACAAGAACGTAGCATGTCTTCAATTTCTTGTATGATTCTTTCAGATTGGCCATCTGATTGAGGATGAAAGGTTGTGCTCAAATGCACTTTGGTTCCAAGGGCTTTTTGCAAGAATTCCAAAATTGGGAAGCAAATCTAGGGTCTCAATCAGAGATTATAGCTGTAGGCACACCGTGTAATCGGATCACTTCACGGATGTATATCTCGGCTAAGGTTTCCAAGCTCATGTTCATTCGAACATGGATGAATTAGTAGACTTTGTGAATCTATCAACAATTACCCATACAACATCATTCTTTCTTGTAGTGGAAGGAAGACCAGTAACGAAGTCCATTGGAATCCGATCCTATTTCCACTGAGGGAATTCGATTGGTTGGAGCAATCCAGTGAGGACTTGATGTTCGGTTTTGACCCTCTGACCAGTTAAGCATTTTGAAACAAAGTCTGTTATAGCCGATTTCATGCCTGGCAACCAGTATAGTGGCTTTAGGTCCTTGTACATCTTAACCGATCTAGAGTGAATCAAGAAAGAGCTTTGGTGAGCTTCTTGTAACATCTCGTGTCTTAGTTCTTCATTGTTAGAAACATATACTCTATCTTTGAAATAAAGGAGTCCATTCGACTTGAGGGAAAAGTCAGAATTAGACTCAGAGTCTAGCTTGGACATGATCTTCTGAAGATCTGGATCAATTTGTTGAAGTTCTTTGATTCTCGAGATTAGACTAGATTGAACTTGAAGTTCAGACAAGAATTTCCGTCCTTTGGATAAACAAAAATGAGCATTGATAGCCAAGAAAGCTATAAACGAATGGAAAAGATCATTAAAGAATATTTTTGAACAGTTACGTGTAAGTTAAGAAAGGTCTAATTTGAATGGATTATTCTAGGATTTAGAATTAAAGGTTTACCCGAGTATGGTCTGCGACTAAGGGCATCAGCAACCACGTTTGTTTTCCCCGGATGGTAGTCTATAACCAAATCGTAGTCTTTAAGTAACTCTAGCCATCTTCTTTGCCTCAAGTTCAAGTCTTTCTGAGTTAGGAGGTATTTGAGGCTCTTGTGGTCTGTGAACAAGTTGCATTTCTCCCCGTACAAGTAATGTCTCCAGACTTTGAGTGTAAACACAATAGCTGCCAATTCCAGATCGTGAGTAGGGTAGTTTGACTCGTGTGGTTTTAATTTCCTTGAAGCGTAAGCTACCACGTTTCCATCTTGCATTAGAACACATCCTAGTCCCAAATGAGATGCATCACTGTAAACAGTGTACTCCTTGCCCGATACTGGTTGGATGAGAACCGGAGCATGAGTCACGGCTTGTTTAAGCTGATCGAAGCTTCGTTGTTGGTTCACCGACCAAACAAAGGGTGTATCTTTACGAGTTAGCTTAGTCAAACTTGAGGCAATGGATGAGAATCCTTTGACAAAACATCGATAATACCCGGCTAAATCGAGAAAGCTTCTGACCTCACCAACATTCCTCAGAGGTCTCCAATCTAGGATAGATTGAATTTTCCTTGGATCTACTTTAATCCTTTATGCCGAAATGACATGGCCAAGGAACGATACCTCATACTCAGATACTTACATTATGCCTTGAACCAAGGCCATAAACTCACTTTTCTTTTCATCCAAGTATCTAACTCTCAGATACTTTCTTCTAAAGGCAGCTTGAAAGAACTCTCATGTTACATCATCGGGTTTTATACCCATGATCATGGTAGTCCCATCAACTATAAGCATCACCCTGTAACAAGGACACTGGACATCCCAGCTTACGGACACCATTGCAACCCATTTGATCCAAAATTCGATCCGTACTGGAAAACCACTCCTCGAATGCCTCGGGTGCCAACCCTCTAAACTCAACTTCTCCTAGACTATGCAAACGCTCTAACAACAACCTTGAATTAGCAGCAGGAATCGATGCTAGTGTAGGTACATGTACTTCAGCCACCACAGCTTGAAACACTCCATTCATCGCTTGTATCAAAGGCATCATATCACCATACACCGAACCAGGTGGTACTTGCTCCACTCCCTCAGGTGGATTAGGCGGAAGAGGTGGCAAACCTCTAGGAGGTATGGTATTCTCCTCATCTCCTTCTCTACAATAGTAGCACTTGTGCTCGATCTCAATTCTCTCCTTGTTGGCATCATACAAAAATGTATCTAAGGCATGATAATTACACCAAAACAAAAACAATCAGGCCAGCTTCAAGCAAAGATCCGAGACTTTCATTTCAAAACAAAACCATTTCATAATTGTAGTAATAAGGCAATATGTCCCCAAAAATACCCCGACATAGCATATATCAATCACCATACATATAAACAATCATCTCGCATAGCAAAAATCAATGAACAATCATCAACAACATCCCAACTTTTCAAAACCTGGCTCTGATGCTACCAAATGTAATCACCTCGACCAAGTCTAGATGTCAGACCGAATCGAGCAAATTACATTAGGTTTTTCCAAAGTAAAACCGAAAAGATTAACTCGAACACGTCTATTTTTCTTTTTATCTTGTCTAGATGCTTATTTAATTCCTAAGTGTACATGCTGGAAGCGAATAAGTTCTCGATTGAATCGGGCATCGAATTGAAATCCAATTTAGCGTAAATACAAATTAGGGACCAAATTGAAAATCTAGAAAACTAAGAAGACTTACTTAAAATTAGATTTACCAATCCTCAATTTGTCAGGTTTCATGCATACATTTTAGCTTAAAACGATCTTCCAAACTCATCCAATTGCATACATATCAACTAGGGACCAAAATGGGAGAATCTAAAGCTCAAAACAATCATGTAATCGAATTAACAGCCTTCGGTTTCGATACTCGTGTATCTGTATTGGTACGGGGCCAAAATATGCAAAGGGTTTTGAAACCACCCCTCCTGGTATCGCAACCAGGCTAAAAGTTTCAATTCCAATAGTCTAAGCTCGTACCAGTACAACTCTCCGAGTATTGAAACCCCCAGTCAAAAATTCCTTGCTGGTTTCGAAACCAGCTACCTGGTATTGAAATCCTTGGGCCTGGAATGATAAATTTGGCTGGTTTTTCAATCTTAAGGCAACTCAAACATGCTCCAAACATTGCATAAGCATCATACAACAACATAGGCATAATTTTCACAACATTTCAGCATGCTAGGCCACAAACACACAAGGAAGAATCATGCATTCACCTATGGGCATGCTTTCTACCCAACATGCAATTCTTGTCCCAAACCTCTCATTCAAGCATATTAGATCTCATATAAGTCCAAAACAACATATAAACTTGCACAAATAGGAAGTTTAACAAACAACCCTCCCAAACCACATTTGACCACATTGCCTTTATTACTATAAGTCTAATTCCAAAACCATACTTGAGTTTGTTCAAAGCTCTTGGATTTTCCCCTTGCTTGCTTACTGCCTCCAAACCTTACTTATCTGCATTGATGTAAAAAGAGAGCATAAGCACATAATGTTTAGTGAGGAGCACTCAAAAACAAAGTCACATCAATGCATTTCAAAACCAGTTTTCCAAACTACTTTGAAAACCTCATTTAACACATCTTTCAAAATATCATCAACATCATGCCTTACAAAACCATACACTTAACATTTCCAAAACATGTGTATTAAACCATATGCATCATGTATCATGGACCCAATAGTAAAACCCCTTTTGCTACACTCTATTTAAGCTTTCCCATGCATAGCAACCCATATGCAAGGCTTAAAGAGTATGACATGTATAAACCAACATTATACAACATAATCCATCACATGATACATTATCAATTATATTGGCTTACAAGTGATCATCAACCAAGTTCCACTTTACAAAATATTACATCGGATACATGAATTCAACAAGTGTCCTCTCAACACTTTATACAATCTCAACTGGAATCATCCAAAGTCCACCAACAGGAGTTTTCGGTACCATAAACCCCTCCACCATTTTGGTACTCGTGGTGGAGTTTTAAGTACACACAAACCCCTCAACACCACTCATCGGTTGGATGTATAATCCACTAACGAGAGTTTTCGGTACCGTATAACCCCTCAACCGTTAGGGTACTCGAGGTGGAGTATTCGGTGCACATAAACCCCTCAACACCCGAGGCAACTTTTTATAGTGCACTATCAATCCTATGACTGGCCAACTATATTCGGTAACATTTTAAACCACGTCACTTGCCAATATAATTTATTAATAACCATGTACCTCACTGTTTTTATGTGCATCATTTAAAACCAACTTTTTTCCAATGCATAAACCATGCATTAACAAGTATAAACACATACTTACATAGACCATTTTCCAAATGTATTCATCATAAATATATGATCAAAATCAGTATAAATATACTCAAAACATGCATAAATAGTCGGTACCATGTAATTCAAAAACAAGTGCATAAAACCAACATCGCCAATCAAAAATGAGAGAGAATTCCTTTTATACTTACTTTCAAGTTTAAACTAGCGTTTCAAGCTTAATTTAAACTCCCATAACAACCTTTAAACCAATTGAAAGCTAAATTCCACGTTCTCACTCACCGACTACGCAAAACTTTGATCGTCGTACAAATCCAAGCCTCTAAGGCTTCTGAAACCTCACCTCAAGCTTGAGGATCAACCTCCTCTATTTTAACCACACAAAAACAGAAGATTCAATGCATCAAAATGTATTCTACAACCCAGCAACATCAATTCACAATAAACCACCTCAATCTCTAACCAATTTCCCTCCACAACAACCAAAAACAACATCAAACACCTTCCAAACTTAACCCAACCAAAACCTAAAGACTTAATCAATCATTATAATCAATTAACATACAAAAACACATTAACAACATCCTTATACCTCCAACATCCATTAAACATCCACAACTCCTCAAAACTCATAATTAACAACCTAGAAAATTAGAGATTCACCTAGTTTTGAGAATCCAATGTTAAAATCAACTTATTAACATTATAAAACATCAAAATCATGTTCTAATCCAATCAAGAACATAGCAAAATAGATCCAATACGAAAATCAATCAATCTCATCAATTAAACCTTGATTAACCAATTTTCCATAATTAAATCATTAAAACTCATTAGAAAACATTTATAAAGGGTCAATAACTTGGGGATTTCAGTAAAAACCATTTTCCAAAATTGATTTTACCAAAAACATCTACATATTAAATAATGATTTTAGGATATTTTTTCATATTTTTTTCTCATTCAAAAATATTTATTTTAATTTAATCTTTAAACAGACTCGAATCTCCAATCCTGGTCCACCGTACTGTCTAATCGACCTAGAAAAACACCTAGGCCCAAAACCAGGGCGTTACAGTTTATTAATACAGAAGCATTGTCATTATTATTTTTAGTTACTATTCTGCATGCATAAATAAACTGAATTATAATAAAGTCCTTAGAATAACATGGTTATCTTAAATGTCCTTAGTTGAGTATTATTGTGGGCATGGAAAACAATAATGCATTATGACTAATATGTAGTTAATTGATGACAAAATGTTTTCATTAACATAGAGATGTCAAAATCAATACATAAGTATGTGTTAGAGAACGATATATTGGATTGGCCTGCTATGAGCATGTTTCTTGGGTCATTATGTGACAATCACAATATTTCTCATAGTGATAACTACATGTATGATCCTCAGACTTGAGATCATCATTATTTCAACATCGTGAGTGACATATTTTGATACAGTCAAACGTGTGTCGTAACTGACTACATATAAAGACTGATACTGGATCTGTCACAATCTATGTAGTGGGATATGGTTGATCAAGATAGTATTTGTCCCTCCCACATAATAAGAGTAATATCGTAGGTCACTTGATTGAGTGAGACTAAAAATGTATGACCATGCTCAAATAGGTTGATATGAGATATCATAGTTATTCGTTTATAATAGTATAATCAAGATATCAAGAAATATTAGATGGACTATACAAGTGTGATTGTTCCATGACTTGTGTCCAATCTAGATATGAAAGACAAAAGGATGTAATACATGAAAAGAGTTAATCACGAAGAGGTTATGTCGAATCTTGATTTCTTGTAACTTAGGCGACAATGACATTGCTAGATGTCATTCATTGTTTGTAATATTAGAATTGTTCTAATATCTAATACTAACGGTACAAGATCCTACAGTGTCACACCCACAGTTGAAATAAGCATATATTAAACGAATTATATATGTACAAATTTATTGTACACGAATTTAGTTAAATTAATATATATTTGATATATATATATATATAATTTAACTATTGGATAAATATTAAAATAAAATAATTATTGTAATTATGACTCTTTTAATATATAAAGAATATAATTTGATTTAAATTAATATATATATATATATATATTGAAATCCTAATTAAGTTGAATTGAGATTTTATATATTAATATATAAAGAGAAAAACTTCAATACACAGTCTGTGTAAACTTTAGTTTACACAGGCTTTTTAGTTTTAGGGGTTAGGGGTTTAGTTTAGGGTTTAGAGTTTAGGTGTTTGGGTTGTAGGGTTTAGAATTTAAGGTTAGTGTTTAGAATAGGGTTTAGGGTTTAGGGTTTGGGTTTTTTAGGGTTTATGTTTAATTTTAATTTATAGTGCAAATACACAGGCTTGTGTAAAATTAATTTTACACAGCCTGTGTATCAAAGTTTTACCCATATATAAATCCCAATTAAGTTGAATTGGGATTGTCTATATTAATATAGATATATATTGAAATCCTAATTAAGTTGAATTGGGATTATATATATTTAATATATATATATATATATATTGGAATCCTAATTAAGTTAAGTTGAAATTATATATATTTAATATGTATATTGAAATTCTAATATGAGTTGAATTAGGATTATAAAGGCTATATATAAAAGGCATGAGAGATCTAGCAGTCATTCATACTTTTTGGAAAAACCCTCTAAATAGTTTAGAGAGTTCTACATGCTTGTTTCAATTAGGTGAACTAAGTAGAGGTCGGAGCGTTATCGTTGCAGCTTAGGAATCAACATCGTGAAATCGTGATTGGATATATATCTTCTCCAAATTCAGAATTCTAGATTTTAAACGGGTAATTTTTCACCCTGATTCGTTCCTTGTACATGGATCTCTGGTGATGATCGCCGGATAATTTTTTCGCTGCGGCATGAGGTAGGTATACCGGCATGACCCAACAAACGTATGCAACAAAAAAAAAAGAGAGAAGTCTCTCATTAGAAAGACTACAAGCACACCAAAACTGTCATCAGATCATGATCTTTGGCTCTTGTTCAATTTAACCTTCAACAAATTTATCTACAAACATTAAAAAGAAGAAGAAGAAATACACCGAGTGTAATGAACTTACAACATATTTCATTAAATTCCATGCGTAGAAGATAGTTTTCCTGCATCAGCAACACCCAATAGGAAACCATATTTAAACACCATAAAAAGTTTCCGAACAGCAATCCTATAAATAACTTTTCCCTTGAGCCCGGTCCAACAAAATCCTCAACAGCAATCCAAAAACTGCATAAATCCATACCCATCAACACCAATCTTCCCTTGAGCCCGGTCTTTTTCCTTCCATCTGTTGTTGTTGCAAAAACTGCAGAATCCATTACAGCAAGCATCAAATGACGGGGGTGACCAAATCGCTTACATGATGATGCATGTCGAAAGCTAAGTAGAAACAACCGAACCGTTGCAAGTCAAAATCAACATCAAGGACCATTTGAGATGAGTTCACGTACTATGGCTGCTGCAGTTGGATGAACCATATCTGCAAAATGGATAAAAATAGAACAAGTTAGGCAGAGCCGTCTCGAAAATTTTCGAGACCCTGGGTAAAAAATAAAAAATGGATTGTATATAACAAAAATACTTTGAACAATTAATTTAATACTTCAGTAATAAATCATAGAAACAGGAGCAAACTTTGTCAAACACATTATTTTCATTGTTTTGTTAAGAAATCATCTTAAATACGTCTAAAACAATAAGATACAACCATAAACTTACAAAATTATCACTTGAGAAATTACTGAAGCTGTGAAGGTAGAAAATAGAAGCCCTGAGTGGTGCTCATGTTACTCTTCCTTATGGGAGGACACTATATGTAGGAGTAACGTGATGGAATTTGTAACTGCATTAAACACAAATGTATTGTAGTTAGCATCTAATTAATTAATTAGATTAATGCTAGGGACGGAGCCATATATAGATCCAAAACATTTAGTATAATAGTATTTGAAGTCTTTTTTAGTTTACATATTAGTCAAATAAAATATTTATCTCTCCTAATTTTTAGATTTAATAGTTTAATAAACTTTCACCTCTCTCAATGTTTAATCCTAATTCCGTCCCTGATTGCGGCTTAAGTATTAGCCAAGCAAAAAATATTGCGGAAATGGTGAAGCTGATCAATCCTTTTCATGGAATTATTTTGATTCTCTTTGGATCATCTTAGGCTTGAAGTCAACGTCTGCAACAACAACAAAAATAAAATGTACTATTAAACTTCGGCGCTGAGCTTAATGGGAAACAGACTCGACATCGACGGGGCTTTCCTCATGGAATGGAAAGCAGCCTATGGCTCAGCGTACTATTAAATTTATTCTAGTCATGGGCTAGGCCTGATATTAGATTTGTTCAAGGAGTTCGGTTTGTGGATTCTTTGATAAAAATGCGAATATTCTACTTGTAAATGACTATAATCAGTGTGACAAGAATACAATATTGATTTTATTAAAATTATAAATAAAAAATTAGTAAAATAATAAACAGATAATTTTGAAATCATATTTAAGAAAATTTATATAAACAACAAATTAATATTTTTAAACATAAAAGAACATAAAATTTTTAACAGAAAAAAACTCTTTCAATACATACAGTGCCCTAGCTTAATTACAAAGTATTCATTATAAAGAACTCATATCATACAATAACCTCCTAATATAAAAGAAGATAAAACATCTTCACTAAAAGATTCAAAAAAAATTGCATGAAGTTCTACCACGAGTTCTAATTGTATCAGGGTTGCTTTAAATCATATATCGTCAACCATCCTAAAATAGAATATACACTATGTTATTTATTTCTCAATCATCAACATGTGAAAACGACATAAAAAATATTTCAAAATAACATGGAGAAAAAAACAAAAACAAAAACAAAAACCAAAACTAACAAATTCAACCGACAACACTAAAACCATCAATGGAGATAACACTAAAAAAAAGTAAAGTAAAGAAAGATTTTGAATAACCACACATTTTCTTGAATACGTTCATAAGATAACCACACACAACAAGAGAAACGACTGAAACCAACGTTTGACGTTCTCTGGTTACAAATATTCCGCTACTCATGACACGTAACAAAGCTCTTTAGCGCCGTGTCAACCCAGTTGTGAAGCTGCCACTTCCCTTTCCCAACTTCAGGACTTATATATGTATATATATGTGTAATAATCAAATACCTAATCCAATCGGAAAATATCTCTGTCTAGAAAGGAAGCTCTGCAGGATGTTGTTACTGCCGCTGCTCATCATTTTGGCTTCTCGTAAACCCTCTTCGCAATCTCATTGATGCCGTCTTCTTTTATTACATACTGTTGTCTGACTTTAACCATTTCTCATCTGCACGTGTTTTGGTACTCTCGGAGTCAGAGACGATGATGGTGGCAATCGAAGCACGAGTTTGTGAGTCAAAGAGCCGTTCGTTTAAGGGAGTGATCACGACTGTGGTCTGGTCTGTAGGGACGAAGGTTTCTCAAAAGGGTGGTGCCGAGGCTTCCGCCACCGCTGTTTCTGTACCAGGCGCTGTTAAACTTAAATTAGGCCTTGGACAATATAAATCCATGCAAACAAATAAACTCTTCTTTTTCTTAGTACCGTTTCTTGTTTAGCTGATTTATTTATTTATTTATTTATAAGCTCATAACATCTTCCTTTCACAATGCATATATCACAGATTCACAATAATTCCCGCATAATGTTATATATTTAATTCAATAAAGATCTTATCTAATTCACAAATAATTCTCACATGATGTTATATATTTAATTGAATAAACATCATATCTAATTTTATTTATTTAATTGAATAAAGAAATTATTGAAAGAAAAATAAGTAGATGAGGCAAATAACCTATTTTATTTCTAGATTTCATATAATTTTTTTCTCAATTTTGTAAATATAGTTTAGTTAATTATAATTATATTCATATAGTTTACATAATTCATGTATTTAAGTTATAATAACAGTATTAATCTTAAAAATTCACTATTTTTAATTTCATCTTTTAGGTTAAAAGTAAAATATTTTAACTCAAAAATAAATAAATAGTATATATTTTAATCGTGTTTATTTCTACTTTTATTTTTTGAGAAAAACCTAAACACATTCTCTCAAATTCCTCCTTTAAACTTATATTGTTGCATCGTTAAGCCATCATTATTAGTATCATTTATTGTTGGAGAAGACAATAGACTGTTAGTATCATTTATTGTTGGAGAAGACAATAGACTGTTCCTCGTTCTTTCATCTCTCATTTTTTCTGTTTAGATTTATTGAAATTATCACAATATGAAAAATTACTCTTTTTTAATTAGATCATTGAATAAGGTTACAAGGATGGTTTATATAGCATACAGCTAAACTAACACTGTAAATAGCTCCTAACTGTTATTAACAAATTATAAACTAATTAATTTGTACAATTGTAACTCTTAATACTCCCTCTCAAATTAGTGGTTGAAAGACATCTTTAACCCCCAACTTGGATAACAAACGTTCATGATGTTGCACTTTGAGAGCCTTTGTTAGTATATCTGCAATTTGCTCTGTAGAAGAGATGTGTTTTGCCTGAACTAATTCCCTTTGAATTTTTTTCTCTAATAAAATGACAGTCGATTTCTATAAGCTTGGTCCTCTCATGAAACACAAGATTTGAAGCAATTTGAAATGCAGCTTTACTATCACAGTAAAGAGTAACTGGTTCATTACTGTCCATTCCAAGTTCATAAAGAAAACCAGTTAACCATACAATTTCAGGTGTGACTGTGATCATACTTTTGTACTTCTGCAGAAGATCGAGTTGTAGTGCTTTGCTTCTTGGACTTCCAGGATATTAAAGAATCACCCCATTTAACACAATATCCTGTCACAGATTTTTTAAAAATTGGACAAGAAGTCCATTCAAAATAATATTAAGTCGAAATGTGCCCTTCTTTTGAAGCCATGAACAACAGACCTTGTCCAGGACTCTTCTTCACATATCTAACAATTCTTAAAGCGGCATTCATGTGTGACTTTTTCGGCTGATACATAAATTGACTGAGATTCTGCACAACAAATGTGATGTCTGGACTTGTGTGTGTCAAATAGATGAGTTTGCCTATTAATCTTTGATAGACCGTTTCATCTTCTAATATTGAATCTTCAGTTACACTAGCAAATCTGTAACCCCTAAATTTAACCTAATTTCTTAGGTTAAATCTTGGGAGTTAAGTTTGAAAAACTTGTCCCTCAAGAAACGCATTTTAGGTTTACTTGTTTATGAAACAAAATTATTATTTAATAATAATAATTATCGTAAAGTAACTCAGTTAATGATGAATCACAATCATTAAAAATATAACATGAAAATTCAATAAAAATATCCGAATTAAATCCAGAAATGTATGTTGAAACAAAATCCCAATTTAAATGTCTCAAATGTCCGAATTTACAAATGTTCCAAAATATCTTAAAACATTAATCTGAATAGTTGAAAAGAGTTCATACTGAATAATAAAATATCTGAGTAAAATGCGAGAAGCTCCAAGTACCGAGTCGCCTAATCAGTCTAAATATATCTGAAAGAAGAAGCTATAAGAGGTGTAAGCTAAGGAGCATAGTGTATCTCTAAAGTGCAAGCAACAAAACAAAACAATATTTCTATTTTCTAATAAAATCTTTTCTGAAGGCATAATAAATCGATAAACCCAAATCATAATGTTTTGATGTCCGATGCATGACTCAATACCCGACTATCCGATATCATACAGAGTGGATGTTGCCCTCGCCAGAGTGGAGGTTTCCCTCACTTTTTTCGAACACAATTCCGAACCCATGACACGTGATATGATTTATAAAATCATAAATCCGAACTCTTGCGAGTGTCTCAATTTCCGAAAATCCGATGCTGGATTTAAAAAAACCCAATTTAACATGACATGTATGATGTTTTCAAAATATTCTCAAATCACAATCAATCAGACAATAAATCAATCAAGATATAAAACATTATTTTACAGAATATAGCACAGTAAGAACACAAAAATATATGGCACATGAAGAGACACACCTTGGCAACCAGTAGCTCTAATACCGAGTAGAACGCACCTCACGCTCAGGTCTAGCTGAATCGAAACCTACGATGATAACTCTATATTAATAACCATTTCTAACATTAAGCCACCACTAAAAACATAAGATTGATCCGAAAGAATACTTGCACATAGACCTCGAAGAACGTGCACAATCGATCCAACATAATAGATGGTAACTCTCAATCTTAGAGTTGATGCCTGAACACAAGAATCACTCGGGTTAATCCAAATCCAAATCTTCTGAAATTACTAAGGTAAAAATTAATCGTAATTAACAAAACAGTGCTTTTGGGTTTGAATTAGACAAAACGGGCAGCAAATTCGAACTCAGGACGTCAAAAAAAATTTAAAGGAATGTTGTTCAAAAAAATCAACTCTGGTTAAGTTAAAAGTCAACTCTAACGGTCAAAGTCAACCTCAAAGTCAACTGGTCAAAATTAGTCAAAAGTCAAAGTCAAATTGGTCAAATGGGTCAAAGTCAAAATCAGTTAATGGTTCACTCGGTCTAGGTCAACAGGTCCGGTTCAGTTCACAATGGTTTGGCTCGCCTCCACAACACCACCTGTTCAGTTCAACCAATTCACTAGTTCGAATCATGTGCTTGGTCTGGGTCAACTTACTCTTAAATCGGGCCTCACACTAGACTCTCAAAATGGGCTCAACCAGATAAACCATTCACTGCACCCACACACACGGGCCAATTACCAAGCCCACTACATTAAACATTCACAACCCGGTAAGCCCAAACCCATTTCTCATTTGCATCATAATTGAAATCCGGTTTTTTCCACTAGAGCCAATACGGCGGCGGTAGAGGAGATTAATATTAGACCCACGGCGAAAATGACCAAGGCATCAATGGATGCACGAATAGCGGTGGTAGTTGAATCGACTAGGTGGCAAAATAAAATACAAAAGACTCAGTAATCATAACCCACAACTCAAAAATCACTGATTTAAAACCAAGACATGGGTTCAAGGCTTACCCACACTCAGATTCAATAAGGAAAAAGGGAGGACGGTGGAACAAGCGACGGTGCGAGAGGGAAAAATGAATGATAAGGAAGAACAAGGGAAATGTTGAATAGTTTTCTACATTTTTTGAGCAAGTGATGACCGACGAGGGTAAAATGATAGGTGGGTTTTGCTCGAGGGGATTTGAAAAGGATGAAGGTAAATATAAAGAACGGATGATGCTAGGGCATTGAAGAGGTTCGACCGAAAAGAATGTGAGGGGAAGGTTAATTTGAAATTCAAATTTTGTAGAAACGATAGAAGCTTCAAATTGGAACTCAAAAGATGTAATTCTAAAAATAGGGTTTAGATACCCAAGAAAAAGAATAAAAAGATGCACAACCTTGTTCTTTCTAGGGTTATCATTTGGCATCAAAACTGTAAGCTTTTACCTCTTAATTCACTTTGGTCCTAAAATTTCAAGTATTCATAATTCTAGTTTCTCCCAATTTAATCACTCGACCTAATTAGGTTATAAATTTAAAATAAAAATCTCTAAAATGTTAGGGTTTCTATTTTAGGGATTTTTTCAAATTAGGTTTCTAATTTTAATTCCCAAATTTTAAGGTTTTTAATTTAGGGATTTTAAATTTTATTTTTTTCAAATTAGGGAAAATTTGGGGTGTTACACTTTCCCTCTTTACTTTTGCTTGCTATCGTTGTTTTTGCTTCGAGTTTTGTTTGAGTGATTTTACTTAGAATTCGAGATGACTTAGATGATGGAGAAAACAAAGTGACTAAGGTCGAAAGGGTTTGCAAAGCCCCCCGTGACAAATTCAAGAGGAGTTTTGTTCGATTTTTGCTGATTGAGATAGAACCATGAGAAGAGGGGTCACTTGAAGGATGCGATCACATCCATTTAAGGAAAGGTTTCCAAACTTAAGGACTCTTGGCGGAGGTCAAGGTGGTGATGGAATAGTTAGAGTCCGTCGACCTCGAGAAGCTGGGTTCATTGGATCTTGAGAGGCTCGAGTCCATGGAAGGGATCCAGGAAGAGGTTCAAGAGGCTCTTAATGGAATAGATGTGAGGATGGTCGAGCGTGGCGATGTCTTAGAGGCTACAGTGATTGCTCTAAGGAAAGAGATCGGGAGCTCAAGAAAAGGAGTTATGAGTCCGAGAATATTGATCTAAAGAAGGAAGGTGGAACTGCTCAAGACCAAGAGGTTGTGTTTGGGGATAGCAATAATGTTGCTCTTTGCACCCGGTTTTGGGAGATATCCCAAACTAGAAAAGTTCAAGGGGACAAGGTCTGCCCAGGATGTGGAGAATTTTCTTTGGGAGATGGACCAATATTTCAAAGCAGCGGGCATCGAAGAAGATGCAAAAAAGGTAAACCTTATTGGTATTTACTTAGTTGACATTACGCTATTGTGGTGGCGATGTAGGTGCAATAACGTAAATCGTGGAAAAGCTTCCATCGAGACTTGGAAAGAGTTCCAAGATAAGTTCAAGGAGTAGTTTTACCCATAATATACCGAAGAGGACGCACGATCAAAGTTGAAGTGTCTCAAGAAAGAAAGGTTAGTGTCATTGAGAGACCATGTCCGAAAGTTTGTCGAGCTGAGTTTGCAAGTCCCAAATCTGAGCGAAGAGGACATATTCTTTACCTTCATGGATGGGTTAAAACCATGGAAGAAGAATAAGACGAGATGACAGGGTGTGATAGAACTCTCTACTGTCTTGACAGTTGTCGAGTCAATCATTGAGATTGGGGTAAAAAAGCCCGACTCTTTCAAACCAAAACCGAAGTTAAAAGGTAACGGTGGAGACAAAGAGAAGTCATTCAAATTCGATAAAGATTGGAGTGGCACTAGCAAGCCATCATATTGCATGGAGATAAGAAGGACAATTTGTCTATCAAGTGCTTCAATTGCCACAGTCAAGGGCACTATACGAAGAAATGTCTGCAAAAGAACAAGCTCTCTGCCATCAAGAAGACCAACGATGAAGATGTGAGTAAGTTTCTTAAGCTTGGCTCCATTATCAGCACTATGAAGGTCAAGAAGGGTTGAAAAATGAGGGGTTGATGATCGTGGACCTCACAGTTGCTGGCCAAAAATTGAGTGCACTACTTGACACCGGTGCATATGAGTTATTCATGTCTAAACAGATTGCCAAGAAACTTGGCCATCATGTGGAGAAGACAAGTGGTTCTATTAAGACGGTAAATGCCAAGGAAGTGCCGATTGCGAGAGCCCAAAGAGAGTTCAACTTAATGTTAGAGGTTGGACCGATAAAGATGCCATCAAGGTGATTTCACTTGATGATTTTGATTTTATACTTGGTTGAGTTTTCTAGACCGGATCAACGTTTTTTTTTGTTCTTTTTGCAAATTTTTTATGCATCTTAGATCAGAAGCATCAATGCATTGTTCTAGTGAGCTGAGTGTCAGGAGTAGGTGCCAAGGTTTTTTCTGCAATCCAGTTTTCCAAGGCGGCGCGCATGGAGAAGCCAACCTTTCTGGCAACCTTGGTGTGCGATGGGCCGATCACAACTGATGAAGTTTCTTGTGATGTGGAACGAGTGTTGGCAGAGTTTGAAGATGTGATACCTACCGAGCTATCAAAAAAGTTGCCTCTGAAGAGAGAGATTGATCACAAGATTGAGCTTGTACCAAATGCGAAGCCACCTGCTCGAGCCCCTTATCGGTTGACCCTGCATGGGTTAGAGGATATGCGCTAACAGTTGAAAGATCTCCTAGATGTTGGTTACATTCGGCCATCTAAGGCACCCTATGGTGCATCAGTTTTGTTTCAGAAGAAGTATAATAGGTCTTTTCGGATGTGCATCAACTATCGAGCTTTGAGTAAGCTCACAGTGAAAAACAAGTACCCTATCCCACTCATTGTGGACTTGTTTGATCAGCTTGGTGGGGCGAGGTAGTTCACCAAGTTAGATCTACGATCGGGCTACTACCAAGTCAGAATTTTCAAAGGGGATGAACCAAAGACAACTTGTGTGATGCGCTACGATTCCTTTAAATATCTTGTGATACCTTTCAGCCTTACGAATGCTCCTGCTACTTTTTCCACCATGATGAACAAGGTATTACAACCATTTCTGGACCAGTTTGTTGTAGCTACCTCGACGACATCGTGATTTATAGCAAGATACTAGAGGAGCATGTAGAACACTTGAGAGAGGTGTTTAAGGTCTTACAAGAGAATGAGCTCTATGTAAAAAGGGAAAAGTGCTCGTTTGCCCAAAAAGAGGTTCTTTTCCTCGACCGCATTGTTGGAAGTGGTATGATCCGAATGGACAAGGACAAGATTCGAGCCATTGATGAGTGAGAGGCACCAACCAAGGTGACCAAACTGAGGTCTTTCCTGGGGTTGGCTAATTACTATCGAAGGTTTGTCAAGAGTTACTCCACAATTACCACACCGTTAACCGAGTTGCTGAAGAAGGACAAGGCGTGGGAGTGGAGACCAGAGTGTCTGAAAACCTTCAATGAGATCAAGCTCGCTATGGTGAGTAAGCCTGTGTTGGTGTTTCTAGATTACACCGAGCCTTTCGAAGTTCAAACTGATACATCCGACGTTGCTATTGGTGGGGTCCTTATGCAAGAATGACATTCGGTTGCCTATGAGAGCCGAAAGCTCAATGATACTAAGCGAAGATACACGGTTCATGAGAAAGAGATGATCGCGGTGGTGCATTGTCTACACATATGGAGACATTATGTGCTTAAGTCCAAGTTTGTGGTATACACAAACAATGTCTCCAAAAATTACTTCTTGACTCAGAAGAAGTTATCACCGAAGCAGGCTTGTTGGTAAGAGTTTCTTGTCGAGTTTGATGTTTCCTTGGAGCACAAACTAGGGAAGGTGAATTCTGTGGCCGATGCCCTAAGTTGAAGGTATACCATGGAGTTTGTGAGTTCGTCAGAGGGATCGTTGTTGCAGCGATCAATGAGGGGTTGTCATATGACCAACGGCCAAGTCTTTTATTTAACTTGTCAATGAGGGCAAAACCCAATGGTTTTGGCTTGAGGGAGACTTGTTGTATGCTCGAGGACACTACCTCTATGTGCCTCAGTTCGAAGGACTACGTAAGGAGCTCATGAGGGAATGCCACGATTCCAAGTGGGCAGAATATTCGAGGATACACCGAATAATGACCTTGATAGCGGGACACTATTATTGGCTGCACATAGGCAATGATATTGAGGCCTATGTGCAGACTTGCCTTGTGTGCTAGCAGGACAAGATCGAGCAGAAGAGACCAGCGGGATTGTTGCAACCTTTGCCAATTTTTGAGAGACCATGGGAAACTGTTTCCATAGATTTTATAGTCGATTTATCAGTTGTTGATGGATTAGCTAGCATCATGGTGGTTGTGGATAGATTTTACAAGTATGCAACATTTATTCCAACATTCAAAGTGTGTCCAGCCGAGGAGGTGACTCGTCTTTTTGTCAAGTACGTGGTGAAGTACTAGGGTGTTCCCAAGGTGATTATCAATGATCAGGGCACGAGGTTTACTGGGAAGTTCTGGACAGAATTATTCAAGTTAATAGGCTCAGACTTGAACTTTTTGACGAGTGTCCATCCGCAGACTAATAGGCAAACTGAGAGAGTGAATGCAATCGTTGAGATCTACTTCAGGTACTATGTGAGTGCAACACAGCATGACTGGCCAAAGCTGTTAGATGTGGCCCAGTTTTCTTACAATTTGCAGCGAGGCGAAAAATCAGAGTCTGTTTGAGATTGTAACCGAGCATAAGTTGTTTACACCAAGAGCGATTGTGACCGGGTATCAGGGGCCAAGTCCATCAGTATTTCAGTTTGCCAAGAAGTGCATAAACTTCATGACTTAGCTTGTGCTTGTTTGTACAAGGTGGGGAAGCAGACCAAGAAATGGGCAGATCGAAAGAGCCAAAATGTAAATTTTAAAGTTAGCGATCTAGTCTTCGCCAAGTTAACCAGGTCTTGCGCAACCCAAATCACAAAGGACTTGTGCGAAGATATGAAAGGTCGTTCAAAGTTGTGAAGAGGGTAGGCACTATGGCCTATCGATTGGAGTTGTCGCCGACCATCTGAGCTCATCATGTGTTCCATGTGAGTTTGCTGAAGCCATATCATCAGGATGAGAATGATCCAGATCGGGCAAGTCACACCGAGTTCTAGTCGGAGTAAATGTCTTATACGAGAAAGAGGTAGAAGCCATCCATGCAGAGAGAGCCGTTCATTAAGTGGGATAACGACCAAGGCATGAGTACCTTGTTCAGTAGAAGGGACTTCACGAGAGTGAGGGGAGTTGGGAACCTACTAATGCCTTATGGCAATTCCAAGATCAGATTAACCAGTTCCATTCTAGCCACGCGATGAGGGCGTCGCTAGAACTAGTAGGGGAGAATATCACGTACCACAAGCCCATGACCGAGACAAGTGCATTGAAGGCAGCTCAAGTCCATCTTTGCTATAAATTGGGTCGACCAGTTAACCTAAGAGAGCTGGCCCATCCACCTTAGAGAATGGATAAGGCATAGTAATTACCATAATAAATTATCTTTTATTTAATTAAAGATAATTGAAGATAATTTCCACATTATCTCTAATTTGAAATTCAAATCTTGTAGATAAGATAGAGGCTCTCATCTTGACCGTTGATGTAATTTAAATTAGACTGTTGGATGTAAGGGGGTTCCCACTATAAAAGGATGCTCACCCCCACTCATTTGATTATCACTTCCATCACTTTGTAAGCTTTTACCTCAGAGTAATACAACTCAAGTATTCACTCATTCCTCGTCTTTTTCCATTACTTCTATTTCTGCAACTTTTTAAGTTTTTCTACTTAGAGTTTTTAGGTGACTTAGCCGTAATTTCGACCGAGAAAGCGACTAAGGCGCTCGGCGGCGATAATAAGTTCGGTGACCACAATGGCCAATTTTCGGCAAGAACCAAAAAAAGAAAACGGGATCAAAACCAAAAACTCAAAATCACTACAAAAAAATGAACAAAACGTTTCAAGGCTACCTTCACTGAATGGATGGAAGAAATACAACGGTGAACAGTGGCGTAATTTAAAAAAGTGGAAACCGAAAGAGTTTCCTCTTCGAATCTGGGCAAACAATGGACAGAGAGAGAAAAACAATGGTTGGGATTTGCTCATGGTTCGAAGACGGGCGTGATGGTGGTGGCCGTACAAGCCACGATCAAATAGGTTTTGGTTGGAGCTTCACCGCTCAAGCAAGGGATGAGGGGTTTTGGTTCCTGTCGAGGGAAAAATAAATAGATGGTTGCAGATGCAATTGGGAAAATTAGGGGTCAGCTTATACAACAATAGGGTTATAATACCCAAAGGTTTGGTTAAAATGCATACTAAAGGCCAGAAGGTTTACCCATTTTACAGAATGGTCACTGAAGTTCTGATTTTAACAATTCGATCACCCTAAAATAATTTATTATAGAATTAGCCCCCAAATTAAATTAGGGTTTTGAACCAAAAATTCCCAAATTTTTAGGGTTTCAGAATTAGGGATTTCAACATCTAGGTTTTTCGAATTGGGGGATTTTTGGGATGTTACAAGTCTCCTTCCCTTAAAAGAAATTTCGTTCACGAAATTTTTAGACTTAACATCATATTCCCAAATTAACTGATACAGTATTATTCTTCTCCCTTCTAAATTTATAATCCATCAAAACCAAAAGTAAGAATTGAACACATCAAAAGTACCTACTAAGTTATTCGTTCATATCATCATATCCAACGTGAGATCCGGTCAAATATACAGAACCTGGTTGTCTAGCCTCGGATCTAACTGATCCACCTCTTTAAGCATGTCTACCTCTACTAGCAGTACCAGAAGCAGTGGACCTAAGCTGCCCTCTACCTCTATGAGGTGTCTGAACTGATGCATGTGCTTGACTCTGCATAGATAAACCAGTAGGTGAATGCGGACAATTCTTTAAGTAATGATCTTAAGAACCATATCTAAAACATGCTCTGCTCATCAATATGCACTTTTCGTTATGCTTCTTATTGCAATAACCACATAAAGAAATAGGTCGACGAACTTTTGAAGTACCCAAGCTACCAAACAAAATTACTTGAACCGCAGTTCTCAGATTCAAATAACTATGAGGAATAGACTCGTCTCTAAGCCTCTTTCTAGGCAAGTTGACAAAATTATATTGAGCATATAGGTCCGATTGCTTCCCGACTTGACTAGCATTCTAAAGTTCCTCATCTTTCATGAGTGCAACTATCCTCTCAACAGTCTTAGCTCGACCAACTAGCTCTCTGAACACCTTATCATGATGTGTAGCAACTTCTCTCTGAAGCGGTAAGCGAAGCTCATCCAAAAACCACTTACACTTATCTTTCTCGATCACAACTAACCCTATAACATATTTGGCCAACCTCAGAAACTCAATCTCGTAGTTATTTACAGACATGTCATTCTACTTTAGATTTATAAAATCGTCGCGACACTTCACTAAGAACTCGGCTCCCACATATAGATCCTGAAATGCCTGTCGAAAAAACTCTCATGTGACCTGACTAGATGGAACAGTATCTACCACAGACTCCCACCAATTTTGTGCTTCACCCTCTAGTAGTAATACATGGGCCATCGATTTCTGATTGACAGGGTAATCCATCTCAACAAACAAACGTTGTAACTTCTTTAGCCAATATTCAGCATCAGCTGGATGTGTACCAATTTTACCCTCAAACAATTTCATCCCAGCAGCTAAAAATTCTGTAGATATGGGTTTCCTCAAACCCTCTGACTAGCAGAGATAACGCAAAACCTCTCGGTGCACCGCGACACTGTCTGGCTAAACTGTTTCAATATCATCAACATCATGTGAGTTATCACTCCCAATCTGACGTCCTCCCATCGACTCGTCCTCATTATCCGGCATCTCATTCTGATTTTCTGTTTGATCAACATGAGGCATATGGTCACTACCAGAAGCGACGGTACGGCCCCGGCCTCAACCACCTATAAAGCTAAAACTCTTACGCGGTGGCATAGTAGACTATCTACAAAAGGTAAGAACCTAGAGTTAGATTCGGTACTGGAGTGCCGGATTTTAAAACACATTGAAAACGGTAAAGTCAAAATCACATAATATCGTAATACATTTTTCAGAAAATTCCCATTTATCCCAAAATATTTCAGATGCATGCAAAAGTCAAAAATTATTTTTAAATTAACTTTTATGAGTCTCATGGTCCAAGGGTTGAGCTGGGCTCTGATACCACTAAATGTAACCTCATAAATTTAACCTAATTTCTTAGGTTAAATCTTAGGAGTTAAGTTTGAAAAACTTGTCCTTCAAGAAACGCATTTTAGGTTTACTTGTTTATGAAACAAAATTATTATTTAATAATAATTATTATCATAAAGTAACTCAGTTAATGATGAATCACAATAATTAAAAATATAACATGACAATTCAATAAAAATATCCGAATTAAATCTAGAAATGCATGTTGAAACAAAATCTCAATTTAA
This sequence comes from Hibiscus mutabilis, assembly GCA_019671005.1. NCBI lineage: Eukaryota > Viridiplantae > Streptophyta > Magnoliopsida > Malvales > Malvaceae > Hibiscus > Hibiscus mutabilis. Next base: position 34,214,367 of record CM033731.1, on the reverse strand, counting down.
ATGTCCTAAATGTCCGAATTACAAAATGTTCCAAAATATATTAAAACATTAATCTGAATAATTGAAAAGAGTTCATACTGAATAATAAAATATCTGAGTAAAATACGAGAAGCTCCAAGTACCGAGTCGCCTAATCAGTTTGAATATATCTAAAAGAAGAAGCTATGGGGTGTAAGCTAAGGAGCATAATGTATCTCTAAAGTGCAAGCAACAAAGCAAAATAGTAATTTTATTTTCTGATAAAATCTTTTCTGAAGGCATAATAAATCGATAAACCCAAATCATAATGTTATGATATCCGATGCATGACTCAATACCTGACTATCCGATATCATACAGAGTGGAGGTTTCCCTCACTTTTTCGAACACAATTCTAAACCCATAACACACGATATGATTTATAAAATCATAAATCCGAACTCTTACGAGTGTCTCAATTTCCGAAAATCCGATGATTTAAAAAACACAATTTATTATGACATGTATGATGTTTTCAAAACATTCTCAAATCACAATCAATTAGACAATAAATCAATCAAGATATAAAACATTATTTTACAGAATATAGCACAGTAAGAACACACAAATATATGGCACAGAAAGAGACACACCTTGGCAAGCAGTAACTCTAATACGAGCAGAACACGCCTCACGCTCAGGTCTAGCTGAATCGGAACCTACGATGATAACTCTATATTAATAACAATTTCTAACACTAAGCCACCACTAAAAACATAATACTAATCTGAAAGAATACTTACGTGCAGACCTCGAAGAACGTGCACAGTCAAACTAAATAGGTGAGGTAGGTAACTCGTCGGCCTCAAAGGCGATATCTGAACTCGAGAATCACTCGGGTTAATCCAAATCCAAATCTTCTAAAATTACTAAGTTACAAAATAATCGTAATTAACAAAATGGTGCTTTCGGGTTCGAATTAGACAAAATGGGCAGCAAATTCAGACTCAGGACATCGAAAAAAGTTAAAAGGAAAATTGTTCAAAAAAAGTGAACTTCGAGTCAAAAGTCAAAATCAACCCTAAGGTCAAAGTCAACTAGTCAACTCTAATCAAATTGATCAAAGATCAAACTTGTCAATGCTGACATCATCGAGGTCAACAGTGATGTCATCCGATCAACGGGTCAGGTCGAGTAAACGGTCGGGTCAAGTTCGGTCAATGATTGGGTCGGGTCAACGATCGAGTCGAGCCCGCGTCAACTGTCCAAGGTCTAAATCGATTCTGCCGGTTCGGTTCACCCATCCGATTCAGTTTACAAGCTTGGTCCGGTCAATCCACTGGACTCACATAATCGGTCTAATTTAGACCTACTAAGCTAATTGGGCTTCGGTTACATTAGTTCATTCTCTTGGTCAAAAGACCATGCCACCAGATCAATAACCCAAATTGGGCTTAACAAAACACACAGCCTAGAACCCACTCTTCATTGCAAATTACAACAAGGGTTGAAGACCCTTAGCAACGGCAGCAACAAAACTTGATGAGCAAAACGGCGCGGCTGAGCAAGCCAACCAGTGGCGTCATGGTTACTCACTAACGACGGCAACAACCGCCCTTAGACGTGCTCAGCGGCGATAACAAGTTCGGTGACCACAATGGTCAGTTTTCGGCAAGAACCCAAAAAAAGAAAACGAGATCAAAACCAAAATCTCAAAATCACTACACAAAACATGAACAAAACGTTTCAAGGTTACCTTCATTGAACGAACGGAAGAGATAAAACGGTGAACAGTGGCGCAATTTAAAAAAGTGTAAACCGAAAGAGTTTCCTCTTTGAATCTGGGCAAACAATGGACAGAGAGAGAAAAATAATGGTTGGGATTTGCTCGTGGTTCGAAGACGGACGCGATGGTGGTGGCCGTGCAAGCCACGAACGTCGGATAGGTTTTGGTCGGAGCTTCACCGGTCAAGCAAGGGATGAGGGATTTTGGTTCTTGTCGAGGGAAAAATAAAGAGATGACTGCAGATGCAATTGGGAAAATTAGGGGTCGGCTTACACAACAATAGGGTTATAATACCCAAAGGTTTGCGTAAAATGCATACTAAAGGCCCGAAGGTTTGCCCAGTTTATAGAATGGTCACTGAAGTTCTGATTTTAACAATTTGGTCACCCTAAAATGATTTATTATAGAATTAGCCCCCAAATTAAATTAGGGTTTTGAACCAAAAAATTCTCAAATTTTTAAGGTTTTAGAATTAGGGATTTCAACATCTAGGGTTTTCCGAATTGGGGGATTTTTGGGGTGTTACAAAATCCCTATCAAAATCCACAGCGGTAAATCTTGCATTATGTTCTAATGGTTTTGAAATAGGTTTTGCTCCCCTAAACATGAATCTTCAATTAATTCTATGGCATATTTTCCTTGATTCAACAAAATCCGTTCTTTGGATCCCATGATTTCAAAACCAAGAAAGAACTTTAGGTCTCCCAAGTCCTTCATTCTAAAATTCTGATTCAACAGCATCTTCAATTATAAAATTAAGATGTTGTTATTCCCAGTAATAAGCAAATCATCCACGTATATCAACATTATAACAATTTCTTCACCTTGCCTCTTTGTGAAGACAGAATAATCTGATTTGCTTTGATTGTAACCAGCTTTCAACAATGCCTCTATAAGCTTCATGTTTTGTTGTCTTGAATCTTGCTTCAAGCCATAAATGGATTTATGCAGCCTGCATACTCTAGTCTCCCCGTGGTTGCCAAATCCAAGTGTCAACTCCATATACACTTTTTCAATCAAATCCCCTTGAAAAATGCATTGTATACATCTATCTGGTAAATGGGCCAATTATGGGCAGCAACAAGGGCTAACACTATTCAAACAGTAACTAATTTGGTCACGGGAGAAAAGGTTTCAGTGTAATCAATCCCTTATCGATGATAATAGCCCTTGGCTACCAAACGTGCTTTGTACCTTTCAACAGCACTAAAGGCTTGATATTTGACCCTAAAACCCATTTGCAGCCAATGAGAACTTTTCCAGGGGTAAAGGAACTAAAAACCATGTGTAATTACTTTCCAAAGCTTGAATTTTTCTCTTTCATTGTTTGAATCCATAATGAATCTTTTATAGCTTCAGAATAAGTCTTAGGTTCAACAATAAGAGGTGTGATAGAAAGAAAAGATTTGGTAGAAGAGGAAAGATGATCATAGGAAATATAATAAAAAATAGGATACTGAACTGCAAGATGAGAAGATTGGCAAATAAATACAAAATCATTTAACCAGGTGGGTGGTTTTATAGGTCTAGTAGACTTTCTAAGAGGATGTGACACAACAGGAATAGATGGTATATGGACTAAAGACTGTATAGAAATATCTTGAGGTTTTATAGAACTGACTGTAGATAAATCTGTAAAGACAGTAAGTAAATTTGTAGAAACAATTGGTTGCAAAGGAGAAGAATGGTTAGAACCAAGCAAGTCATCATCCAAAGAAGAAGGAAAAGACTGGGATTCAGTTGATGAACGCACATGAAAAAAAATAGGATTCAAAAAATTAGAATCCAAAGAAGAAGTATTAGGGGGAAATAAGAGGAATCAGACTTAAAACATGGAAGGAAAAAACATTTTCATGAAAGATGATATCCCTATTCACAAATAAGGACTTAGTGGCTAAATTGAACAAAATGTAGGCTTTTTGAACTTTTGAGTAATCTAAGAAAACGGAAGAGATGACTTTGGGAGAGAATTTATCTTTGGGTAAAAGATTTGTGGCATATCCTAAGCATCCAAACACTCTAAAGTGAGAAAGATTAGGAGGAGGAGGATATAACAGTTCAAAAGGAGTTTTCCAGTTTAGAATGGAAAATGGAAGCCTATTGATTAAGTAGCAAGTAGTTTGAACACAATGACCTCAAAACTTGACAAGAACTTTTGAGTGGAATTTTAAGGCTCTAGCCACATCTAATAAATGTCTATGCTTGCGTTCAACTATACCATTTTGTTGTAGTGTGGGACAATTACTTTGATGTAAAATATCAAGAGAAATAAAGAATGCATACATTTTGAGTTAAAAAAACCCAGTGCCATTATCAGACCTGACAAATTTAACAGTTGCTGAAAAATGGGTTTTGATATAGGTAAAAAAATTTAAAAACAAAACAGTATTAAATTTCAGTCTCAACAGAAATACCCAAGTCATTCTTGAACAGTCATAAAAAATGGTGAGAAAGAACCAATGACCATGAACAGTAGAAGTCCTATAAGGTCCCCATAAGTCAAAATGCAAAAGCTCAAAAGGGGTAATGGACCTGGAAGAACTTATGGGACAAGACAGTCTAAACTGTTTTGCTAAAGGACAAATAGTAGACTGGTGTATAATATCATCATTGATAGAGTGAGAAAAGGATAGTTTTTAAAGTTTATTATAAGCAGCATGTCCCAAACGCTGATACCAAAGTTCAGTTTTATTGAATGTAGAAGACATACAAGATGACAGTGAAGTAGCAAAATTGAAAGTACATGAGAAATGTAGAGAAGTACTATCAGATTGTAAATCAATAGAGGAAATAATGGCAGACAAACCAGCAACACTAGTTGGTAGAACAAAGATGTAAAAACCCTCACAAAGTTTACTAATCTCCTTCATCTTGCCATTTGAGATGCCCTGAAGCAAGCAAATATAGGATAAAACAATGCAATGAAGGTCTTTAGCCAGTTTGAAAGTAGAAAGAAGATTATGTGTAAAATCAGAAATATATAGAACAATATGGATGACACAATCTGAGAAAAAAAGTTGAATAGAACCAACATGAGTTATGGGAGCATTCTTACCATTAAGAAGGTATACTAGCCTAGAAGTGGATGAGCAAGAAACAGGATTAATCAAGCTAGAGAAATCAGAACTTATATGATTTGTAGCTCATGTATCTAAAATCCAAGCAGGACGTGTTCGAACAAAAGAACAAAAAACTTCACCAGTTAAGTTTGCAGAGGGACCAGTGGGAGCATTGAGAAGCAACTCCAAAATTTGCTGATACTAAGACTGTGTGAAGACATGAATAAGAGATGCTATAGGAGTAGAAGATTGAGAAACAATTGGGGAAATAGAATCCATGGAATCAGTGATCATGGCAGCTTAAACATCTTTCTTCTTTGTGAACTTGTAATTTGAGGGGAAACTAATCAATCTGTAGCATTGATCTTTCTTGTGTCCTTTGATTTTGCAATGATTGCAAGTTTCGGTAAACCTACGGTGAGAAGAAGATTCACTAGAAGCATACATCTCTTTAGAATTAGAAATTAGAGATAACCCACTGAGATAAACCCGTTGTGACTACTCTTGAAGGATCATGGAGTTAGCCCGATTGACTGAAGGGGGAGTCTCTATAAAGTAAGATCTGACTCCGGACGGCCGAGAAGGTTTCATTGAGCCCCATTAAAAACTGAAATAACTTTTGTTGAACCTTCAAGTTATCAACAGATCCGTCGCAATCACATGAAGAAAATGGAACCAGTGCACCATACTCGACCCAGAGTAATTTTAATTGAGTAAAATATACAGATACAGAGAGATCACCTTGAATGTAGGTGGTAATTTCTCTACGAAGAAAGAAGATTCTTTAACCATCAATCTTTTTGTATCGTTCTGTAGCAATGTCTCTCTCGCTAAAAAAGAAATATTTTTTTATTTTTTGAAAATATTTTTTTTCGCGTGTAATTTTTATAAAACCTGTATTTTGTTTTGAAAATGGAGTCGCTATCGGCCACTTAGGTAGGCCGGACACCGTAAAAATCAGAGATTTCAAAATGATGGGTTCGGGAGTCGGTTACGGATGGGGAAGGATTAGCACCCCACGCTGCCCAAAATTGGTACTTTAATAATTACCGCTTTATTAATATTAAACTTTCTAGATTAGAGTGACGATTAAATTAAAATTTGGTTATAAGTGCGAGTAAATTTTAAAAGCCCCGTTATTCGAGAGTAAACGCCTAACCACTATCACTACACCTGATACTGGCCCCGTTTACGCTCGAATAAAAGGGCACCGCATTGACAATGTATATTTCCGAAATGTAATTTAAAACATGGCAAACATACATACAATGTGATAAACATATAAATAAATACCAACATAATAAAATACTAATCTAATATATATAAACATTAATTTAACACATAAAAATGTATTCTAACATAAAAAACACTACTCTAAAACATGCATGAATATTAACCTAGAAATATATACTAATTAAGGTAAAACAAATATTTAACATTATTCATATACGTTTGTAATTAAATAAAACGTTATTTATTATTTTACAAACATACATAAAAATATATACACATACATATACATAAAATAAGATGAAATAAAAAATATGTGCATATTATACATAGATAAAAACATAAATACGTATGTACATATATGTTACACATTTAACATATAGTAAACTACTTTATGGTAATAATAACAATAATAATAAAATGCTAAAATGAAGATGCATGATCTATACTAACACTTCATAAAATAGCATGGATCTAAAGGTTGGGGACTAAAATGTATGAATATCTAATTACATAGCATAAATGTCTAATATTACGGGATGAAAATGAAACAGATGCAAAACATGCGGGCTGAAATGCAAATAAGCAGAAATGCAGGGTTGGAAATTAAAAACATAATAATATTAACAAGAGTGACCAGTTTGAATAAAAAGCAAAATAGAAATGCCACATTAAAATAAAAAGGACGAAAAAAAGAGGCGGGGATAAAGGGCAGGGACCAAGGGCGTAATTTGCCCATTAAACATCCCGCGGATCCTCCCCGGGTTACGGGTCGGGTGGTGCCAAAACGGCACCGTTTCATGCTTTGGCCGGTTCAAATTATAAGGGTTGTTTTATTTTTTTATTTCGAATGGATTAGGAAACAGAAAACCCTAAGAAAATTTTATCCTTTCTTTCTCTCAACCAGATCGGGCCGCCGCTCTCACCATTCTTTTTTCGTCGGTCATCGGCGTAGAGGCCTCGCGGCAACGGAGCAACAACGGCGAGATCGGGTAAGCTTCAAACCCCCTCTTTTGATTCGAAACAAAAATGAAAACAACAAAAAAAACTTTGATTTTGAAACAAAAAAAGATTTTCGATTTCGATTTGAAACTTACAATTTTTCCCAGATTACAAGCTTTTTTGATCTCAAAAGCCCCTAAATCTTATGTTTTTTTATCCTCCCTAAATCTCTCTATTTTTTCCCGATATTTCGAATATCTTTACAAGCTTTTTGATTTATATCCAAATCTATACTAACCCCTACATATTTTAATCTGATGTAGATCTCTGGTGATGGTTGTAATCCCAGATCTTTGGGGATGTTGCCGGGTTGGTAAGGTTAGGGTACGGGTATTGTCTGGTTAGGTTGAAAGAGGGTTTAGTGTTGATTTCATTTAGGGGTTTTGGTTGGATTTGGGATTTTGGTGGTTACCGGTGAGGATAACGGCGACGGGGGATGAATGCTGGTGACGGGAGATAGATGCCGGTGACGGCAATGGAGGCAAGGCTAACGACGACGGTTAGGGTTTTTAAGGGTTTGTTATTAGGGTTTGGATTCTGGGTCGGATCGGTTTAAGTTTGGATCTGGGTCGGTTTAGTTTAGGGTTTGGTTAAAATGGGTTATTACAGTTGCCCCCATTTGCTCATTATTGTGTAACAGCAATAGAACAAAGGTTAAAAATAACCTGTTTTGTCTGGTCCGGCTGAGCTTCTTCTCTTGACGTATGTCTTCATTCTTTGGTAGATCTTCTTTCTCTTCAATACATGTCTTCTTTCTGGACTGACGGATCTACTTTGTCACTCTTGGAGGAAGCCAAAATCTTCGAAGAGGGAGGTGGCCTATTGGGGAAGCAAACTGAGTGCGACTCACTACATTATTGATAATAAGCTAATACCTAAAGAGAGTTTGACCCAGTTGCAACACCGACGAAGATGCAGGGTCTACAAAATTTGATCCAGCTGCAACACTGACGAGGAGGCAGGATCAAAAACTGACAACTTTTCCCTTTTTTTTTTGTTTTTTTCATCATGGTAATACGAGAGTAAAAATGACATGGCTTCAACACTGACAAGGAGACTGGGTCGAAAGATAGATGTTGGACCCCACTATTCCATCAACGGAGAAGTAAGATCGGAGAACGTTGGTAACATAGATTCAACCACCCCATCAGCGGAGGGGCTGAATCGGATAATGGCGACCTGGAACCGGCTACACCATCAGCGAAGAGCAGGATCAGAGGACGACTGCAACTTGGACCTATCCACTCCATCAGCGGAGGACTAGATTGGGCGATGAAAGTTGATAAATTTTTTGATTTTTTAATTTTTCTTTTCCTTTTATTTTTTTTCTCTTTTTTTTCTTTTCTTTTTGATTTTTTCTTCTTCTTTTTCTTTTTTGATTTTTTCTTCTTTTTATTTTTTCCTTTTTTCTTTTTCTTTTTTCGTTAATAAAAAGGACTTAAAAATCAGTAAAGTTGGATCTAACCTCGCTATCAACGGAGAAGCAGAATATTAACTGGAATCCTATTACACCATAAGCGGAGAAGTATGATAGCAGCAATTGGGACCTAGCCACTCTATTAGCGGAGGGACTGGATCAGATAATTACGACCAATAATCGGCTACACCATCAGCGGAGAGCAAGATTAGAGGACGACTGCAGCTTGGACCTAGCCACTCCATCAGCGGAGGACTAGATTGGATAGTGACGACTTGGAACCGGCTACGCCATCAGTGGAGAGCAGGATCAGAGTACGACTACAGCTTGGACCTAGCAACTCCATCAGCGGAGAGCAAGATTTGATAATGACGACCTGGAACCGGCTACACCATCAGCGGAAAACAGGATCAGAGGACGACGATAGCTTGTACCTAGCAACTCCATCAGCGGAGAGCAAGATTTGATAATGACGACCTAAAACCGGCTACACCATTAGCGGAGAGCAGGATCAGAGGACGACGATAGCTTGTACCTGGCCACTCCATCAGCGGATGACTGGTTCGGATAATGACGACCTGAAATCGGCTACACCATCAGCGGAGAGCAGGATCTGAGGACGACGGGAGCTTGGACCCGGCCACTCCATCAGCGGATAGATAAGATCGGGTGATGAAAGTTGATAAATTTTCTTTTAATTTTTCATTTTTTTGATTTTTTTACTTCTCTTTTTTTTATTTTTTTATTTATTTCTAATTTTTTTCAACTCTATTTTTTTGATAATTTTTTTCTTGAACTGTACAAAGAAGTAAGACTCGAGAAAAATTAGGTCTGGTTGCACCGTCAGCGGAGAAATAAGACCTGAATAGAAATTTGATCTGCTTGGAGAAAGGTTCGGATCTGTTGCACCATCAACGGAGAAACGAGATCTTCAGGATATCTATACTATTGCACCATCAGCGGTAAAGTAGAATCTGGAAATTGTTGGCCTATAAACAATGTCGAAGGCAAGATCTAACAAAGGCTACTTTTGCTGCTCTACTGGCGGAGAGGTATGACCTACGATGAAAAAACATTAATCAGTAAATGTTCACAAAATTTTGCCACTGTTACCTTTTATTGATGTTTCAACATCCTCTTTGTTTTTGGCCTCCTCTAAGACTAAGGTTGGCTGTCGTGTTGTTGCCCCGATGGCTGAGGTTCTTTGGTTTATTTCGAACCTGCTTGTATGTACAAGCAAAAATGCATGAATTTTAAGCCTAAATGCATGTGTCTATTCTAAATGCAAGGTGACTTTAGTGTATGCACTTAATCTAAATATATGATGTTTGCAAAAATGGTTTAATGCAACTAAATGCATGAATATGATATGATTTTCTTGCCCTCAAAGGGATGCCCCTGACGCCTCACTGGTCTTGTTAGGATCTTGGTTTTTTCATACGGCGGTGCCCCGACTTTGTCCTGAGTTCTATCAGCTTTCATCTGAGTGGATGCCCCAAAATTTTGTTCATTACATGACATTATCTAACATTGTTCTCGTAATATTTTTGAAACTTTAGGGTGATGTATTTTGGGATATTCAAGACTCAGATATGAACAAAAGATGTTTGCATTGCTATTTGTAGTTTTGATCCCTTACAAAATACTCTCACCACTATTGTACTAAAGTCGGTGAGGTTGGTTTACAAAAAGTATTACTCTGAAAGTGATAAAAACTACAAGGGGACCTACTATGGTCAAGACAGTGCAATACTTAACATGGTCCAGTTTAAAACCTTCAACACACCCTCAGTTGGCATCTTCATGTTTCGGTAAAGGGTTTCTACTTGTGGCTGAACTTGTAGGGTTTTTAATACTTATAACGCCGAGTTTGAGGTACTTTTCTATCAGCCTCTTGAAGCCCCAACAATTTTCAATTGTGTGGCCCACCTGTCCAACGTGATATTCGCAACTCGCGTTAGGATCATACCACTTAGGGAATGGGGGTTGCGTCGGAGCCTGGTGGAAAGGTACCACTATATGGGCTTTTAGCAGTTCCTTATACAGATCTCCGTACGACATCGGCAGGGGAGTGAACTCTATCTTCTTAGTGTTCTTCCTCTGACCAGAACCTTGGCTTGAGGCAACGTGAGTACTTGGCACGGCCTTAGATTGCACAACTGTGTTGAGCTTGGAATAATTTGCATTGTAAACTCCCGAAGAGTTCACTTCCTGGTCTTTTCTTCCATGGTAAGACTTCTTATGGGATGAACTACCCACATCGTCAATTTTGCCAGTCTTGAAAGCATTCTCGATGAGCTCACTGGATAACACGAGGTCGGCAAAATTGGTAGTCGCGTTGCCTATCAAGCAACCCAAGATCAGACCCTCTAAAGTTTGTACAAATGTGATCATTGTCTCCCTCTCACTGAGCGGGGGTTGGACCTGAACTGCTATATCCCTCCAGCGCTGAGCGTACTGTCCGAAGCTTTCATTATGCTTTTGTTTCATCTGTTGTAACGTCCACCAGTCTGGCATCATGTCATTGGCATGTCGCTATTGCTCCAGAAAAGCTTTTGCCAAGTCTCTCCAGGATTTGATATGATGCCGGCTCAATTAATTATACCATCGGGCAGTAGATCCCGATAGACTGCCTTGAAAGTAGTGAATTAACAGCTTATCGTCTCGGCCATATCTTGTCATCTTCCGACAGAACATAGTGAGGTGAGCGCGAGGACAGCTTGTTCCGTCGTACTTCTCAAACTCTGGGACCATGAATTTAGGAGGTAAAGCCAAATCTGGGATAAGACTGAGTTCATTGGCATCGAATCCACTAAAGGTATCCTCTACTCCCATAGCCTCTAGCTTCTCTTCGAGTCTCTTACATCGATCTTCGATTTCCTTTGAAGCTTCTACCTTCGGCCCCTCGGTCTCAAACAGATGATCCATTTCTGAAATAAAATTTTCAGCTTGATTGCCCCCGATCTTAACTTCTGATACAGATGGATGATTTATAGGGATCAAAGTACCACTCTGGTGTAGATGAGACTTTCTCCGAGAAATGATCACTTGGGGTTGAGTTTCTGGCTATATCCTGGTTTGAACGGGCATGAACCCCAGAGGATACATAAGATCCTCATCACCAGCAGTGGGTCTAGGATTTGCAGTGGGATTTACAATAGAGGCCTCTCCAGGCTCGGGAAGCTTCAATCCCAGCATTTGTGCCATTTGGCCCAGCATGTCTTGTTGTGACTTTGCAAGTTGTTCCCTTATATCTTGTTGGACTCTCGCCAACTGTTCCTCAACCTACTTGGCTATGTTCGCTTGTAATTCTTTTTGGTCTTGCTCGATTTTTTTCAATATTTCATCGTTCGCCATCTTTGTTTTGTACCGGGTTCCGTATGGATGTTGAGCTGACTGATCTTCTACTTTATCCAGTATCACTATCATAGGGCATCCCTAGAGTCAGTTTTCTTATTTTGAAAATGAATGTACATGCATGCAAAATGTGTCCTAAATTGATGCAATGCAAAATCAAGATTGTGATGATTTTGTGAAATGATGCAGGTGAAATCAATGCGATGAGAATAAAATGAAACGAGTTAGTACCAAATAAAACGATTAAATAAAACAAATGGTAAATATAACAAAAATAGAGTAATAAAAACTGTACATAAACAAGAAATAAGGCACCAGAGCCTAAATAGGGTGACCACTAATCGGGCAGAGTACCGACATAGCTCTAAAAGGTTGGCTCCTACGGCTTACTATATGCAGTTTTGGTGCTAAGGGATACCCGAATTATCCTTGTTGTCCCCTACTAAGAGTAGCAAGGCCCCCGATCATCACCCATTATAGGCTCATTTCAACCGGGTTCAATTCAAGGGGACCCATTCGTTTATACCCATACGAAGGAACGATATCCTCACGAAAGTATAAGGTACTCGAGCCCCGAAGGTACTTGCTAGGCCCATACGGGAGAACGATATCTCCACGAAAGCATTAGCGTTTTCCCCCCACTTAAAAAAATGGGTTTATATGCCATATTTTAAATGCGTTAAAACAAACGCGCAATTATAACCGAATGTTAGTTTAATAGTCACTTTAATCCGAAATTTCCAATATTAATAAAGCAATAATTATTTGAAAAAAGCTTGACTCTCATTTGTTTTTGAAAAACAAAAATTTCCCCAGCGGAGTCGCCATCTGTAGCGATGTCCCCGTCGCTAAAAAAGAAGTGTTCTTTTATTTTTTGAAAATATTTTCTTCCGCGTGGAGTTTTTATAAAACCCGTATTTTGTTTTGAAAATGGAGTCGCCACCGGCCACTTAGGTAGGCCGGACACCGTAAAAACCAGAGATTTCAAAATGATGGGTTCGGGAGTCAGTTACGGATGGGGAAGGATTAGCACCCCCACGCCGCCCAAAATTAGTACTTTAATAATTACCGCTTTATTAATATTAAACTTTCCGGATTAGAGTGATTATTAAATTAAAATTTGGTTATAAGTGCGAGTAAATTTTAAAAGCCCCGTTATTCGAGAGTAAACGCCTAACCACTATCACTACGCCTGATACTGGCCCCGTTTACGCTCGAATAAAAGGGCACCGCATTGACAATGTATATTTCCGAAATGTAATTTAAAACATGGCAAACATACATACAATGCGATAAACATATAAATAAATACCAACATAATAAAATACTAATCTAATATATATAAACATTAATTTAACACATAAAAATACATTCTAACATAAAAAAACACTACTCTAAAACATGCATGAATATTAACCTAGAAATATATACTAATTAAGGTAAAAACAAATATTTAACATTATTCATATACGTTTGTAATTAAATAAAACGTTATATATTATTTTACAAACATACATAAAAATATATACACATACATATATATAAAATAAGATGAAATAAAAAATATGTGCATATTATACATAGATAAAAACATAAATACGTATGTACATATATGTTACACATTTAACATATAGTAAACTACTTTATGGTAATAATAACAATAATAATAAAATGCTAAAATGAAGATGCATGATCTATACTAACACTTCATAAAATAGCATGGATCTAAAGGTTGGGGACTAAAATGTATGAATATCTAATTACATAGCATAAATGTCTAATATTACGGGATGAAAATGAAACAGATGCAAAACATGCGGGCTGAAATGCAAATAAGCAGAAATGCAGGGTTGGAAATTAAAAACATAATAATATTAACAAGAGTGACCAGTTTGAATAAAAAGCAAAATAGAAATGTCATATTAAAATAAAAAGGACGAAAAAAAGAGGCGGGGATAAAGGGCAGGGACCAAGGGCGTAATTTGCCCATTAAACATCACGCGGATCCTCCCCAGGTTACGGGTCGGGTGGTGCCAAAACGGCACCGTTTCATGCTTTGGCCGGTTCAAATTATAAGGGTTGTTTTATTTTTTTATTTCGAATGGATTAGGAAACAGAAAACCCTAAGAAAATTTTATCCTTTCTTTCTCTCAACCAGATCGGGCCGCCGCTCTCACCATTCTTTTTTCGTCGGTCATCGGCGTAGAGGCCTCGCGGCAACGGAGCAACAACGGCGAGATCGGGTAAGCTTCAAACCCCCTCTTTTGATTCGAAACAAAAATGAAAACAACAGAAAAACTTTGAGAAAACGGGTTATTACACGTTCTCGAAGATCCTTCTACACGAGCGCAGCACTTGAAAAAACACCACAACAAAATAACTAAAGCAATAACGATATAGACCAAGACATGTACTGGAGACAAAATTTAACGTGGTTCAGCATAGTCTATTTTCCGAATGAGAAAAATGAACAATCTACCAATAACGTAGAGAACCCGAAGAGTACAAATACATAATAACCCATATAATCTCAAAACGGTGTATAAATCTCATGACCCGAAGTAAATCCTAATTATCAAACAATCTTTAATTACTAGAATTATAATGAAACACAACTTAATTACCAATTAAAATTTGAGTAAAAATATAACACAGGATAATACTATCATATTGTAGCGATCCCATTGCGCATGGAGAGATTCTTTAAAATTCTCATGCTTGCAATCACCGTCAACAAAACCTAATTGTTTCTTGGCGAGAAGAGCAAGACGCATCGATCAGCTTTATATCTCGTATGTATCGATTTCGGCCAATTGATGAGAGATAATTGGTGAACCCTGTGTCAGATGGATGAAGATAAAGAACGTGGTTGAAATCAATGGTGGTTGTCATTGAAGTAGGCACAGCGGGCGAAGAAAAAAAAGGGGAAAACGATATGAAAAACGATAACTGTCTAACTAAAAGAAAGAGTAAAAGATTAGCAGGCCAAAGAAGAGAGACGATCCAATGGATCAAAAAATAGCGTCTAATACCTGTTGGAATTATCACAATATGAAAAATTATTCTTTTTCAATTAGATCATTGAATAAGGTTACAATGATGGTTTATATAGCATACAGCTAAACTAACACTATAACTAACTCCTAATCGCTATTAACAAATTACAAACTAACAAATTTGTACATCTGTAACTCTTAACAAGATTCTTTAAAAACAAATCCAAACTCCATCGAATCTTCTCCTTCGTTGGGTCGGCTGAGTTTTCTTTTTCTTATTTCTTCAATCGAATTTTAATTTCATAGAAGAAATTATCACTGATGAGTGGTTGTGAAATTAACACTTTTTTGTCTTTCTGGTTTTTGATTATTGGTTAAATGGGTCTTCAATTCAGGGTCTTGGCCTTGATAGGGCTTCGGATAAGTTAGGTAAAGTGGGATGGTGTTCGATTAAACAAATATGGATATGATGAACAAAATGGTTGATGAGATGAAATCACATATATAAAATTAAGACAAAATTATATATATATATATATATATAACATTAAGAAATTATATACAATTCTATACTAGTGTAGGATGGTGTTCATTTAAACGTAAATAATTTAAAAAATATAAATAATGACTGAAGAAGTTGACATGATAAATATCAATAGTGAACAAAGATGTTGACATGATAAAGTCGCATATATAAAATTAAGGCAAAAATTATATATATATATATATATATATATATATATATATATTGATGCTTGTCGAATAGTGATGCACTTTAGAGCAAGTATACTCGTCGAATCAAATAATAAAGTGATGAGTAGAGAGTCGAACCCACGAGGATTGGATCAATAAATATGAAGTTTTTGAACTTAAGAATGTGTTTGCAAGTAATGGTGGTTGTTGATTAAAACTAAAAAAATTAAGACTTAGGATAGCTATGATTAAAACGAACGGTTGCGGCAAATAACAGATAATTATGGAAGCTGAGATTATTGCTAAGCATATATGCTTGACTACTTATTACAATGCTACAACAATCGGCAATATATGTCTACGTAAACCGTTAAGATCTTTATCTACCTACAAGATTTTCTAATGAATTTTTGACTCTCTTAATCCCTGGAAGTTAATAATATTGAAGCTAAGGTAATACATGTCTGTGTGAACCCTAACTGTTCTATTATTTGTTTAAGAATTTCCTTTTAGTCGTTGAAACCCTAAACTTATGTCTAAGCCGGGTTAGAACTAAGTTAACAGCTTAGCCACACTGTTCACATTTGCATAACCTAACTCTCTTGATATTAAGCCACAAATCAATAGTTAAAAGGCCTCTCTCGATAGTCTTACAATAACTAAGCATGAAGAACAATGAACAGAATAGATAAAGGGAAAACAACTATAGCATTATAAAGTAATCAAAACATAAAATTCTGGGAAGAAATAATCCCAGCTAAAGTATTTAGCTCATGTATGAGCCTAAAACATCCGTAACAAACAGTTTATTAAGCAAGGAAAAGAAAAGAGTCGAACGTCCTTGACAAACTCCCTCCGTGTCGTCCAACTGTTGTTGTAGGTCTTCCACTCCGTCGACCTCTCTCGATGACTTTTGTCGTGAGGAGAATTCTCTAGCTTCCACCCCGGTGGTTCTCCGTGAGCTTCAGACTAGGACCGTTGTCTATAATCGCGCTCTCCTTTAAAGTAGCGTCCAAGTCTCTCTTAAATAGGCAATGAAACTAGGGTTTTGGAACCCTAAAGTGCGCGCAGCTTCATTAAAGAAAGCCATTGATTTCCTGCTATATTTATTATTCCGTATATAGTAGAAAGTCCACATGGGAAAAATTAGATTCATCTCCAACTCTTTTATGCCTCGTCAGCTCCAACCATGTGATATGCTATTCTTCCGCTCCAACACTCCTTCAGCATCTACCAATAACCTACACATGCACCACAAAGCACTACATTTCCCGTAAAAAGCACCAATATATATAACATTAAAGCGCAGACGGTGTAACTTCCTATCTACATGCAAAGTATATACAATCTAACCTAAATGCAAACTATATGAAGTTAAAGACATGCAAAAGACAAGTAAAAAGGGCATACAAAATAGGTCATTTACACACTCATCATATATATATAACATTAAGGTACCATATACAATACAATTATGTACCAACCAGTCATTTAACCCCCCTATATATATATATATATAGGGTTAGGATCCACTTACATTGTGTAAAACTCAATTACTTTTACACATTTTTTGAACCGTTGGATGAGAGTAATAAATGGCAAAGATTATTTCCTTATCTATTTTTTTCTTGTGATGATCTTTATATATTTCTAATGTTAATCTTAACCATCTGTTTACTTTCATCCAATGGTCCCAATTACCTTCATCTAATGGACCAAAAAAGGTGTAAAACTTTCAAGTTTTACATAGTGTAAGAGGATCATCTCTCTCTGTTAATCTCAGTAATTCATTTCACTCATCCAACGATCCAAAAATGTGTAGAAGTTAAAAACTTTTATACTGTGTAACTTGATCCTAATCTATACACACATATATAACTTGTTCAAGTAGGTTATGGTTTAGAGGCTTGAAAAGTAGTTTAAAATACATGAAATTATGAATCTAAAAAGGAATTTGTTGGGCTCGAATACGATCAACCGAATTTCCATTTGAAGGGTGAAATGGCCTCTTGAATAAATTGGGAGAAAAACCGGAAAAAATAGACAATTTGTGCACGATCGATTTTAGAGTGGTTTGACCTTCTCAACCAAGGTCTACATCCACTACCTTAGCTATCCACACTAAGGATTTCCCATTTCACTAAGAATTCTTTCTTTTGAGGACAAAGAGATAACCATACATCCCTATCTTTTTAATGGCTAAGATAGAATCACTCTAGTTTTTCTAAGGTTAAACGAGAACCTCTCCCTTTTATAAGGTCTTGACATGTGTAAACAAAATACCTCTCTAGGTAGGTGTTTACAAATTTAAGCTCACAAGAATGGACTCCAAAGACTTACAAGTGATAATAAAGAAATAAACAATGAAAACCTATTCTCTCTTGATCTTTAAGCTTGGATGTCCATCTCTACCTTCTTGAAGTGTCCTTGATGTGTATTTATAAGGAGGAATGAGTTTGTAGCCGTTTATAGCTGTTGGAGATAAATTATGACCGTTTGGAGATGCATTTTCAAGCAATTTTAGGCCCCTGCAGTTAGTGGTACCGATACTCCTTCAAAATATAGTCATTATAAGCTCAAATTCAAGTTTTTGGCAGCTCGGTATCGGTACGTGAACAATGTGTATCGGTACTCACTATTCATGAACAGTGCCAAATAATGACTGATTAGTATTTTTCATATTTTAAAAGCTTTAAAAACATTTTTAAACACCTTTAAAAATGTTTTAATCAACTCAAAAATATTTTATAATTAAAAAAATAATAACAAATATTTTTGACGTTTTAAAACTTTGAAATATATTTTTTCAAGTTTGTTGGACTTTGAATTATTTTTGCAATATTTGAATAAGTCCAAAAATATTTTTCTCTTAAATTGTTATATCAAAATATTTATCTCAACCAAATTTTAGTGAAAAAAAAGATGATGTTTATCTTAAAAAAACTCGAATTTGAGCAATTTTATCTTCAAAGTGTTTCACATTATCAAAAAGTTAAAATTTTATATACTATATTGTAATCAAATTCATGTTCTCGTGCACCAATAAAATGGTATCACATCACTAACTTTTAAAGATATAAAATATAATTATACACTTATCCTTATTAACTCGTCTCTCTAATTCAAACTCAATTTTAATTAAATTTAATTATTTAAATTTTTATGATCACCCTAATATAAGTTAATCCTTGAATTTTGGCGTAAAGCATTTTATCTAGTTTTCACTTAACTACTAAACTTAACTCCATCATGGTCCGTGGCAAATATGGAATCCACGACAAAAGGGGCCCTAAGCCCAAATCAATCGCATTCGCACGTGCCAACACCTCTATCTACCGCATGCTAATCGCGTGTCTATTGTTCTTTCGGCTAGCTTCAAAGTCAGACAGACCATGGCATAATGCTGGTTCAATCTCTTGCTTCTCCAGGTCGGTTGCGTAAGTGTTCCTTTTCTTCCCAATTCAATTTCATTTCTTATTCCCTTTTGCTTCATCGTCTACCCGTAGCTTCTCCTTCTCGCTGTCGTTCGCAATCTTCAGTTTTCCTCATCACTTTTCAATCAGCCCGCTGTGTTCTCTTGTCTCTGCGATGGATGCTTTCTATATCTGCTTTCTGTTTCGATTCCGATTTTCAGTTCTTTCTTTTCTTGTACATATGAATCTGGGAAAACCTTGAATTTGCGAATTAGATCGCCAACAATCCTTGTCCTGGATCGTGCGATTCAATTCGGTAATAGAATTCTGGAATCTCTGCTTTCCCTAATGATTGTGTCAATTTTTGTTTGGTTTATTTTTTTCTCAGGTATCGTTTAGCTAGGGACCTGCCGTGCCGTATTAAAATCGTGTTCTATGATATGAGCCTATTCCGGCTTGAAATTATATTTTTCTGCATGACTAGGTAATGAAGGGTTTTCACGAGAGGAATGGTTCTCTGAAATGCTCTTCTAAAACTTGTATTGATAGCTCACCTACCTCTGGAACTGGATCAGCACCTGGTCCCAGCGACTCTAAGTTCTCAAAGACTTCTCTTTGGTCAAATTTCTTTGCTTCTGCTTTCTCAGCCTTTGACACAATTAGTGAGTCATCTACGTCATCAACTTCGGCTTGTGAAAAGAAGGCCTCATTTTCTAAAACCAATGGGTGGACAGCAGCTGTGAAGAGGGTTGTCTCCGGTGGCTCGATGAGGAGGATTCACGAGCGTGTTATGGGGCCGAGCAAGATTGGAATGTCTAGCTCAACTAGTGACATATGGCTTCTAGGCCTGTGCTATAAAATTTCAGAGGCATCGTCTGGAGATGTAGATGCCAATAATGGATTAGCTGCATTCAAACATGACTTTTCATCACGGATATTGATGACATATCGTAAAGGTATTTATCAAGTTCACTCTTCACAGGATGCGTGATGATAACATGTTTTCTAAGTTGTTCGTTAACAGGTTTTGATGCCATTGGCGACACAAAAATCACAAGTGATGCCAGTTGGGGTTGCATGCTTCGAAGTGGCCAGATGCTTTTTGCACAGGTTAACTTTATTTTATTTTTCTCTTGAGAATGTTCAAACAAGCACTAGGGTATGACTTTTTCATCATGAAAATTGGCATTGTCTGTTGTCTTGGGTTTATTTTAGCTAGTTCATGTACTGGTTTTCATCCCTTGCAGGCATTGCTTTTTCATAGATTGGGGAGATCTTGGCGAAAACCTTCGCAAAAGGTTGTTTGATTTATTTTCGATGCCCGGTCTTGCCTATCTCTTCTTACTCGTCTAGAATTTAGATTCTAATTGAAAAAAAAGTAAATTGTTTTCTTATTTAACACCTTGTTGCATATGCAGCCATTTGACCAAGCCTATATTGAGATTTTGCATCAGTTTGGTGATTCTGAGGGCTCAGCGTTCTCCATCCACAATCTTGTTGAAGCCGGAAAGACTTATGGACTTGCCGCTGGGTCATGGGTAGGCCCATACGCCATGTGTCGCTCATGGGAATCTCTTGCTCGCAGTAAGAGGGAGGAAAATGACCTGGAACGCCAGGTACCTCCTATGGCTGTTTATGTTGTTTCTGGTGATGAAGATGGTGAGAGAGGAGGAGCTCCAGTTGTCTGCATTGAAGATGCCTGTAGACGTTGTTTTGAATTTTCAGGACACCAAGCTGACTGGGCACCGATTCTTTTGCTTGTACCCTTGGTTCTTGGACTAGGCAAAGTAAATCCCAGGTTTGTGATGTTATGACATTTCTTCATTTTATTGTTTCGTGTTTGATAGATTCATCAAGCATGATCCTTTGTGTAAATTGATCTATAATGTTTGTATCAATTAGTTTTTTATCACGGAAATTTTCTTCAGTCCAGTGCAATCTCCAAGACACCTATGATTGCTTAAATTAATACCTCCTCTTTAAGTATTATTTTATACTGTACTAATCCACCAAGTAGTGAGAAAATAGGATTTCTTATACCTAGTTGCTGCTAATTAATCAAATTGGTATATTTATTAATTTCTTAGGTAATAGCATTGGATCAATTCTTGGTCAGTTTATCATAAAATGGCTGTTGTCTCCTACTCCTGAGCTGTGACTATGTTGAAGACGATGAGTGCATTGATTTAGTGAAATTTAGAGAAGGAATTAAGTGGAGTTATGGAGAGAATAGGCACTTCTTCCAAAGCAGAAGCTTAAGACTAAGGAAACCTGTGAACTTTTTTGAACACCCTCTGCTGCTTACTGCGAAAGATGGATTGAAAAGTCTGAGTGGGTTTTCAACTTTTAATGCTAGACATATTTTCCAGAATTGGTTTTAATAAAGTAATTGATCTCTTTTATCCCAGAAAAGTGTCATGCAAATGCCAACTTTAAATTGTAGTACTTGTTTTGTTAATGGAATTATTGGTAAAATCCCACCGCTGTTGATGCACCTGGTTAGAAATTAGGTGATATGTAACCGTAAAATTATTTCTGGGTGCAGAATGGTCTGCTTGATTTCCTAGAATCACTTTAGCTCAGGTTTTATGCTATTTGGTGTCAATCAGTAGAACTAGAATTTTTAATTGCTCTTGGTAGTGTTCAATAATTTGTTTCAGGGAATCTCAAGCCTTTTTTCTTCCTGATTTTGAGTCACTTTGACCTTGAAATTTAGCAATCAAAGAATACTGTAGTGCAGACGAATAAAGGTTATCCTAGGATAGCCTTGTGAAGTTGTATGAGCTCAAAAAGTGGTTAGTGAGGATTTGCTCTTCTTCGGTCGTATGGTACCTAACTGGATTGATGATTTCTCCCCCTAGATAAACTCTATATATGACCTGTTAACCATATAACTAGAGAAGATACATGATGTTAAATATTGTTGGCCTTGTGGCATAGCATGCGCTATATAGTGGTAGTGGCATCCTTCACCATTGCTCTCATTGCAATTGAGGCATAAACAGTGATTTACATGCATATCAGCATAAAAAAAAAAACTACAATGCGATGCTATAGACACTATTTATTTCTTCTACGTCTCTATTATTAGTTTATCAAATAAAATGCAAACCCGTACCAAAATCTGAGAGTACTCATCCGAATCCAAGCAATTCAATCAAAATCCTATGAATTTGAGCTTCAAGCAAAATAAAACTGAGAAATAGTTCTGGGTACTTAAACTACCCTTGTTCACAATTTTTTGAACTTGAGTTGTGGATGGTTTGGAGAGAGAGATCTCTTATAGCGCTTCCATGGTGCTGTGTTTTAGATTATGTGTCATTTTTTCTACTCTTGATTCTTGAGAGAGAGATCAGACCTGAGAGTTGAAAATCCTAAAGAAAGATGCTGTGACAATGTGGATGAGGTATGAGAGTGGTTGGTTGGGTTGGATCATAGGCCGTTATACTATGGAATGAGGAAGAAAAGTGGACAAAATCTTAGGAAAATGGAAACACAAGAGGAATATTATGGTCGGAGGATTTGGAGGCTTGGTTTCTTATTACATCTAAAAGATGAATTTGGTTTTTCTTTTTTCTTGTTTATTTGAAAATTTATGAGGGAAAAGAAAATGGTTGGTGGAATTTGAAATTTTATTTTTCAAGATTTAGATTAAAATTCGATGGTTGTCAGCTGTTGATTACTGAATGTTTTTAAGAGTTTTATATATGTACCTTCCTTTAAAGTATAATTAATTTGAAATTAATGTATAATTTTTTTTTGAATTTTTAGTGGAAAGCTATCTTTGTTATCTCATGTTATGATTTGTGAAAAAAGTGCTAAATGAAATGGAAGGTTATATTAAGGTTATTCTTAATTGTAATTTTTTGTGTTTGATTAAGATTAAGTTTCTAACAGTTATTCTATTTTTTTTATTTAATCATTTAAAGCGCTGCAAATGGGCATGTGGCCTAATGGTAAAATGCATTTATCCTTGTTTATGAAAGCTTGCCTGAATCCTCTGCACCAATAATTATAGCATATGAGTAAGAAGTATATTTAACATGCTCATTCCTTATTTTTTCCCGATTAAATTAATTTGTGAGCTTGACATTATATATGATTTTTTTTCAATTGTATGTATTTATATTTTATAGCATTTATGAGCATGATTTGTTGATAACATTTGTTTGATTATGCATATTAAATCTAGATTCGCATATTAAATCTAATTTATAGCTAAAAATGTGAATAATTTATTTTATCTTATAAACAAAGAATTATAATATCATTAATTACTTCAAATATGATGAGAAGTTTCTATGGGTGCAGTTATTATTTGCTTCATTCAATTGTAAGTTACGCAGAATTGAAAGCATATTTACGACAACCAGTGTGACTACAGCTATCTTGTCATTTATGACCACATCCACAATATATCTCACGTCACTGAAATTTTGGTTGTGGTTGCAGTTTAAATCTCTTTTTTTTTAAACAAATGTTGTATAATTGCAGTTTAAATCTTTTTTAAACGAAGGTTGTAATTGCTTTTAGCATTTAAAAAAGATTGTAATGCTTTTTTGTTTTTCTGCAAGTAACGTCTCATGTCCAATTTATAGTGTAATGGCCTTCTTGCTTTGTATGTATCTGTGTTCATTTTGTACGAATGATAGTCCATCAGGTTAAGCTATATCAAGGGAGGTAGTTCTCTGTCATTCGGTAATTAAATCCCATCCTACTCTTCCCTAAATTGAACTGACATGTCTAGGAAGAATTCTAAGTTCAACAGGGTTGTGCATGCCTGCATTTCTTCATGCATGTGCTGCTTACTACATGTTGAAAAAATGGATTCAGTTGCTTGTGATCCCCTATAACAGTCTTCTATTCACATTATTCAGGAAGTGGAGATTTTAGTCTGTTACTCTCTTTACCTATTTTATTCTCTTCATTTTTATTTTTGACCCCCTAAAACTTCTGCTGACCAGATCTCATTTCTATTTTCAAGTTTTAGAAATGCAACCCCCCCAAAAAAAGTTTGAGAATATTTTCTATCTAACCTCTATCTTCATCGCAACCTGTTATTTATACTCCTAATTTTCCTTGAAGTATTCTTGTTAGACACATTTTTGGATGTGAGGTTATGATGCTCCAAATATATTTTAAAATTTGGAAAAACATTGTCATACCCATGTTGGACATCTATATTTAAGACTCATCTCCTAGTCTTGGTAACATGGTGTCCGATTAGATCTTAAAGAAAGAAAAATCAGTAGTTGTTAAATGGGCAGGTGGTGTTATCCATATGAGTGCATTACATTTTTCCTCAACTATTGAGCTGGTAAAAAGTGACTGCTTACTTGGAGTTGGTAAAACATTTATTATACTTCAATTGAAGAAAGAAGAATAAATTAGTACTCATTGTTTGCCCTCACAGAAACAAGTAGCATTATTGTAATCAGTTATGAATTTGAACTCAAAATGCCATATTTCTAATCTCTTGGAATTTCCTAAAGCTTTTTGTCAGGTGTATTCCATCACTGCAAGCAACATTCACCTTTTCAAATTGTCATATTTCTAATCACTTGGAATTTCCTAATTTTTTATCAGGTATATTCCATCACTGCAAGCAACATTCACCTTTCCACAATGCCTTGGCATTTTGGGTGGGAAACCTGGTGCCTCGACTTACATTGTTGGCGTTCAAGAAGAAAATGTTTTCTACCTTGATCCACATGATGTTCAGCTGGTAAATTCCTTGTTGCTTTACTTCATCACTCATATGTTTCATTCCCTTGTTCTTTTAAATGTGATATAAGTACATAGACTGATAGACTTATTTGTGAAACTTCTTTGCTTGTTTGGTTTGGTGCTGACAAATGCCTTCTCTCTTCACGGGGACTCTTTTGGAACCGCTTATGTTAAAAGTTATGGGAGTAATGTAAATCTTTATATAAACTGAACATATTTTTAAGTCGGGGAATTTATTGGTTACTTTGAATCCTGAAGCATAATGAAACCATTCATCATCCTCAGGCATGATAGTGAAATTCTGAAACATAGTTTTTTAAAGCTCTACTACCCCTTTGCTGATGCAGCGCTGCAGTAGAAACAAAACAAAAAACAAAACTGAACCAAGGGTAAAAAATTGAAATAGGAGTTGGGAGAATAGAATTCTTACATATTAACATATCCAACTATAAAATTTGCTTAATGTGTCTGGAAGACTATTTTAACAAGAGTTACAAGGGCTTTTACCACTAATCCTTATTCCTGGTTTCTCTTTACTTTCAACAACTTAGTTTTCGGACAAATAATTGTTATAATTGCATAAACAATGTAGAATGTCACTAATTTATCAAAACAATGTAGAATACCATCGTCTGTCTTTTAATGATGGTTCTGGATCTTCTCAAAGATTTTCAGTTAATGTAGAGCTGATCAAGTGTAATAGATGACTCAAATAGTGTGGAGATTGTCTAACTTAGCTAGACGTAAGAGATAATAACAAAACGAGAAGGCAATCACCTTTTCTTTTTCTTTTTTGCCAGTACTTGTATTTATATATCATTGCTTTGTCCATTGATTTCACTTGGAGTGGTTCGTGGTTTGCATGACTATTGGTTAAGATATTAAGAGCAGAATGTTCATATTGATTGAAGCCCAAATCTGTATTTAGCAGTGGCTTTAAATGGAACCTTAGAAATATTTAGAATCAGTTTAAGTCGAACATTTAACGAACATTCAAATGGCCATTTCTTTCCGCTGTTCTTTTATCTCCTTCCAAAGAAAACTCCTGTTATATTTGGAGTAAGATTTACATTCTCTTGCAGCCCTTTTGGCTAAGGAGGCATTTGGCAGCTCATTTGCGATGCCAAAAGGTGCAATTGCCCAAATGCAATGCCTAAAACTTGCTGTTTTTGCTCTATAATTGCTTTTTGACAGCACTTTTGGAGCAATCCAAGGTCTAACACAATTTTGAAGATGAAATGACCAAATCCCCTTTGATTTATTTTGAATGACAAATTTACCCTTTTAATTATTTAGATATTTTCATTAAAATGATAATATAGTATTGACTTCTCCATTTCTAGTTTGAACCTTTTTTGTTAGAAATTCTAGAAGTTATATTGTGTAAAATCTTAAAATTGAACTTCACCATAATTTATGTTTTGGTATATTTTAACAATAATAACTTAAAGAAATGACTCTTTTACATTTCAAAGTCATGTGCTTAGTTGAGCAATAGTTTCTCGCAACTCTCTTCAAACATTCCTGTTCAATCTCAAGCTTTCTCCGATTGCAATATCAATGCCTGTATAGGCATCTTAGTTGGGTCAAACATTCAAATTTAGGAGTTAATGGTAGTTGTACTGGCACTGAAAACATTTTTTTATCAGGTAGTTAATCTTAGTCCGGATAACCTGGAGGTGGATACATCATCTTATCACTGCGAGTAAGTTACTTTCTCCGATTAATTTACTTGTATGTTTTACATGTATTGGTTCTTTCCCCTTAATTTTGTGTCTATTCTATGATACAGTACCATACGACACATTCCTCTGGATTCAATTGATCCATCCCTGGCAATTGGGTTTTTCTGCCGAGACAAAGGTTTTGTTGTTTATCTTGTTGGTATTTATCATATTACAGCATATGTTCGGACCAGGCTACTTATCGACTATGAAATGAGCTTGTTCTATCTTTGTTCTTTTGGCAGATGATTTCGATGATTTTTGTTCCCGGGCATCCAAACTAGCAGAGGAATCAAACGGCGCCCCCTTGTTCACTGTTGCTCAAACACACAGTGCTTCTAAGCGAATTCACCATGGCAATACTATGGTTGATGCAGGTGAGGTTCGAGCAGATGATTCCGTTGGTGGAATGGGTACAGGTGACGTGCATGAGAACAGTAACGAAGATGACTGGCAGATCCTGTGATGGAACTTTCTCTATGTTTTACCGGGTTGTTTATGTATACTGAATGGAAGGACAATGATTACAACATTTGTAGGTTAGTATTTTGGGTTACAATGATTCTTTTCTCACCAAATTTCTAAACTATTCGACTAATATTGATTTGTAAGATACGTGCAATTATTGTTGATTTCATTTCTTTACATTTGGTAGACATTCTACGCAATGTTATATTGTAAAATGCAACTGGGACTGCAGAAAACTGTCTTTTAGGCTTTGACTGAAAAGAGTGATGATAGATTATAATTGTATGAGTAAATAAATAAGTTTTCTTAGATTAGAATTTTAGTTGTATTTAACTTAAATTATAATTAGGCATTATATTAATTGAATCCAACTATCATGATTTTTCTTCAGCTGCCAAGAGAATTCAAATTGATATTTTGTGCAAAGTAATGTACAGATTGCCCAAAGGGTTATCTCTCAACGTCAAAGTTAAGACATTAAGAAATATTTTTTTTTTGTGATCAAATAATCCCTTGGGGGTATTATATGAGAGATAAGCTCTCTTAGGTTAAGTATGTTCGATGTGTTTAAATACTAGGAAACATAAAAATTGAGTTTGTTTTACGAAAGGTCATTATAATCTCTATGTTCATAACATTTTTTTTCTCTAAAGCTTTCATGATTTTTTTCTCTATGTTTAAATACTAGGAAACATAAAAATTGAGTGTGTTTAAAGGATCATCTCTTTTATGTTTGCCCTACTATAGCTGAAATATGTGCCTAACGTTTTATTTTTTTGCCCGTTTAAAATTTTTTTAAGCATCTATTTTGGTCAAAAAAATTTGAGATACTTATTTTAGTAAAAAAAAAAAAACAAGGTGTCCCACTAAAATCATAATTAAGTATTATTTTAAATATAATTTTTAATATGAATTCAAGAAGTGGTCCAATGTTAAAGGGTGGTGTTTCATCCAAGTAATTTGAGTTTGAATAACTTACTTTGTAGTTATACTCGAGTTTAAATATTTACTCTAATCTAATATTCCAAAAAGATGTAAAAACTAAATCAATTTTAAATTTTACACTTTTTATATCAAATAATATCTTATATATTACATTAAATATTTTCATTTAGTATGACATAATCTAATAAATATGACACCAATTTACCAAACTCCTAATTTAAAACCTATTATTAAACACCAATAATAGAAACCTAACTTTTAATTTAAAAACTTTAATTTTGAACTTGAGTTAGGTAAAAGTTGTTTTGTACTTAAACCTATCCTATAAAGACTGGCGTTTATCATGTGCCATGTACTAGCAACTATTATAATAGAAACCTATTGTCAAAGCATTATATATTCAATTAGGTAATGTTATGTATTTTTATATTATTTTCAGTAATTGTATACTTTTATAGTAAATTAGAAATATAAACAATTTTTTAATATTTATACAACCATAAATACATATAATTTAGGGTTTGTAGTGCAATTAACTCAATTTTATTTTTAAATTTAATATATATACCAAAACCCTTGGAATCTTTAAATTTGGATGGATAACTCAACACTAGATACATGGGACAGTCACAATTCAGGTACAGACACAAATCTTTGTGTTAAGGGGTGGACTTATAAAATTTTAGAAGTGAGAAAATATATTATTAATAAACAATACATGGGAAAATTTTAAATCGTATACGAAATTTCAAAAATTTTCACAGGGGGCAACCGCCCCCTCCAACTCCCCTCAATCCATCCCTGATCCACATATTACATAATACTTTTTGAATAGTCTTAAGGTGATTAAAATGTAATATTTGTTTATACTTTTGTTAACCCTTTGATAAGGTACACGCACCTTGAAGACAAAGCTGCTCGAACCTGGGTCTCATAAAATGAACATCATCTTTTCTACCGAGACCACTCATTGGGTTCAACAATCTAAACAACAACTAGTTAGTCTAGTTGGATGAGACACTAAATCCCTTAAAGAATGTTAGGGGTTCAAATCTTAGCATTGTAACTGGAGCAGATTGGGTTGAGAAAGTCGCCCACATAATAAACTTATACAATATCCAATCCAAATTAATCAACCAACAAATTAAATACCAATAATTATACCAAAAACTATCAACAATCTAAACATTTAAACTAGTTAGAGATTGTCGGTAGTTTATATAGACGGTACCGATAATATATTATCTAGAAAATTTTAAGTTTAATACAGCACAGATGACAATTATTGTAAGATACATTTGATCGTGAGGTATACATAGACCTTTTTTAAACTATATTTAAACCTTAAATTTTAATTTTAAAATTTTAAATTTTTAAACTCTAAATTGAATATTTAATTTTTAAAGAAATCTTATCTAATTCTATCTAAAAGAGAGGGGAAGAAGAATTTTTTTTTTTTGAATAAATTTATTAATTTACGCTATTGCCGGAGAAGAGGGATTCTAGGGAAAGAAATGAGTGCTCCTAGCGAGTCTATAATCCATTTTAATAAGAGAAAAAAGATTAATAATTTAGTCAACCGGCCAAATGTGCTTGCTCAACTGAATATTTAAATTTTAAATTCGAACCGCTTGTAGAAATCAAAATTTTCACCGCTAGTGCATGTAAGTTTTTCTTTTTTATAACTATTGATATCTAATTTATTGATTAATTACTCTGAACCAGGTACTGCATAGACCCATGAGAATGATACTCTCACTCCAATTTACTTCATTTACAATATTAAAATTTAAATTTTTAACATTGTCTAAAAAAACCTAACACCTCATCCATTTAGACAAAAAAAAAATTAAAAATGTATTTCGCACACCTCACTATCCTATTTACTTCATATTCGTTAAATGCTTTCCAATATTTTTATTATTATATATTGATTTTACTGTTTATATTTAGGATTTACGACTATTGCTTCCAAAATTGAACATATATTCTGTTTTTGGAAATACAATGCATGTGAAATCGACTGATAAAACTATTCCGTGATAAAGAGAGGAGACGGCGCACGTTAAAAATAGAATTATGGAGTAGCAGAACAGTGACTTTGTTTGACTGCTACTTTGTCATTTATTCGGATAAGCCATGTGCACAATTCCTTAATTTAATCAATTACCACATTCCCCTCCCGACCCTACACACACCCCAAATTACTTCCCGATATTCGAATTCGAATTATTTTTTTATTAACTTACATAACAGGAAAATATTTATATTCTAAAGTGATTAGATTAATACTAGAATTAACAGTTAAATGAATATCTAAATTATACTTTTTTCCAATTAAGTGTTTAAATTTTATTTTGAGCCAAATACTAACATTTTCAACGTTACTCAAATAGGTACCATGTCGTTAACTATTATCTGACATGTGTCATCTTCTTAAAATTCTGAAATTATATTTAAAAATAAATAAAAATTAATAAAACAAAATAACTTTAAAATTTGCAAAATAGCCCTAAACTTTGAAATCCCTAATACCCAAAAACTCAAATCTCAATTTGACTTGATTTTGATGTCGATTGTCACGCCGCCGTCCATCACATCTGTCGTCGGACCATCACGAGCATTTACCCCATCATCTCGTAGCCGAAAATTGACTGACGCCGTGCGAAACGTTGAAATCGTCAAATGATTCATTCGAATGATTCGCGACGAACGACGGCCTAACGAATGATGAACGGTGTGTGGGTCGTTCGAGAGGGGAGGACGCTTCATTCCGTCGCTGAAAACGCAACCAACGCCGGTAGAAGTGGCCGAATTTGAGGGTTTAGGAATTTGAAAACTATTTTGAAATTATTTGAAAATTTCATGATATTTAAAAGAAATTAATTTATTTTTTAAAAAATAAAATTTAGAAAATATTTTATATTGTTACGTGTTCGATTTTGATTGATAACGAAAAAAATTGACATCCATTAAGATCAAATCTTAAATGAGTCACGAAATAAAATGTTGGGCACTTATTTAGTATAAAATATAATTTAAACACTTATCTAAAAAAAAATATGACTTAAATACTTATTTAATCATTAAACCTTAATAATATATATTTTTTACCCTTAACATTTTATTGAAAACATTCCCGCACTTTGAAAAATTGAACAAATCAACTTTTTACGATTATAAAAATGCAAAAAGTGTTTTATTAAATTTTTATAACAAACTAAATCTGATTAAGATGGCACATCATCCATCACCCGGGATGTCTGTCTGTGACTGTACGTATCAGAATGATTCATGATTCTATTAGTACTAATTTAAGATTCTGTTTCTAAACAAAAAACAAATCCAACACTGTAATTTTTTTTCTATCATTTTCTTGATGGTTTAATGATCCTAATCTTGGGTTTAGATTAAGGGATATTGGCACTGGTAATTACGCCAGATCTTTGAGAAGTAGAACCCTTTACGCTGCTGTTCTTCGACTGCGAATTATGTGATTTCTTCTTCCTGATTCTCATCCCGAAAGACGGCGACATCTTCCTCTTCTTCTTCTCCGTCGTCTCCTTTATCGTCTCCAGCTTCGGTTTCCAATGGCGCCACGAACCCACCAGCAGCGCGTACTGCTTCTGCAACTGCGGGGTCCTGCATACTCTGCTATTACTCCCGCCGGTCTCTTCTTCGGTTTCCTCTTTCATTCTCCCTTCTTCCATCAACTGCCGTATAAACTCATCGGACACGCGTATCCTTAAACACCCCGACGAACTCTTCTGGATGACGAAAGGCCGGCAAGCGGCGGCTTTCTTCAACACCGCATTCCTCGACTGAGCGTCGTTGGCGAAGGAGGCGATGGTGACAAACGACAAGACGGACTGGAAAAACCGTTTGGGGAGGAGGAAGTAGTCGTGGCCGAGCTGGAGCTGGTCGTGGACGGAGAGAGGCGGGATCTTCTGGCCGATGTAAAACGAATCGGAACGGCACACCATGTGTTTGGGAAACTCCGTCATGAGGTCGGAAACATTGACGGGACGGTCGTAGATATCGACCGCCCCATCGGATTTGACGAGCTTGATGGTAGAAAGCGGAGGGTCCGGCCGCCGCAGGTGGAGGCAGGAGATGTGGTTGCCCAACAAGTGGAAACACCATGGAATTGTGTGCAAATTCAAAAGCTTGTTGTTACCCATTTTTTTGTTTCCTTTTTCAGATCATAAAGCGGAAACCCTTTATTTTCATGGATTCAGAAAACAAATTGCAGAGAAGGAATAAGATTGGTGAAATTGGAAACAGCGTGTAGTAAAAGGGTGGGAATCAGGGTTTCAAATAGCGGGCCGCAACCGCGATAGCTGCCGTTATTTTGCGGTATCGTCGCCGGCCGATATTGATATTGACAAAAATTACGGTAGGAATCAGATTCACACCAAAAACGGTGAATTGCGGCCGCTATTTAACGGATAACGGTGAATCGCGGTAATAACAGTAAATCGCGGCAATAACGACACACCAAAAACGGTGGATTGTCAAGGACCACCGTTCACCGGAGCAACAAGCATTTTCTCCTTTGATAAAAAAGAATAGTGAAGAGAAAAAGAGTACTAACAAAGCTAAAAATAAAGAAAAATAGTAAAAGTAGAGTGAAAAAGATGAAGGAAAAGAAAAGAAGAAAATGGAAATGAATGGTTATTCATTCGGGTGATGAGAGAAATGAACAGGTTATATATTGATGAAGATAGGAAATGAGCGGTTTCAGGCTTTTAATTTATTTATTTTTATTATGTTTTTATTATTTTATTTTTTCAATGCACAAAGATATTTTTTATTGGTGGGTTTAAATGGTGCACATTTTTTTATAGTTTTAATTATTATTTCTTTATTTTACAATAAAGACACCTGGGTAAAACCCTTAAAAATACTAAAATAGATTGAAACTGGAGCTTGGCCTCAAAATCTTTTAAGATATTTAATTTGACCAAAATTTTTTTTAGATCACAAAAAAACTAAATTTTTCATAAATAACAAATTACCCCTAAAATATATTATACATTTCTAAGTTTTTAAATAAAAATTTATTATAATTAAAATTGTTTTTAACTTAATTTAGAGTGAGTAAATCTCTATTTCAGCCATGACACCTTTTAGTTTTATTATTTTAGTCATTAATTTAAAGAGTAAAGTTTACTTTCATTCAATGTAGTCTTTTAATTTCAATTATCTACTAATCTAAATGCTAGAAAGCACTCTAAAAGTTATTAGAAATGAATTTAAATAATTATAATAATAATTATTACTTTATACAATAAGTTGTGCGGATTTGAAAAAAATTACGACAGCGACACTCGCAGTGACCATAATAATATCTACTATTTTTGTAACTGCGATAAATACAGCACGATCAAAAACGCGATCACGAACGCTATTTAAATCTCCGTTGGAATGAAGTAATATTATAGAGAGAGAGAGAGAGAGAGAGGGAGAGGCGTGGAACCCTTGTCTTGCGCACATCTTACTTTACCTTTTAGATTTTGTTTTCTCAAAGTTTGACTTTGACACTGCAGTGCTTTGACTGATACGCCAATCGGATTGGATCCCATTATTTCCTCCCACTGTGCTTTTGAACTTTAGTTTTTATTAAGCTTAAATGAAAAACATGCCATAAATTATATATTTTTTAACTTTAAATATTTAAAATATTTTTTATTAAAATAAATATTTAAAGTTTATACCATTATAATTTTAAGTATCTAATAATTAATTATCGTTAAAAAATTATTAACCAATCAAAATATGGCACGTGACATTTTTATTTTATTTTTTCAAAATTAAAATTTTAAAACAATATTTTTACTCAAAAATTTTAAATTTTCAGAAAATCTTAAAATTCTTCAATTTTTACAAAATAGTCCTTAAATCCCTAAAATTTCTAAACCCAAACCCCCCAAATCGTTGTCGCTTTCTCCGCCGATCATCGCCCCTGAGCACACCCCTTCGATCGCCAGACCTAGCCGGTCATTCCCCCAACACGGCGTTCGTCGTTTCCAAAGATTCTGTGTTGGGGAAAATGATCGGTTAGGTTCGACGACCATAGGAGCGTGCTCAGGGGCGGCGACCGGCAGCGATTTGGGGTTTGGGTTTTGAAAATTTTTGGGATTTAGGGACTGTTTTGTAAAAAATTGAGAATTTTGAGTTTTTTTTGAAATATTAAATAAAATTGGTTTTTTCTTCAAAAAAATTTAAAAAATTCAAATTATTGTCATGCGTCAAGCATTTATTGGTTAACATATTTTTTAACAGTAGTTAACTATCGGGCACCTAAGATTGTAACGATATAAACTTTATGCACCTATTTTAGCAAAAAAAAAAAAAACTTTAGGAGCTTAAAGTTCAAAAGAGGTATAGTTTAGACACTTATTTTTCATTTATGCCTTTTCATAATTATCGATAATTTGATATTCAAGCCATTAATTATTAACTGTAATTAGGATTGTGTAAAAAAATTGATAAACCGAAACCAAATTCGAAACTCAAAGAACCGATCTGGGAATTCAATTAACCGAACCAAAAATTCGGTTCTGGTACGGGTTCTTTTTTAAAAAATTATTGCGGTTCATGATTTTGAGAAATAGCGATTAATTGATCCGACCGGTTATATGATATATAATAATGATATATTATTCTTAAAAAATAAAAAATAGATAATATATTAATATTTATAATTTATATTGGTTCTAAAAGTGGGAAGTGAACTTGTTGATTTGGTTATGATTTTTTATTAGATGATTTTGATGTATGATATCTTATGGTTGTTTTTATTAAATGTCATGGTGGTTAGATTTTTATGACTTTAATATTTTTAGTAAGCAAAGTAAATCTAATATATTTTTTCTATCATGTGCGAGTTTTTATAAGTTATATATTTTTCTATTATGCTATTAAATTTAATATTTTTAGTAAGTAAAGTAAAAAAAATATTATCCGACCCGAATCTAATCAAATATTTCGGTTAACCGATCAATCTGTTATACAATTTAATTGGTCGGGTTTAACATAAAAAATTGAACGATCTGAATTTATCGATTAACCGAAATAATTTATTAACGGATAATTGAATTCGATTTTGTACACCCCTAATTATAATTAAATATTATATTAATTAATTAATTAATTAAATATTAATTTTAATATACGACCATAGTTAATTTGTCGGGGATAATCGATACTTATTGTTTGTTTGAATCTATCCATATCCATTCTTTTTATCAATTTTATTATGTATTTATTATTACAATTGTATTTATAAGTGATCTTATTTTTAAAATATAATTTAAAATATACTATCATTTATATTTTTTCATCAAAATAATGCATAAATTGTAGAATTTTAAAAACATTAATGAAATAAAAACTTATCTTACCGTTAAACTACTCATACTTGTTGCTTATTTCAGTTACTCTAATTTTCAATTTATTTTTTCGATAATACTATAGTTGTTTTCTCTCTTTATTTCTCTTGTATCGCTCTTTTCCTATTTTTTTTCTACTTTTTTTTTCTTCCTTGACCGTTAATTTTTCATTTTTTTGCTTAGAAAATTTTACAACGTGCATCGCATGTTAAACATCACTAACGCAATATACTGATGAACACTATTATTATTTAATGACTTTTAAATAATTATTAAAAATCTCAAAGGCTCAACAAGCAATTAATCATATTTTAAAATAAAATTATAAGAAATTATTCTACGAACCATTCTCACAATCTCATTCATGGTCCTATCCAATTAAATAAACACACATAATCTTTATTTTTCACATATGTTTTCTTATAAATTAAAATTTACAAGTCATCATCTTCTTCCCCATACCTCATATATTTATTCTAATATGTTAATAAATGAAATCCTTAAAATAAAAAAACAACAAACTTAACTCATTAATAAAAAAAGAAAAAAAATAAAATTATTATTAATGGAAGCATTGCCTTCCAATCTCAACTCAATCTTCGATGAAATCACTGTATTCATCCCCGATCATTTATTAGAGCTTCATAGTGTAAAATGTTAACGGTTTCATTCATTAACACATTAGAAAAAATATACGAGGTATGGGGAAGAAGATGATGATTTGTAAATTTTAATTTATAAGAAAATATTATGTGAAAAATAAAGATGATGCAAGTTTATTTAATTGGGTAGGACATTAGATGAGATTGTGGGAATGATTCATGGAATAATTTCTTCTAATTTTATTTTAAAATATGATTAATTGCATGTCAATCCTTTGAGATTTTTAATAATTATTTAAAAGTCATTAAAAAGTTAATGGTGTTCAGCTGTATATTGCGTTAGTGGTGTTCAACGGTGTACGTCGTCCGTTCTAGACTCGTCTTTTTTTTCTTTCCTCCTTTTCCTCTTCCCTCTCTACATTGTATATTATTTTATTTTGAGTTATGTTATTTTGTATGATTAGTCTTTCCTTTTTGTATCAAAATAATAGATGATTTTATTTGTTCTTATGACACGTTTTTTCTCTATGTTGGTTTTGACGTTGCTTACTCGGATGATGTTAATTATGTTATATTGTTCATCTATTTATGCTTTAAACCTTCAAACTAAACATGATAGACGTTTGCAATCACCAAAGATAAGTCGCAGTGGAGTTGTTGTAATATTAGTTTGTCAACGAGTCATCCTTGTTAAATGTATTCTTTATGTTCATGCGAATAATGTTTATCGTTTATCACCGATAATGATGTTTGTTTATATCTATCATTTCTCCGAATTATACGATTGAATTTTTAACATTTTTTTATTTGGGCCTATTTCATTTCTAAAGGACTAGTTTGTGTATTACGATAATGAGTTTAAAATAATTCTAATCAATATATTTTCATTTTATGGACTATCTTATAATTTTAAATGTTTTCTTTTAATTTAGTAAAATTAGGTTATTACTAATTAAAAACTATTCATTCTTATCGGGTATAATTTTTAATCCGACGAAATTTGTATAACATCGAGGTTGTGAAATGCCAAATACATTGGTCAATAATTCCAGTGTGCTTTTTCCACTTCAGATATATAATAAAATATATACATTTTTTTTGATTTAGAAGGGGTTACTCCTACCCATACCTCGTTAAAAAATTTCTCTAAATTTATATGGAAGAAAAAGAGTGCACGGGATAGCAGATTACAACCAAAACAATCATGGCAGCATAACCAAAATAATAGTCGACCAAACCAACATCAAAGAACTATCATCTCTGCTGCCCAAAAATGCAGCAAAAGACAAACATAATCAGCCCACACCAACAACATGGTTTAGATCTGCCAGCAGCAATCTACGCAAGCCAACTGGTTCTTGAGCAAGGTGAACCTCCCCAATTCCATTTCCGTGCACAGCAGCAGCTAACCAGTCAGCCACTGTATTCGCACTACGACCAATATGGCGAACTAATACCTCCCAATCTAGATCAATTAACTCATTAATCGCAGTAACTAACGTACTCTCCATCCGCTGCTGCTGCAAAACGTCGACTGCTGATGCACAATCCGATTCAACCACCACACGATTAAATCGGAGCCGCCAAGCATGTTGAAGACCGTCTAAAATTGCCCAAAGTTCAGCGACTTCCACAGAACACCGACCTAAACTTCGAGAAAACCCAAATAACCACTCACTTTGGTCACCCATAATCACACCCCAATCGCCGATGCACCGCCAATTATGTCCACAGCCCCATCAACATTTATTTTAACCCAATCGGGATCGAGAAATATCCAAATTTCAGGAGGCGAGATCCGAACATGCGACACATTACTACATAAAGGCTCCACTGAATTGGCTGTCACAATCATCTCCATGTAGCGGACACTCGCCATCACAAAGTCTTCATTTTCAACAAAGTCAGGATCAAAAAGAATTTTATTTCTCCGAGACCAAAGCTTCCAAAAAACTATCGGGAACAAAATCAACCAATTAATATCACTATGGGTATACGTTCCATAACTCTGAAGATTAGAGATCATCCATTCATTCATAGGCAGGGAAAAGAAGTCAAGCCACCCAGTCAGATTAATCAAAGAACTCTAAACAGCTCGAGCCTGTGCACAATCATGTAACACATGAAGCACATCATCTCTATCCCTCTTGCAAATACCACACCTATCATCCAAAGATATATGACGTCGCACACGCTCCACATTCGTAAGTAATCTTCCTTTAATCACAAGCCATATAAAAGCTCAGATTCGCTACGGAATAGGAAGCTTCCACACCACTTTCCCCACCTTATCCGAAATCATATTAGAATCATTTGCAACTTGTCGGTAAGCCAATTTAACACTGAACTTGAAACTCACTTCTTCGCCCAAACAATTTTGTCTTGACCAAATCCCGACGAGGGAGGAAGAATGGCTAAAATACGACAATGCACTCCTCCGATAGCCAGAGGCGCAATCTACGCACGTCCCACTCTCCATTGCTATCAACAAACTACGCCACTGTGTATGTAACCTCCTCGACCTGGCCTAGTTGCAAGACCGAACCGAGCGAGCTACATTAGGTTTACCGAAGTAAACCGAGAAGACAAAACCCGAAGCACGTCCATTTTTTTCCTTTTATCTTATCTAGATGCATAATTATTAACCTACATATACATACTGATTTCTGATGGAAACCCAACTCAATCGGGCGTCGAATTGACATCCAATTGATCACATTTGAGATTTAGGGACCAAATTGCAATTTCAGAAGACTGCTGGGTCTTAGCTCACTTTTATATTACCAACCTTTAATCAAGCAGGTTTCATGCTCACATGTTAAAAATCAAGTCAAAAAGATCATCCAATCTCATTTAATTGCATTAACAATATTCAGGGACCAAAATGTAAGAAAACACAACTTCAGAAGATTCCAAATAACCAATTTAGCTACCACTGTACTGGTACGGACAAGGGTGTTTCTATACGCCTTCACTATTTTAATACCCTAGAATTCCAGAAGCCAATTTTCGTTCCGATACGCCCCCGCGTATCGAAACGCTCTTCATGAAAACACTTTACCGTATCGAAATGCCTCATCGAATACCGAAACACTGGCAAAATTTGCGCCTAGGCCCGTACCGAAACAGTTGCCCGCATACCGATACGCTAAGGTGGCAACCCGCTAGGAGGTATAACATTCTGGGTCTCGGGCAACTGTTTCGGTATCGCCACTACCTCGGGTGAAATAGGTGGGGGAGGTGGCAACCCGCCAGGAGGTATAACATTCTCCTCGATTTCCTGCCCAGTGGCAGCAGCAATCATACTAGATCGCAACTCTCTTCTCGGTCCCATCGTTCTAATAATATCTAAGGCATGATAATCATTCAAATACAAAAATTAGGCCAACTTCAAGCAAGGATCCAAGACTTCCATTTCAAAATCATAACATTTCAGACTATAATAATAAGGCAATGGTTTCCCACATTTCCCCCCAACATGGTATAAAGCAATCAACGTGCATTTTACAATCATCATGCATATCAAACATCAGATAACAACTCACAATAACATCACAACAATCATACCAACTCCCAATTATCGCAAACCTGGCTCTGATACCACCAAATGTAACCTCCTCGACCCGCCGTAGTCGCAGGACTGAACCGAGCGAGCTATATTAGGTTTACTGAAGTAAACCGAAAAGATAAAACCTGAAACACGTTCATTTTTTTCCTTTTATCTTATCTAGATGCATAATCATTTACCTACATGTTCATACTTATCTCTGATGGAAACCTAACTCAATCGGGCGCTGAATTGACTTCCAATTGATCACATTTGTGATTTAGGGACCAAATTGCAATTTTAGAAGACTACTGGGTCTTATCTCACTTTTATATTACCAACCTTTAATCAAGCAGGTTTCATGCTCACATGTTAAAAATCAAGTCAAAAAGATCATCCAATCTCATTTAATTGCATTCACAATATTCAGGGACCAAAACATAAGAAAACAGAACTTTAGAAGATTCCAAATAACCAATTTAACTACTACTGTACCGGTCGAACAAGGGTGTTTAGATATGCCTTCACTATTTTAAAACCCCAAAATTTTAGAAGCCAATTTTCGTTTCGATACGCCCCCGCGTATTGAAATGCCCTTTATGAAAACACTATACCATATCTAAATGTCTCCCCGAGTATCGAAGCATTGGCAAAATTTGCCTAAACCCGTACCGAAACAGTTACCCGCGTACCGATACGCTAAGCCTGGAATGGCTTACTCGTACCAGAATAAGAACACCCGTATCGGTACACCTAGACCTGAAATGTCCATTTTTGCTGTTTTAACATGCTTTTGAACATTCCAAAACAACCTAACATGCTCCCAACACACATCCAACATATTCAAGAAACAAACCACACTAAGAAAACCTAATTTCAACATCAAATTATGGCATCATACTTCAATTGTAAATCTAGAGGCATGCTTCCTAGAAAACCAATCAAGCAAAGCATGAAACTTTAAACCATCACCACAAACAATCATTAATGGCCTTTTACAAACCAAAAGCAACAAAACAAACTTGTTCAAACAGAGAGTTTAACAAAACATCTCCCAAAACAATAACGAAACCCCCATTGCCCTTATTACTTATAGTGTAGTCCAAAAACATACTTTGGTTACCAAGTCTTATTGTGATCCATTGCTTCTCGCTGCCTTTCAAGCCTTTAATTCGCTGCATTAATGGACAAAGAGAACATAAGCACACTAGGCTTCGTGAGAGTGCTAAAAAACAATACACTATCAATGCATTAAAACCATTTCTCAACATTACATTGAAATCTCATTTTAGTCATATTTTTAAACATTATCATGCCTTGAAAACTATGCACTTAACATCTTTAAAAGAAACCAACATCTTAAGCAATATGCAACATGTATCATTAACCAACAGCAAATCCCATTGCTAAACCTCAATTTAAGCCTTCTTATGCATAAATACCATGTGCAAAGCTTAAAGAGTAAACATGTGTAAATTCCATTATACAACATAAACCATTTCAATGATACATCAACAATTATATTGGCTTACAAGTGATCATAACCAAGTTCCTTTACCAAAATAGTTCACGAATTCAAGCAAGTGTTCTTCTGACACTTCAAGCCATCTCAACCGGAATAGCGATACAATCACAATCGCGGTACCTAAAAACTGAGTACACTTTCAACCCACGGGGACACCAACCCCTTACATCGGTTAGATGCTTAATCCACTAACAGGAATTTACGGTACTGTATAACCCCTCTACCGTTAGGGGTACTTGGATAGAGTTTTTGGTACACGGATCTAAACTGCTCAACATCCAATGCGACTTATTATAATGCACTATCAATCCTATGGCTGACCAATTATATCCGATAACAATTTTAAAACCACATCACTTGCCAATATAATAACCATTTACCTTACTGTTTTTAACAAGCATTAACCAAACTAATTTTCCAAAGCAACAACTATAATATCCCAAATTTTGGCTAGTGACCAATATGTAAATTTTGAAAGTTTTGGGGTTAAACTATAAACTTTAGAAAAGTTTGGGAACTAAAGTGTAAATTTCCCCAACAAGTAATTTTATTCATTATAAGAGTAAATATGATTAAAATAGGTACATTGATATCGGTTTTAAGAATTAAGATGCAGAAAAAGGTACCGAATTTGGATCGAATGAAATTGTTAAGCGTGCTCAGGCTAGGGAAATACAAAGATGGGTGACCTTTGGGAATGTCCCATAAAAGTGTTTTTGATCGATATATTGGACTCAGTAAAAGTAGAAAATATTCGTATGGATTTCAAATAAAGGATTTCTACAGAAACCTTATGCTATGAAGATTTTCAATAATTATCGAAATAATAGACTGAGTTAAGAAAATTCAGTCTAAGTCTTTATGAAAGGAAATTTTTAAGGTTTAAAAGTATCATGTGATAGATAGTCAGTTGTATTGGGTACTTTCAAAGTTGGTAAAAATATGAGGACAATTGAAATGGGAATTGAAGTTCAGTGACCAAAATGAAAATTTTGAAAGTTTTGTGGCCGACGTATAAACTGTGGGAAAGTTTAGGGACCAAAGTGTAATTTCCAAAAGTTATGTAAGTTAACCCCGTAAATTAATAGTTCACCTTCAAGAGTGACACTTTCGTGTTACCCATATTTTTCATACGAAGCTTATATTAATGATTATAAAGCTTTAAAGTTCGTAGGAAGAAAATTTGGAAATCGTATTGAGTGAAATTCAAAATTTTGGATCGAATAAATGCCATAAATAAAAATCTAAGATATTTTGGGACATGTCCGGTTGGATTGGAACCAATTCGGTTCAATTTTAATGGAATGGCAATTTTCAAGACTTGTTGTAAATAAAGACTAGTTGGAGGGCAAATTGGACATTTTCCATGGATGACATTTTTGAAATATTTTGAAACTTTAAGGGAAAATTTGAAAGGCCAATTACACATGGATTTGATCTTGTCCATTGAGTTTTGATGAGATTAAATCTTGGCCATTCGATGAAAAGGGCATTTTAGTAATTTCACTATTTAAATGAATTTAAAATTCATTTATACAAGACAAGTGGCCAAAGTGGATGAAAATAAAAAGATGAATACCATTCTTCATCTTCAAATTTCGAAATATGAGGGGGAGAAATAAAGAAAAATGGAGAAAATTTTTCCAAGTTTGATTTAAGCCCCGAAACTCGATTTTCAGGTAATCTTTCGAACTACAAAGTTGTTTTACTCATCAAGCTCTATCTTTTGGTGTAAATAATTTTTGGAAAACATGATTTATTGATGAGAATTTTATATGATAAGAAATTAGGGTTTATGGACTCAATTGGGGGTTTTGAGATTTTATGATTCCATGTTGAAATTCAAGTTGAAATCAAGCTTTTGTGATGTTAAAATCATGTTATTTAGTTGTGATTTAAAGTCTACATGTTTTGATTATTATGAAGATGATTAGGGTTTATGGATTCAAGTTTGATTTAGGGTTTGTGATGTTGGATAAATGATCTGGTAAGCTTGATTTGTTGGTTGGAAGCAAAACCCTAATTTAAATGTTTAGGGACCAATTCAGAAAGTTTGAAAGTTGAAGGAATAAATCTGATTTTTATGGAATTGGTGTGTATTTATGTTATTAGGGATGTTGAATATATGAAATTGAAGTTAGAATGCAAAATCGATGTTAAATCGAGTTAGTGACCATTTTGACAAATTGTCAAAGTTAAGTGACCAATTTAGAAATGAGGTTTTAGAGAAGGATTAAGTCTGATTTTTAGTTATAATTATGGAATTAAGATAGTAATGTTGGTTTGAGGACTAAATTGCAAAGTTAAGAAGCTAGAATCCTTATCTTTGCATTTTAGTGGCTATTTCGGTTAAGAAGGAAAATTAAGGGAAACTATTGTGAATAATTATTTGATGAAGAAGGTGATAAGTTGATGATTTAAAGTAAATAATGGGACTAAATTGACAAATAGCAAAGTAAGGAGAAATTAGTATAAAGTTTGAAGTTATTTATGGAAGTTGTGTAGGAAAATTGGATTTGGCAGTAAGTTTGAAAATTCACCATAAATTCTAAAAAAATGTTAGAAGGTGAATTTTATACCGATGTAAAGATTTGTTCGTCTAGTTTTGCCTCCAACAAACGGAAACTGATTTCGAGTTCCAAGTCAAAAGATATGAATTTTTAAGTGACGAAAGGTCAGAAAAACAATATGCAGTCTGTTCCGAAATTAGCACTGGAAATTGACTTTGAAAATTCGCCATAAATCGTACAAGTTGAATTTAGGCTATTAATTTATATGATTGAAAAGATTATTGAATCTAGTTTTTTTTATAACAAACGGAAATTGAATTTTGAGTTGTAGATTATTTTATAGAAATATTTCTTTGAAGGTAGTGCAATCTGTCAGAAATTG
Organism: Hibiscus mutabilis; assembly: GCA_019671005.1. NCBI lineage: Eukaryota > Viridiplantae > Streptophyta > Magnoliopsida > Malvales > Malvaceae > Hibiscus > Hibiscus mutabilis. Next base: position 34,170,632 of record CM033731.1, on the reverse strand, counting down.
AGAATTGATGCATTTTGCACCTAAGGTTGATTAGTAAGCTTGAAAAGGGTTAATGGAAGTTCAAATTGGTCACTAAGGACCATAATGAGTTTTTGAACAATACAAAGAAGAAAGAAAAGCTTTTGGAAATTTTGTATATTCGAATGACTAGATTCGATAGCATGTTTAAAGTATTGTTAGATTTGAATCTAACGAATGTTATTCGTATTTATATGACCAATGAAGTTTGATTTGGATCAAAAGAAGGGTCGATGTATTATGAAGGAAAGGATCGAGTAGAGCTTAGTGAGGCTAGCTAATAAATGGCCCAGGTGAGTGCATCTCTACTATTTTATTTTGATGTGAGAAAGACTTGCGATGAGTCTATTTCAAATGTTGATTCACAAATGATATCTTTTCAATGATTTTTGAAATGAACTATGAATGATTTTCGGGTATGAACTGCCCAATGTACTTTTATATGATATTGTGAGATGTTAATATCTTTTGATATTTTAAATAAGTGAATGATACATAACAGTGAATGTTTAAAGCCCATTGTATGTATTATGAGATTTCTTAGTATAATTGGCATGCCAATGAGGTGGGAGTATAATGATACAGTGATGTTGTATAAGTGTACAACAGTTATAAAGTGAAACAGTGATGCTGTGTTCTACAGCTATGACCTAGTGATACAGTGATGTTGTATAAGTTTACAACAGTTATAAAGTGATACAATGTTTTATTTTGGCACAACAAATTGGTTGATGCCCCACATGTGCATACTCAATAGTGACTCGCATACCATGCATTCTCAATTACATTACATTTGGCTATGAAATGAATAAAAAGTAACAAGTACAAGTGATCTAAAGAAAAGTGAAAAGTGAAAGTGATACGATTCAAATGAAAATAAGTAATTTACTGGATATTTGATTTGACATGACATTGCCTTATATATGTATATGAGATGTTGATTTTTACAGGTTACATGACAGAGGAACGACTTCGATAAGTCATTCTATACGATTCTAAATTCTTATATGTTATATTCAGTATTTTATTTATTATGCAATTTTTATTAAAGTTAAAGTGCTTTACTTTGATTTATAAGTTTTGCCTCACTAAGTTCATACTTAGCGTGTGTTTGTTTCACACGTAGATTAAGATGGAGTATTTGAAGAGGAGTCGAACATGCTGATTAAGCTTCAATCTGCAAAACATCAGTAAGATATTCTAGCTAATGATAATCTCTAGTGGGCATGTAATCATTTAATTGCTAGTAGAGTATGATGCATTAAATTAGACTAAAGGATAGATAAGTAATCGGTTTTGATGATGAATCGTATATGGATAAAGCAAAATAAGGCATTAGCATTGTAACAGAATAAAGCTAAGGCAGAAAGGTAATTACTTTGCTAATAAGAATAATCGGTAACCGCGTAAAGATTTTAAAGTCAAAAAAGGGCCTAGATAGCGAACCTAGTTTTCACACTGAATTGAACTGTTGTTTTTAATAATTGCCAAATATATTTTAAAATAATTAGTTCAGGGTTGAAACTAGCTAACTGCACATAGGTTGTGTTTTCAAGAAAACCGAGAAAGGTTTAGATTTACAAAATAAAATTTGTAAATACTTGTACAAATAAATTTATAAGTCAAGATTTCTTTAAACGACTCCGTAACATCTTTAATGTATATTCAATTTACGAGTATACGTTAAGGGTATTACAACAACCATGCTTTAAACCACAAGTATAAGCCATATACTTACAAGGATCACTACCATGTGCATCCTTCAGCATTTCATGCTTAAAAACAATATCTCAAATACTTTAAATCATGCTTATACAATAGGTACAATGTAAATCAAAACAAGTGCATAAAAATCATTTTACACTAGCACGACCGAGAGAGAAAACCATATTTTACTTACTTTCGAGTTTAAACCAGCGTATCAAGCTAAGTTTAAACTCCCATAAACCACCTTTAAAACATTCCAAAGCTGGAATCCACGTTCTCACTCACCGATACGCGAAACCTCGATTCGCCGACACAAAATCAAGCATCTGAAGCCTACAAAGCTTCACCCATCACTTCCGGATCAACCTCCACTATTTTAATCACATTACAACAGAGGATTAATGAATCTTAATGCATTCAAAACACTCCAACAACAAATCCTCACGAACTTCCATAATCCTATCACAATTACCCAACCACAACAACCGAAATCATCATCTATATCTTTCCAAACACAACCCAGCCACAATCTAACAATCTAACACTTCCATAATCATCAATTAACACTTAAAAACATGATTAATTCATCCAAATACTTCCAGCAATTAAACAACCACCACAACTCCACAATAACACAAATCTAACAACCTAAACAACTAGGGATTCAAGAGTTTCAGGATTCCATTGTTAAAACAACTTATCAACATGATAATACATCCAAAATATGATTAAAAGCAACCTTCAACACTGGAAAACAGATCCAATACGGATCTTTCACTATTTCATCAAATTCACCAAATTAAATCAATTAACCAATATTAAAACACAAAATCAGTTTATAAAACATAAATAAAGGATCAAATACTTGGGAATATCAATAAAGAACCATTCAATAGAGGAAAAAACGAAACTTACCTCTATTGTGTGATTTCTCCCTCAATTGGTTGATTAAAGCTAGGAAAACACAAGATTTCAATAAGGTTTTGTAAATCAAAGATAAAGAATAATTTAAAAATCAAGAAATTAAGAAAACAAGTCTCTCACCTCTATGATTTGATGAAAATAAGAGTGTTTGGTAGAAAAGAAGTGGAGAGAAAAAGTTGAGAGAAAAGTTACGTGAAATTTCTTTTAATCTAATAACTAACTTTTTAATGACAAAACTCTTTTAATTATCTTTAAAACACATGTTAAAATATCTTAATTAGAGGAAGAAACCATCAGCTAAAACATGGTAATATAGCTCCTTAAGGATTCTAAGAGTTTGATCATTTTCATTTTAGTCGCGTTCAAAAACAGTTATCAAAAATTACATTTTGGTCACTTACCAAAATGCCACCCTTCCAAAACCCATTTTCCAAAATTGTTTTCACCAATATTAATCATATACTAAAATATAATTTTTAACCATTTTTTCATATTTTTATCTTACTGAAAAATATTTACTCCTGAATCTGACTCGAACACAAAATCGCTAAGCCCAAAATCAGGGCGTTACAGTGCAAGGAGGAGGAAAATTAGAACCTAAAAAAAAATACGAAACAAGGGGGCCTAAATCCGCCATCCACGCATCATACCAGATACGGAGCATCCATCCCGCACAATCCATATAACCCCTTAATGGATAGCCTCCCAACCATAACTAATGCCTGCCCATAACCGCGAGCAGTTTTAACGAGTAATAGTAGTAGGAACCGACCCTTCCCATTTATACTTTGCCCGTAGAATCCGCACCCATAACTTATAATAATCATGATTAAGTTCATACCCCAACTTCATAAGAAAAGCATGATTAAATTTTTATAGGAACCGACCCTTCTCATTTATACTTTGCCTGTAGAATCCGCACCCATAACTTATGATCATCATGAATAAGTTGATACCCTAACTTCATAAGAAATGCATGATTAATTTTTTGAACTATATACATATATATCTAATTGCGTACAGAATTAGTGTCGTTCCCATAACTATTTTACTAAAAAAGACAGTATCATGACCGGTGACAGAACTCCACTTCATTTAGTGAAAAAAGTATTTAAAAAATTTAAGTTTATAGGGGTCATTAAAAATTTAAACTTAGGGTAAACTACACGAAATAACATTAAACTTTAACATGTGTATCAAAAAATCACTGAACTATAAAACGATACTATTATACCATTGAACTTTGATTTTGGCTTAAATTCAAAAACTTCGCCGTTAACTTGTAACGGCTCGTTAAATGCAAAATGACATCGTTTTGGTATCGTTGCTTTGATGCCTAAGATAGGTCAAAACGATATTTTGATTGAGAAGAATTAAGAAAACCTTGCATGTAAGGAGGCTTGAACCAAAAACTTCTAAAATAAAAGGTTGAAACCAAACCACCAAGCCAACTTAAAGACCCAATATAATTTCAACGTAAATAGTATAAAATAAAACTGTAGTTGAACTTAGTTTCATTTATCTCATGATATAATTTTATAATATTTATAATATATTTTTATAAATAAATAGTACTTATAATTTATATTACAAAACTAAAATATTATTTATAATATAAATAAATCCTAAACCACAAATTCAAAATCCCAAATCATAAACCCTAAACCCCAAACCTCAAACCATATATAACTGAATCCTAAAATATAAATTCAAATCCCAAACCCTAAATTCTCAACCGTAAACTCCAAACCCTAGACCCTATATATAACTAAATCCTAAACCACAAATTCTAAATCTCAAACCCTAAACCCTAAAACTAAAATATTGTTAATAATATATATTAGGATTTGTAATATAAATTATAAATAATATTTTAGTTTTAGGGTTTGGGGTTTGGGTTTATGATTTAGGATTTAATTATATATTGGGTCTAGGATTTGGAGTTTGGGATGTTGGGTTAGGATTTAGTTATATATAGAGTTAGGGGTTTAGTTATACATATTATAAACAATATTTTAATTTTGTAATATAAATTATTAGGGGTAAGCAAAACTCAACTCGAAAAAATTGAAAATTTTGACTCGACTTGAGGCGAAAATACTAGACTAGTATTGACTCGACTCAAAATTTCATAAACTTGAATCGACACGAAAAAATTTCAAATAAAGTTTGAGTTGTAAAATGGAAATTTGAATAACTCAAATAACTCAAAATTTTAGTAAGTAGTGGATTGATTTTTAAATTTGAGTCAAGTCCCTCAATTTTTCTAATATATATACCGATACAAAAATATGAAGAAATATATGCCACATAGGAAGAAATATGAAGAAATATATTTATGCATATCTTATATGATTAGAGAAATTCGTTTAAATTGGAATTAAATTGTACTATAATATGATAAATAATTACAATTAAACTTGTAAAGGAACTCAAAAATCCGACTTGAATCGAACTTGACTCGAATTTCATAAACTCGACTCGAATCTGAAAAATTTCAAATAAAATTTGAGTTGTAAAATATGTCGCATTAACTCGAATAACTCAATTTTTGAACTCGATCGAACACTCACCCCTATAAATTATAAGTAATATTTATTTATAGAGTTAATATATTTATAAAATTATATTATAAATATTATAAAATTATATCATGAGATAAATGAAATTAAGTTCAACTAAATTTATATTTATATATTATTTGCGTTAGAATTATATCAAGTATTTAAGTTGGCTTGGTGATTTGGTGCTAACCTATTATCTTAGAGGTTCTTGGTTTGAGTCTCTTTAAATACAAAGTTTTCTTAATTTTCCTCTATCAAAACGACGTCGTTTTGACCTATCTTAGACATCAAAGCAACTATACCAAAATGACGCCATTTTGCATTTAACGGGTCGTTACATGTTAATGTCGAAGTGCTTGGATTGAAGTAAAAAAACAAAGTTCAGTGATATAATGATATCGTTTTATAGTTAAGTGTTATTTTTAATACACATGTTAAAGTTCAATGGTATTTCGTGTAGTTTACCTTTAAACTTATAAGGGGCCACTGCTCATGTCTGACCTTCCCTAGTACCGCCACTGATCGTGTCTATAGTTAATGGAAATTTTTAAACTCATAAATAAAATTATTTTATTTAAAAAGTTCTACATTTAATTTATACTATTAAACGCGTGTAAATTTATGATTGAGATTATTCATTTTTTTTTCTGGTTAAAAACTCTTCATTTCTAACCTTTAATTTCATTCATTAATTTACACTTATTCGATAATCCAATTGATCCAAGTCGTAAGCAGCTTCATATTGCTTGAGCATATTTTGAGTTCGAGGTCTTGTGTATGCAAAAATCTTCGCTGGGAGATTCACCCACCAAAGTCAGGTGCACGACACGAGTCGATCCAGATTAATTAGGATAAAGTCTTAAGAAACCGGGAGGGCAACAAAAAAAATATAAGGGTATAGTACACAAATGGTCACTAAACTATCTCCAAAAATACAAAATGGTCACCCAACTTTCAAAAGTTACAAAATAGGCATTAAACTTGTTTTTATTACAAAATGGTCACTGAGCCATTAACTGTCGTTAACTAGGAGACATGATAGTTACAAAAACTTGTGTAATAACATATTTAATCAGCAACACATTCAATCAATTTAGACATCAATAATGAGGGTTAAATTAGGAATAAATTTATCGAATGTGTCAATATGGAGATTAAATGTTCTATTATTCAAATTTTTGTAACTGTCTCGTCACCCAACTAACAACAGTTAATAGCTCAGTTACTATTTTGTAACAAAAACTAAAGTTTAATGACCATTATGTAATTTTTGAAAGTTTGATGACTATTTTATAATTTTGGAGATAGTTTAGTGACCATTTATGTACTTTACCCAAAATATAAAACTAAAATATGTTATATTATAAAGCAAATGAATCTCTCTTTTTGTCGATAGTAAGTGAAGTATTTATGACCAATTGCAAGATGCATCCATTCATATTCCACAGTCTGTTCCTAAAAATGGGTGATGAGTACACTTCCCAATTCCTCCTATGCAAACCCACCTAACAAATAGTATTTTGATTTTACTATCAATTAGTTGGTCTAGCGAGATGAGACGTTAAGTCTTTAAATAAAGTTAGAGATTTAAATCATGGTGTTGTGAATAGATAAAATTGAGTTGAAAGGATCATCCTCATAATAAACCTATGCAAAATTTGATCCGATTTAGTTGACCAACGAGTCAAATACCAATAGTTAAACAAAAGATAGGCTTAGTAATAAAAAGTACCCAACTATACTTTTTTTTCCAGATATATCCTTAAAGTATTTTTCGGCCCCAAGTATGTGTCTAACATTTTCATTGTTACCATTTTAGGTGTCTTGACGTTAACAACCGTTTAAAAATTTTCATTAGCCAATAAAACATGATTTTTTATATTTAAAAAAATCAAAATTTTCAAAAACATCTTAAAATTTTCAAAAAATCCCAAAAGAGTCCCTAGATCCCTAAGTTTCAAATCTCGATTCCATTCGTTACCACTGCCAATCACCGCCAATATGCTTGCCACTTTCGTCATCGGACCCACATGATGATTTTCCCCATCCTTCTATTACCGAAATTCAATGGCCGATGTGCCTAACGTCAAAACAAAGTCGAACGACGAGATAAGGAAAAAAAGAAACGATGGTCTGTAAACGATGGTCGATCAGATGACGAATGACGTGTTGGTCTTGCAGCAAGAGGAGGAGACTTCATTCCATCACCAGCACCATGATGAACGATGATGACAATGATCGGGTTTGGGGATATGGATTTTGGGGTTATTTTTGGAAAATTTGAGGATTTTTAAAAATTGTTAAAAAATAAAAAGTAAAAAAGAAAGTAAAATCAAAGCGACGTGTCACGTTTTGATTGGTTAAAGAAATTTTTTAAACAATCGTTAACTGCAAGACACCTAAAAACGATAACTGTGAAAACGTTAGGCACTTACTTAAGCTGTAAAATACTTTAGGCAGGTACCTATCTAGAAAAAAAATATAGTTTGGGCACATTTTTAACTATTAAACCAAAAAACAAAATTATTATGATTTTATATTTGAAAAACAAAATAACAAGTCGATTCTTATGTTTTGATGAGGTACTTATTTATATATGGATGGATAGCTTCTACTTGTACTTATCTATAAGTAGGGGTGTTCATGGATGATTAATCGTACTGGAACGGTTTATCGGTACGATTATCAAAATAAAAATTTTAATATTTTAGTGAATCGTTACCGTCCCTTTTAAACTGGTTACTGTCTAAAGATTACCGATTTATTCAGTACGATTTCGGTTAAAAATGAACCTTTTTACACTAATATTATAAATAATATATATTTATTACTATTAATTTAAATAGCTTAAAAATATCAGCCAAATAAATTCTTCAATATTTATATTAATGAATCTCATTATAAATTATAATTATTAATATATGATTGACTAATAATAAGAATATATTTAAAATTAAATTAATATAAAATTTAAAATAAGAAGAAAGAAGCCTAATATAAAAATTATAAAAGAGGAGACCTAAACTTAGAATTTCATGATTTCCAAATCATGACCAGAAATTAGATGTTGTTATTGTCGGGAATATCAGGCCCCGAACATGGAGGGGAGTCAGAGGTAATAATGAATAAGAGGGCGGTGGTTGATGACTGTCGGTGGTGGTTCACCCATTCTGATGTGGGCGGAGAGCCACTTAGGATAATAAGGAGGAATGTGCAGAGGTCTCGAGTGTGTGTAGTTGGTCATCGTTACTCCTTTCTGGTCAAGAGTATTTATAGATGAAAGACACTATTCGATGGGACTGAACCAGGTCTAGTAATGGTTATTGATGGGTCGTCAGGATGAGACCTGGTTTTTGCTCATAAACTTTTCAGCCTATGCTTTAGTTATTAGATAATAGGCTTAGCTGGTCCATCAGATAAATTTGATAGCTGTTAAGTCGAAAGCAAAGTAGTCTAGAAAAAAGAGACTCCAAGTCATGAGGTTTTACTTGCCAAGATGCAGTATGAATGCTGGGAGTTTTAGAGATAAACGTATCTTTTCAGAAGCTACCGATTTCATAGTCCTAAGAGGAGGTATAACAGATGTATAATGGAATCACCATCTGGACTACTTCCTTGTTATTCTTAAAAGGGTTAGGTTAAAATATGCGATAAAAGTATTTGATTTAAAATATATATAATTGAAAAACAAACAATTAGAAATTATGAATAATAAAGTTTATATAGAATTGTTTAATTTAAGGTATATAGTTATTTTAGAGGTTCATGTTATATGGATTAAAATTTATAATTTAAGATTTCAGTTACAGATTACAATTTACAGTTTAACGTTATATTTTAAATTTTAAATAAGAATTGTGTAAAAAAAGTTACACATGTCGTGTATCAAATATATATCAAAGATCAACTTTTGATCCACGAAAGTTCAGTTCATTCGCTTTCTTTACTTTCTACTTCAATTGTTTGTTGTAACTGTAAAAGCACATTCAATATCATAAGGTTAAAGGGGTATTTTTATCCTAGAGTATGACCCAAAAAATCAATTTAGTTTCTCTCTAAAAAATACATCCAATTAGGTCATTCCGTTCACGAATTGCATCAAATTTACCCTTTGACCGATGTTTACCGTTACAGTGCTAACATGGCAATTACCGATGCTGATGTGGTGCTTCACGATGGTGATGTGGCAGTACATGTGTGATGATGATGTGGCAGAGGGGCTGAATTGATTTTTTTAACCAAACTTGAGGGCATAATTGATTTTTTTGTTGATTTCAGGGATATAATTGATTTTAATTGAAAGTTCAATAACTTATTTAATATTTAAGCTAAAAAATAAGAATAGAAAATTATTAATATTTAAAAATATTAAAACTAGATAAATAATTTATTTAAATTTCAAGTTAATTTAATCAATTTAATTAGTTTTTAATAAAATTGGATAAATAATTTGATTTATTGAGTTGAACTTTTTTTTTGTTCAGAAATGTATGATTTATTACGGGAAATCATACATTACAAACCAACCCGTGCCTCGTTAAACCCCCCTAAACCTAGTCGGAGGAAAAGAGTACACCGATCGATTAAAACGAACAGAACAATGACAAAACAACAAGACCATAAAACCACAAACCACCCGAAACAACAATCAACCAAACTCCAACCTCACCCTAAGCAACACTGCCCATAACAAGCACAACAAACAACCACACTACACAACATCAAATATCAGTATGAAAAAAATGAAAATCGATCCACACCCTCCCTGGCTAAGGCATCGGTAGCCCCATTTGCATCCCTATAAACATGTACAAAGCACACGTCCCCTAAATCCGCACATGCCGTATCGATCTCGACAAAAAGCTCCCATAAATTCCAAGGCCACCGATCAAGCTGAGAAATCCAAACAAGGGTAATCTTAGAATCTGACTCCACCAATAACCGAGCACTACCCTTCCACTGTGATCGGAAAAAATTCAAAGCAAACGCAATAGCACGGAGTTCAGCCTCATTCAACTCCATTTTCCCCGAAGGACTTGAGAAAAGAGCCAAAATCGTATCCTACATATCCCGTAAGACACTGCCACATCCTGCCAGACTTGGCTTACCTCGAACAGACCATTCGATATTAAATTTAACGCAGTGTATAGAGGAAGAACCCAGCACACATCCACTCGCCTGCCTAAATTAGCACAAGAAGTAACACATAAGCGAGGGCACGACCACCATTGTGCCTTATCAACATGATTCGAATCTCGCGCAACACAAATCCAAAACAACGACCGCAGCTTGACTAAAAAACAATTCTCCCATCTCCACTCATTTTCCATTGAACATTGCCTCATTTCGACCAAGCTATAATGACCAAAGTAATGTCGCTACACTCAAAATCCACCTTTGACGAACTGTCCCAGTAAACAAACAATGAAAATCAGCCCCAACCATATCCTTCAACGACCGTGGAAAAGGCAAGCAAATGTCCCACCAGAAAATAAACCAATCCCAAACCCTCTGAACCACAGGACAAGAGAACTAGATATGATCAAGCACTTCATCATTACTACCGCACCATATGCACGAGCCTTGCCCTTCTTGTAAAACTACACTATATTGCTGCAAGAAGGCAAACGTAGGCAAGCGCTCAAGTCCCACAAACCACAAGAACATCTAATTTTTTGTTGGAACCAACACCTTTCATACAAAATTGAAACCCCTAACACACTCGCCAACATTCTCCAACATCAATTTGTTTGTTAAGGTCCACACTGAAAAGCACCCTTTCATATTCGGCTTCCAAAATAACTTATCCTACACACCAACATGTAAATGAAATGGCAGCAACAACGCCCATAATTCTTAAAGAGACCATGGCTTAAAACTCATTAACTCGCGATGAAAGAAAACCTCCCAATGAGCATGATCAAACGAATCATGAATAGTATAGTCTCAGACCAATGCCAACTTATTCGCAGCGATAGAAAACAAGCGTGGGAATAGATCCTTTAACGGATCCTCTAAGCACCAAGGATCTTGCCAAAACAAGGTCCCCATCCCCAATCTTCCATACAAAGCTCAACAAGTCTAGAGATGATACCACATTAGTCGAAGCTGTTGATCACACAATTTGTTTCCAAACCGATGACATAGAACTCATCCTAGCTGTGTTAAAATGCCACCGCGGTATGCTACCTCATACTTAGCCGTGATCACAGCTCTCCACAAGGACGATGACTCTGTGGCATTACGCCACGCCCATTTGCACAATAATGCCAAATTACAAATCCTTAAGTCGACGACACCCAATCCTCTTAAATGACACGGTCTACATACCATATTCCAACTCACACGAGACATTTTGCTTTCATCTCTACTCATCCTCATAAAAACGCTCGACGAATCTTGTCAATTCTTGTAATCACACCCTGAGGCATCACAAGTAACCCCATGTAGTACACCGGGAGCGAAGACAACACCAAGTTCACCAACACTACTCGAGCCACAAAAGACATGGAAGAACATTTCCAACCTGCCAGCTTACTTCTGACCCTTGCAATCATAGGGTCCCACATTTCCTTACTTCTCAGATTCACTCCCAAAAAAGATATAGAGAGACAAACAGAAACTCATCCTTTCGACAATTAAGCACCTCAATAACTTCATCAAACAAGACTGCATCCACCCTAAACTCAAAAAATGATGACTTCCAAAAATTAATTTTAAGCCCCGAACATGCCTTAAAACAATGCAACACCCGCTGCACACTTTTCGCTACCTCGAGAGAAGCTTCAAAAAATAAAATAGTATCATCGGTGAATTGGAGATGTGATATCGCAAACCCATTAGCCACGGTAATACCACGAATCTTGCCAACCCCTTCTCTAACAATACATGTAAAACTTCCGCAATTAAGACAAATAACAACGGGGAAAGAGGATCACCTTGCCTCAATCCTTGCCCATGCCAAACTCTCTAGTAGCTAACCCATCAAGCAACACTAATATCATTGCCGTTGATACGCATTCACGGATCCAAGCACACCAAACCCGATCAAAACCTATCCGAATTATAACATCCTCCAAGAACGACCACCGAACATAATTATACGCTTTAGCAAAATCTAAATTTCAAAATAAAACCAGCCTGCCTAAAACCCAGTTTACGAAGTGAATGAATCAATTCATTTGCCAATAACACACCATCTATAATTTGTCGACCCTGAACAAATGTTGTTTGAGTCTCACTGATAATATCATCTAACATCCCTTGTAAACGACAATACAATACCTTCACTAGTATTTTGTAAACAGAATTAATCAAGCCAATAGGCCTAAAATCACCAACTAATCCCGGATTATCCTTTTTTGGCAATAAAACCAAAAATGTGGAATTTAACCCCATTGGTAATCTGCCCGTTGCATGAAATTACATCATAAAGTTCATCACATCTTGTTTAATAAATGCCCAACTTTTTCGATAAAACTCAAAGCTGAAACCATCAAGGCCCGATGCCTTTGAACCTTCACAACTCTAAATCGCCGATCGCACGTCATCCTTGGTAAACGACAGCACCAAACATAACACTTCACTCAGCACAATTTTCTTAAAACTACCAGTTATCACCCAATCACCAAGCCTCTCTTCTTGTGCAAAATATGCCCTAAAATGTCGAAACACAAAATGCTGTAACCTGTCAACATCCGTTTCCCATCTCCTATTCATTTATAAATTGAGGTTATTGTTTCGCATAACTCTCACCTTAGTTGCCGTATGAAAATACGATGTGTTGCGGTCACCCAAACGCAACCATGATGCTCCAGATTTTTTCCTCTACAATGCTTTTTTCGGCAAATCGCTCTTTAAAGTTCTTGCATCCAGTTACGATGCTGTTTTAGCAACTCCTCAACCATTGCATCACTACTCGCAGACGTATCTATCCCTTTAATTTTCTGCTGCAGATTTGATATCGCTGTTTCTATATCCCTAGATTTACTACGGTTCCATACTAGCAAAAAAAACTTCAAAGCCTGCAAATTTTCAACCAAATTCATTCGACCATTTCCCAAATCAGTGATACGATCCCACTCCCCCTCTAATTGGCCTACCTTAGCCTTAGAATCCACCCAACAATTTATAAATCAAAACAGCCTAGGACCCTAATCTGTGTCATCTCCCACTAACAATAAAGGTGCATCATCCGAAAACAATCAAGGCAAATTTACTTGCTGTAATTTTTGAAATCGATCTACCCACCGCGGTGACACTAAAAATCTATCAATTTTGCTGCACCTATTACTTACACCAAACCATGTAAACCATTTCCCTTACAACAGTACATCGATCAAACCCGCTTCTTCAATGAAATTCGAAAAATCCTCCATACCATACGGAGATGAAACACATCCTGACCTTTCACTCGGCCATCTAATAGCGTTAAAATCCCTTCTAACGCACCATGGCATTCCCTCAAAAAATTCCATGAAAGCGCAAGTGTCATCCTTAATAATATTTGTTTCTCTAACACACAAGGCGTATACACCGATATGATGCCACAAGAAAAATCATTATGTAACCAATGTCCCTGAACTACAACAAAACTCCTAAAAATATTTGTCACGTCTATTCAAAACCTCAAATTATCCCAAACAACAATTATACCCCCGAAACACCAATTAAAGGATAAAACACAAAAGAGAAAGAATCCGAGGGCCATACCTTACCAACTATATTTGTCGACACCTCCTCAAGCTTAGATTCCTGCAACAATAACATGTCGCAACGCTGCTGTTGAAGAACATCATGTATCTCTTCTCATTTAGACACATTCCCTAAACCCCAAATGTTTCACGATATGATTCACATTATCACTCGACCCTACGACTATCTCCAATAATGCGTGATATATCGAGAATAATGTCTTCCTCTTGCCCCACCGTGCTAACCCCTACCAATTGACCAAATTTCATCGTAGCCACAACCTCATAAAGGATTGCACATTGTCTTGCCTACGCATCTGAAACTGAATCCTGCATTGCCTCCAACCCTTCACCAGACTCCTGTCGTGAAGTTTTTTTCCTTGGCCTCTCACGTTTTTTCTTGCCTCTCACCTCTATCTCGACAGTTTATTTTTTGGTAAGGACAATATCTTTTCTGCCACACAGTCAATTCTTGCTCTACTCCCATATTCCTGCTGACTTACCGGATTATTCTCATTTATTGGTAACTCTAAAGAGATATAAATTGGTTGAAACTCTAAATGCATTATCCCCTATAGAGTTTTACCAAGATCAACTATGTGATTAGATGGGGATGATCCCACATTCCCCGACTCCATTTGCCCATTTCACCGTCGAAACTTGCCACAACATCGACTTAGCCTCGTCACCAAACATGTCCCTGTCGCACCTTACCTCTACCTCTTCATTTCAACAATCCCAGCCCATTCATCCGACCCATACATCCTACGCACACCCTTATCACCTGCAGTCTCCCACAACACATTTCTTTGCCAATGCACCCTAGATTCCACAACACTCATGTCCTGCCGTTTTTCATGATGCAATTCTTGTGGAGTACTCATGTCCTTACCCCTACAATCTTCACATTCCTTATCAACACTCTTCTTGCTACTATAATCATAATTCTCTCAACTACAAACAATATCATGTGAATGAATAACCTCCACCTATTGAACCCGAATTTTGAATATATTTTGTAACCCCCTCGACCCAGCCTAGTCACAACACCGAACCGAGCAAGCTACATTAGGTTTACTAAGGTAAACCGAAAAGATTAACCTTAAAACATGACCATTTTTTTCTTTTATCTTGTCTAGATGCATAAAGCTTTCCTACATGATCATTCTGTTCATAATTGATCACTCATCTTAATCGGGCTTCGTAACGATATCCAATTGACCACGAATATGAAATAGGGACCAAAACATAATTTCAGCAACTTTAAAGGGCTTTTTCTAACTTTTAAGTTATCAACCTTTAATTAAGTTCATTTCATGCTTGCATGCCAAAAATCAGCTTCAAACAATCATTTATGCCCAAATAATTGGCTAAACAAGAATTAAGGACTAAAATGAAAGAAAATAGAAATTGCCTTAATAAGATATTATCAGAATTAATGACCCCCGTATCGATACGGTATGACCTATATTGATACGGTTCTGAACTTGCCCTTTTGATACGGCTGGTCCCGTACCGGTACACCACTTCGAGTATAAGATATGTTTTTAGAAGTTCTTGCATACCATACTGATATGGTTCAATTGGTGTTTCAGTACGCAACATTGTTACATCCCGTACCAATATGGTTCCATTGGTGTTTCGGTACACATGCTCCATTTCAAAAAGCAATATTCTAGTAACCACATAACGTTTCGATACGCCCCTGCCAGTACCGATACACCATGACCAATTATGCCTAGCCGTACCTATACGATCCCTTGCGTATCGGTATGCCTGGGCCTGTAATGTCAAATTTAGCTGGTTTTTCATACATTTCTAGATGCAATTGGCCCCTAACAGCTTGTAAACATACATATCAACCCTTGATTATACACAATCTAACATTTATACCAAATTAGGCAACCACAACAACATCATGCTACCAAAGGACCACTTTAGAGGCTTGCTTCCTAAACCACTTTGCCAAACATACCAAAATGCACAATTAGAACATTCTCGACATAAGCAACATACCAACACACTCAACATAGCATACTAAAATTGGTCCAACCAGCACAACATGGCAAACCACAAGGAAACTCTAGATGCATCCCTAGTCATCCATCTAGCCTCAACTTTAGACAAGAACAAAATCAAATTGAGCAACATATAACCATCATCAAAAACCAGCATAGATACACATTTAAATCCACAAAGAAACATATGTACATCTTCTAAAAATCCATGGTGAACATATTACCTTATTAACCAGAAACATAAACCGAGTGCATACTCAAAAGTAGTTTATCCCTTGGATCCTTGCAAACCTTGACTTTGCTGCCTCAAACTTTAATGCTTTGCATCATTAGGAAAAGATAGCGTAAGCACTCATTCTTAGTGAGGATGCTCATAAACAATGATGTATAAAACCATTTAAAAACCGCATGCTTGCTTTTCTCAAAACATGCTTACAACCTAAGCATTTTTCCATGATTCCAACCGAATCAAAACACAATAACCTTTATCACATCATAAACAATCCATGCTTGAATTCCAAAACATTTTTACCAAACCATGCTTATATTCCCAAAGCATTATAAACAAGGTTCAAAAAATGAACTTTCACATATATTGGCATTTATAGTGACCCAGATAGACTACCTCTATCTCATACACATATCGGATACACGAATCTCTCATACCATGCGTAGTTAAACCGCATGATATCCCAAACCTTGCCTAGTTAAACCGCAAGATTTGACACCCTCGCCTAGTTAAACCGCGAGATTTTACGCTTTCCTAGTTAAACTGCCAGAGTACCGACCTTGCCTAGTTAAGCCGCAAGATCAACATCAATTTGGGTTGCCTAGTTAAACTGCATGGCCCAAATAATGTCCCAACAGTCCGAGTGGCCTTGTTAAACTGCCATACCTCAAGGACCCATGACCACGATCGATTTTGTTAGTATTTTATCATGCACTTTTAATCTTATGGCATGCCAACTATACCCGATTGTTTTCTCCCCTTGTCACATAGCCAATATATCATTTACAAAACCATCTACTTACTGTTTTACAATGCATTTCATAAAATACCACATATGTACATCACATTGTCAATGCAATAACATCATTCCCATCCGGAATGAAAACCAATGCTCACTAGCATTTGATATACTTTTAAACCCTTGCATATGTCCTCAAAATCATGCATTACCAGTAAGTAAATCATACCATGTTTATCACCAAAACATGTAAACAACATGCTCATATCTAAACCGACATTCAAGAGTAAAATATGGGAAACTTACTTCTGAGCTTAGGTAAGTGTCTCACGCTTACCCTAAACTCCCAACAACCTTTACAAACCTTTGTAAAGCAATTAAAACCAGTTTCCACTCACCGATACGCTTCACCTTCCTTGCCAACGCGAAACAAGCTCCCGGCAAGCAACCAACAACGTCAAGCTTCATCGCCTTGATTATCCCATGTTTTAAACACATACAACTAGAGGATAAACGCATTAAAATGCATTCAAACCATTGCCTAACAACAATCTCCCGCAACTCCCAAGTTGCCCACTCAAAAACCATCTAAAACATACCGAAAACACCATCAAACGTTTCCAAAATTTAACACAGCCATAAAACAACAATTTAAGCCTTCAATCAACATTTAATAACATCCAAAGACCCTTTCCTAACATCCTTTTACTTCTAGCAAAGATTAAACTCAAATATCACCATAATAACTCGAAACTAGCAACCTAACTAATTAGAGATTCAAGAGTTTCGGGATTCTATTGATAAAAAACTTATCAACATCAAAAATACATCCAAAACATATATTAAATCCATCTTAATTACTGGAAATCAATGCACTTCGAAAATCACCATGATTCATCCAAATTTCCAAAATAACACAATCAAACATGGATAAAACATTAAAACCACATTACAACTTATAAATCAAGGATAAAATACTTGGGAATATCAATAAAGAACCATTTAACAGAGAAGATCACAGACCTTACCCTTGTTATGTGATTTCTCCCTCAATTGGCTTGTTAAAAGCTAAGAAAATACAAGATTTCAATGAGATTTTGCAAAACAAAGTTAAAGGAACAAATTAAAATCAATAATTTGACTGAAATGAGTTCTTTACCTCTGGATTTTGATAAAACTCTGAGTGTTTGGAAGAAAAAAAGTTGAGAGAAAAAGTTTAGGAAAACGTTACGTGAAATTCTTTAAAAGCTAATAACTAACTTTAGATATTTAATCCATTTTAGCGACCCTTTAAAACACATGATTAAAATGATTTAATTGAAGGGAGAAACCACCAGCAAACACTTGGTAGATTAGCTCCTTAAGGATTCTAAGGATTTGACCCTTTTGATTTTAGTCACTTAAAACAGTTTTCAAAAATTGTATTTTAGTCACAAACACAAAATATCATATTTCCGATTTCTATTTTCCAAAATTGATTCCACCAAAAATCAATATATATTAAAAGATGATTTTAACTATTTTTTCATATTTTTATCTTACCAAAAAATATAAGTTCCCAAATCCGACTCGAATCTTTAACCCGGTCCACCAGACCGTCTAATAAACCTCAAAACCGCTAAGCCCAAAACCAGGGTGTTACAACTCTCTCCTACTTAAGAAATTTCATCCTCGAAATTACCTAGAGGAAACAGGTGCGGAAATTTCTCCTTCATATCCGCCTTGCTTTCCTAAGTAGCTTCCTCAACACCTTAGTGTCGCCACAAGACTTTTACGAGCTCTATCGTTTTACCACGTAGGACTTTCTTACTAGTATCAACGATCTCTATGGGTTCCTCATCAAAGGTTAGATCCGGCCTCAACTCCACATCCTCCACCGGTATAACATGTGATGGATCTGACCGATATCTCCTCAACATCAGAAAATGGAACACATTATGAATTTTCTCCAGCTCGGGAGGCAACCGATATGCCACAGGACCCACACGCTCAATAACCTCGTATGGTCCAATGAACCTCGGTCTAAGCTTACCTTTATGTCTGAATCTCATCACCTTTTTCCATGGTGACATCTTCAAGAATATGCGATCGCCCACCGCATATTCAACCTCTTTACGCTTCAAATTCGAGTAAGATTTCTGCCGATCCGTAGCCACTTTCAACCGATCGCAAACAAGCTTAACCTTCTCATCTATTTCTTTCAACACATCCGGTAGGGTAACATGCTTTTCCCCCACCTCAGCCCAACATAAGGGCGTAGACATCTTCAGCCATATAACGCCTCATAAGGTGCCATCTATATACTCGCCTGATAACTGTTGTTGTAAGCAAACTTAACTAAAGGAAAATGCTTCTCCTAGGTTCCCTGGAATTCAATAATACAACATCGCAACATATCCTCCAAAACTTGGATAACCCGCTCAGACTGTCCATTTGACTAGGGATAATACGCGGTACTAAAATAAACCTCGAACCTAAGGCCTAGTGCAAACTCTTCCAAAACCTTGCCGTATACCTCAGATCCCTATCCGAAACGATAGATTTAGGTACACCATGCAAGCGCACAATCTCCGCTATATACAAATCTGCCAACTTGTCCAAGGTATACGTTGTATGTACTGGCAAGATATGTGCACACTTTGTGAACCGATCAACAATCACCTAAACAGAATCCTTCTTAGCTGGTGTCAACGACAACCCTATTACAAAATCCATGGTGATTCTCTCCCATTTCCACTCCGGAATTTTCAGCGGTTGCAATCACCCAGATGGAAATTGATGTTCAGCCTTGACCCGCTGACATACCATGCACTTGGACACAAACTCAGCCACATCCTTTTTCAAACCAACCAGTAGTATACCTCTTTCAAATAACGATACATCTTAACACTACTGGATGCATAGAAAAAAGACTAGAATGTGCTTCCGTCAAGATAGTGTGCCTCAACTCTAAATCATCTGACACCATTATTCGACCATTGAAATATAAAACTCCATCATCATCAAAATGGAAATCTGTCAGATTACCATCCGCAATGTCCTTAACATGCTCAACCAACGAATCATCATACGATTTCTTAGCTTTAATCAACTACGATAACTTAGGCTTGACTTGCAATTCAGCCAGCAAACCACCCTCCCACATCACACTCAACCTTGCAAACATAGCTCGAAGCTCAACCGCAACCTTACGACTTAATGCATCCACCACTACATTGGCTTTACTAGGATGATACTCAATGGTTAAGTCGTAATCCTTAAGCAACTCCAAACATCTACGTTGCCTAAGATTCAAATCTTTCTAGGATATCCAATACTTCAAGCTCTTATGATCCGTGAAGATCACGCACTTCTCACCATAGAGGTAATGTCACCAAATTTTTAGAGCAAAAACCACAGCCGCAAGCTCCAAATCATGAGTTGGATAATTGTGCTCATGAAATTTCAACTACCTCGATGCAAAGGCCACAACCTTCCCATCCTGCATCAGAACACAACCTAAGCCAACATACGATGCATCACTATAAACCACAAACTCCCTCCCAAATTCAGACTAAATCAACACAAGAGCATATGTCAAAACTTCCTTCAACTTCTCAAAACTATGCTGCTGCTTCTCCGTCCACACATACGAAACATTCTTCTGCGACAACTTGGTCAACGGTGCTACGATACTCGAAAACCCCTCAACAAAACGGCGACAATAACCAACCAACCCAAGAAAACTACGCACCTCCGATACTGACTTAGGTGGCTTCCAACTAAGAATAGCCTCAATCTTCTGTGGATCAACGCGAATACCCTCCGTGGAAACCAAATGACCTAGGAATGTCACTTCTTTAAGCCAAAACTTGCACTTGCTCAACTTAGCATATAACTGATTATCCTTCAACACTTGCAACATAATCCGTAAATGTCGAACATGCTCTTCCTTGGTACGGGAGTACACGATAATATCATCTATGAATACCACTACAAAATGATCAAGATACTCGTGGAACACTCTATTTATCATATCCATAAACACAGTCGGGGCATTGTCAACCCAAAAGGCATGACCAGAAACTCATAATGCCCATATTTCGTACGAAATGTGGGCTTATGCACATCCACATCCTTAACCTTCAACTGGTAATACCCCGATCTTAAATCTATCTTGGAAAAGACCGCTGCTCCACGAAACTGACCGAACAAGTCATTAATTTTCGATAACGGATACCTGTTCTTTACCATCAACTTATTCAACTAACGATAATCAATGCACATACACATCATACCATCTTGCTTTTTCACGAAGAGAATATGCGCTCCCTACAAAGAAACACTTGGTCGAATGAACCCATGGTCCAACAACTCCTAAAGCTAAGACTTCAACTCCTTCAATTCTTTCGGTGCCATCCTATACGGAGCAATGGATACTAGTGTTGTACCCTCATAAGTCTCATTGCGAAACTCTACCTCTCTATCTGGAGATAAACCTGGCAACTTCTCAAGAAAAACCTCAGAAAAGTCACCCACGGTCCGAATGTCCTGCATTCGAACACCCTTAGCTCCTGGGTTCATAACAATAGCCAAAATAAGCTTGACGGCCATCAAAAGTCATCTTCTCTGCTCTATTAGCCGAAACAACGTTGGACAGAAACTTAACATTCTCACCAACCACCACAACTTCATAGTCGTCGGCCAACCTCAAGGATATCCTTTTGGATTCACAATCTACAACTGCTCTTTGCTCACTCAACCAATCGATACCCAAAATGATATCAAAAATATGGAATGGCAATTCCATCAGATCTGCGTCAAACTCATGTCATTGCACCACCAAAGGACAACGCCAGTACAACCTTCTTACTGTAACCATCTCCTCAAAAGAACTTGTGACTAACATGCCAACATCTAAGATCTCAGCATGAACAAACAACAAAGATGCATGTTCACTCATGATATATGAATACGTGGGCCCCAAATCAATTAATGATAACAATGACAAGGATTACAAAGTAAAAGTACCTGGGATCACATCCGTGTTATTACGATCCTCACGGTGAGCAAAGAACCGAGCCGGTCTACCACCTTCAGGTCTCACTGTAGCGGCATGAGCCATACCCCTCTAAACATCCCCACTCCTCTAAAAGTGCCCCTAGCAGGTGCAGTAACCTGCGCAGGTACATCTCTCGCAGCCCAAGGACAATCACGCTTCAAATGATCAGATGATCCACAAATCCATCAAGATCCAGTATTACCCCATCACATACCCACGTGGTGTCAACCGCATCATTCACACTCTGGTGTAACACGAGCTCCTTGAGTGCCCTGGCTAACTCCACCACCACGCCTATGATCTGGCTTATACCTCTTGTCCCTGAACCTCTTATTTTGCCTCTCAGAATAGCTAGAGTTCGCCACTCTTAATGTAATCTGCGGCCAGAAGGTACGTCTTAATGTCCTTTACAAGTCCATAACGGAACCTGTCACATCTCTGCTGGTCATCTGGAACTAACTCCGGAGCATACTAACTCAACCGGATAAACTTTACCTCGTATTCAGCAACAAACATGCTTCCCTGAGATAGCGACATAAACTCGCGCTTCTTTATATCCAAGTACTGAGCACCAAGTTACTTCCTCTTGAAAGCTCTCCAAAAGAACTCCCAAGTAACATTTGCCTCAGGAACGCCAGCAATAGTGGTCACCCACCAATGGTATGCATCCCCCTACAACAGAGATACAGTGCAACCCAGCTTACGCTCCTCGTTGCATCCAATCTGATCCATAATGCGGACCGTCTTTTCCATCCAACTTTCAGCTACCTCAGAGCTCAAACCTTGAAACTCCACACCTCTCAAACTCCTCAAATGCTCCAAGGGTAAACCTTGATTTGCCACCACAACAGTGATGGTGCATGTGCTTGTACTCCAGCCATCGCTGCCTGAAAAGCTCCCATTATCGCCTGTACTAACAGAGTCAAATCACCATACACTGGCACTTGATAAACCAGGGTGCTTCACTGGTCCCAACATCAACTGGAGGAACCACGGGATGAGGTAAAACATGAGGGAGATTCTCTTTTGTCTCATTATTTTAAAATCCTCAGTAATAGGCAATGTGTCCCCAATCATACCCCAACGGAACATTAAACAATCACCGAGCATTTACACAATCACCGTGCAGTTCAAACAAAATCAATTAAACAAGCAACAACATCCCAACTTTTCACAAACATGGCTCTGATACCAACAAATGTAACCCCCTCGACCCGGCCTAGTCACAAGATCGAACCGAGCAAGCTACATTAGGTTTACTGAGGTAAACAGAAAAGATTAACCTTAAAACACGACCATTTTTTTCTTTTATATTGTCTAGATGCATTAAAGCTTTCCTACATGATTATTCTATTCATAGGTGATCACTCATCTTAATTGGGCATCGTAACGATATCCAATTGACCACCAAAATGAAATAGGGACCAAAACATAATTTCGGCAACTTTAAAGGGGTTTTCTAACATTTAAGTTATCAACCTTTAATTAAGTCCATTTCATGCTTGCATGCCAGAAATTAGCTTCAAACGATCATTTATGCCCAAATAATTGGCTAAACAAGAATTAGGGACTAAAATAAAAGAAAATAAAATTTGCCTCAATAAGATATTAATAGAATTAACGACCCCCGTATCGATACGGTATGACCCGTATTGATATGGCTATGAACTTTCTGTTTCGATACGGCTGGTCTCGTACCGGTACACCACTTCGAGTATAAGATATGTTTTTAGAAGTTCTTGCATACCGTATTGATACGGTTCAATTGGTGTTTCGGTACGCAGCTTTGTTACATCCTGTACCGATATGGTTCCGTTGGTGTTTCGGTACACGGGCTCTATTTCAAAAAGTGATATTCCAGTAACCACATAATGTTTTGATACGCCCCTGCCTGTACGATACACCCTGGCCAATTATGCCTAGTCGTACCGATACGGTCCCTCGCGTATCGATACGCCTGGGCCTGTAATGTCAAATTTAGCTGGTTTTTCATACAGTTCTAGATGCAATTGGCTCCTAACAACTTGTAAACATACACATCAACCCTTGATTATACACAATCTAACATTTATACCAAATTAGGCAACCACAACAACATCATGCTACCAAAAAACCACTCTAGAGGCTTGCTTCCTAAACAATTTTCTAAACATACCAAAATGCACAATTAGACCATTCTCGATATAAGCAACATACCAACACACTCAACATAGCATGCTAAACTTGGTCCAACCAGCACAACATGGAAAACCACAAGGAAACTCTAGATGCATCCCTAGTCATCCATCTAGCCTCAACTTTAGACAAGAACAACATCAAATTGAGCAACATATAACCATCATCAAAAACCAGCATAAATACACATTTAAATCCACAATGAAACAGATGTACATCTCCCCAAAATCCATGGTGAACACATTGCCTTATTAACCGAAAACATAAACTGAGTGCATACTCAAAAGTAGTTTATCCCTTAGATCCTTGCAAACCTTGCCTTTGCTTCCCTGAACATTAATGCTCTGCATCATTAGGAAAAGAGAGCGCAAGCACTCGTGCTTAGTGATGATGCTCATAAACAATGATGCATAAAACCATTTAAAAATCACACGCTTGCTTTTCTCAAAACATGCTTACAACGTAAGCATTTTCCATGATTCCAACCGAATCAAAAAACAATAACCTTTATAACATCATAAACAATCCATGCTTGAATTCCAAAACATTTTTACCAAACCATGCATATATTTCCAAAGCATTATAAACAAGGTTCAACACATGAACTTTCACATATATTGGCATTTATAGTGACCCGGATAGACTACCTCAATCTCATACACATATCAGATACACGTATCTCTCATACCATGCCTAGTTAAACCACATGATATCCCAAACCTTGCCTACTTAAACCACAAGATTTGACACTCTCACCTAGTTAAACCGCTAGATTTCACCCTTGCCTAGTTAAACTGCCAGAGTACCAACCTTGCCTAGTTAAACCGCAAGATCACCATCAATTTGGGTTGCCTAGTTAAACCGCATACCCTAAATGATGTCCCAACAGTCCTAGTGGCCTTGTTAAACCGCCATACCTCAAGGACCCATGAGCACGATCGATTTTGTTCATATTTTATAGGGCACTTTTAATCCTATGGCATGCCAACTATACCCGATTATTTTCTCCCCTTGTCACATAGCCAATATATCATTTACAAAACCATCTACTTAATGTTTTACAATGCATTTCATGAAGTACCACTTATGCACATCACATTGCCAATGCAATAACACCATTCCCATCCGGAATGAAAACCAATGCTCACTAGCATTTGATATACTTTTAAACCCCTACATATGTACTCAAAATCATGTATTACCAGTAAGTAAATCATACCATGTTTATCACCAAAACATGCAAACAACATGCTCATATCTAACCGACATTCAAGAGAAAAATAAGGGAAACTTACTTCCGAGCTTAGGTAAGTGTCTCACGCTTACCCTAAAACTCCCAACAAACTTTACAAAACTTTGTAAAGCAATTAAAACCAGTTTCCACTCACCGATACGCTTCGCCTTCCTTGCCAGGGTGAAACAAGCTCCTGGCAAGCAACCAAACAATGTCAAGCTTCGTCGCCTTGATTATCCCCTGTTTTAAACACATACAACCAGAGGATAAATGCATTAAAATGCATTCAAACCATTGCCTAACCACAGTCTTCAGCAACTCCCAAGTTGCCTACCCAAAAACCATCCAAAACATGCCGAAAACACCATCAAACGTTTCCAAAACTTAACCCAGCTATAAAACAACAATTCAAGCCTTCAATCAACATCTAACAACATCGAAAAACCCTTTCCTAAAATCCTTTTACCTCCAACAAAAATTAAACTCGAATATCCCCACAATAACTCAAAACTAGCAACATAACTAATTAGAGATTCAAGAGTTTCGGGATTCTATTGATAAAAACAACTTATCAACATCAAAATACATCCAAAACATATATTAAATCCATCTCAATTACTGGAAATCAAATCCAATTCGAAAATCACCACGATTCATCCAAATTTCCAAAATAACTCAATCAAACATGGATAAAACATTAAAACCACATTACAACTTATAAATCAAGGATCAAATACTTGGGAATATCAATAAAGAACCATTTAATAGAGGAGATCATGGACCTTACCCCTGTGATGTGATTTCTCCCTCAATTGGCTTGTTAAAAGCTAAGAAAATACAAGATTTCAATGAGATTTTGCAAAACAAAGTTAAAGGAACAAATTAAAATCAATAATCTAAGTGAAATGAGATCTTTACCTCTGGACTTTGACAAAACTCTGAGTGTTTGGAAGAAAAAAAGTTGAGAGAAAAAGTTTAGGAAAAAGTTACGTGAAATTCTTTTAAAAGCTAATAACTAACTTTAGATATTTAATCCATTTTAACAACCTTTTAAAGCACATGATTAAAATTATTTAATTGAAGGGAGAAACCACCAGCAAACACTTGGTAGATTAGCTCCTTAAGGATTCTAAGGATTTGACCCTTTTGATTTTAGTCACTTAAAACAGTTTTCAAAAATTGCATTTTAGTCACTAACACAAAATATCATATTTCCGATTTCCATTTGCCAAATTGATTCCACCGAAAATCAATATATATATATTAAAATATGATTTTTAACTATTTTTCCATATTTTTATCTTACCAAAAAATATACGGTCCCGAATCCGACTCGAATCTCTAACCCAATCCACCGAACCGTCTAATAAATCTCAAAACTGCTAAGTCCAAAATTGGAGTGTTACAACTCTCCCCTACTTAAGAAATTTCATCCTCGAAATTACCTGGAGGAAACAGATGCGGAAATTGCTCATTCATAGCTTTCCCAAGTAGCTTCCTCAACACCTCGGTGTAGCCACAAGACTTTTACGAGCTCTATCATTTTACCACATAGGACTTTCTTACTGGTATCAATGATCTCTACGGGTTCCTCATCGAAGGTTAAATCCAGCCTCAACTCCACATCCTCCACTGGCACAACATGCGATGGATCTGACCGATATCTCCTCAACATCGAAACATGGAACATATTATGAATTTTCTCCAGCTCAGGAGGAAACCTCAATCGATATGCCATAGGACCCACACGCTCAATAACCTCATCGAAGCATTTGTTATACCTGAATAAATTGGAGGAATTCAGGATGCAAGCCTATGAGAATACCAGACTTTACAAGGAGAGAACAAAAAGGTGGCATGACAACAGAATATTGCCAAGGCAGTTTGAAGCCGGCCAAAGAGTTCTATTATTTAACTCTAGGTTAAAGCTATTTCTAGGAATGCTTAAGTCCAGATGTTCAGGCCCCTTTGAAGTTGTCAAACCATATGCTCATGGAGAAGTTGACATCAATGATTTGAAGACTGGAACAACTTTTAAGGTAAACGACCAAGGGTTGAAACATTATCTGGAAAGTAATCAAAAGAATGCTAAGGAGATTGTTCTCTTGGCAGAAATTTAGTGAACCCCACCATCATTGTTTGATGTATATACATAGTAGGTTAGATGTTTTTCTTTGATTTTTCACTATTTGATCCAATTATTATTTCCTTTCTTTTACTTTATTTTTATCTTCTCTTTCTATTTTGAAAGGATTTCTTTGAGTAAGTGCAGGATTTGTTGCTAGACAAAATGCAAAGGCAAGGGCTGGCATTGAGGGTTAAAACATTGCGCATCAATTGGACTTGAGCGAGTTAGGCCCAAGAAGAGTAAAAATTCTGGCTAAGTGCATGATTTAAACCTAGTTGCCTATGGTAAAAATTGAAATTCAAATTTAAACCCAATCTTTTTACCCTAAAAACCTTTCCCACACTGTCTTATCTCCTTACCCTTTAACCAATCATTATCCCTTTTTCCCCTAAACATGCCTAACTGCCACTTTTTCACCATTATCCCCTTTTAAACAGGACAATTTAAACATCCCCATTAAAACACTCAATCATTTTTTCCCTCTACTTAAACCCCAACCTTGCCTTAGCTAAAATTTTAGCTTCTCTCATCATCTTCTCTCACGAACAAGAAAGCAAGAATCAAACTCTTCTATTTTCCTAATTTTTTTGATTCCCTCAAAAAAATTTCCATGGCATCTTCTTCGACACCGTTCAAGATCTTATTCAATAAAGAAATCCAAAAGAAGTACGAAGAAAACTTTGCTGCAAAAACTTTTTGCTATGAAAAAGGCTTCAAGTTCAAAAACGAACCCAACTTAGGTTATTCACTAGAGTTCATTGCGGTGGTCAAAAAGCACAAGTGGGAGATATTTTGCTAGAAAACTGGAGAAGTCCATTCTAATATCATCCGAGAGTTTTATGCCCCATCATGACCAAAGATTCGTCTTTCTTGTTTGTGGAAGGTACGCATGTTAGATTTGATGAGAGGTATATTAAAAATATGTTTAAATTGGATGGTAAAGGGGAAAAACACTCCGAGTTTGCTTAATTGTTGGACGCTGCCAAGGGGCAAATGCAGTTGAAATATTTATGCGAGCTTGGCACCAAATGGAACGTGTCATCAAAAGGTCACCAGACGGTGAAACGGCTGGCACTGAAGTCATAGCCAAGGGGACAGAACCACTTCTTGAAAACAAATCTTATGCCAACCACCCATAATGAGACTATCTCAAAGGAGAGGATGGCCTTATTGTATTCGATCATTGTAGGATGCAAAATTAACATTGGTCATCTTATTGTAGATGAGACCTACAATTATGTTGGTAAGGGCAATGGTAGTTTGGTTTCTCCCTCATTAATCTCTACTATTTGCATGCAACACAGTGTGCCATAGCTTGATTCGGGCAATGTCCATAAAAGAAAAGAATCAACTATCACCCCTATCGTATGGAGGCAACTAACTGCCACAGAGTCTAAAAAGAAAGGTAAAGGAAAGGCTGTAGAGCTGGTTTCCAAGGACAAGGTGCCCAAGGCAGAACCTGGGACTCCTATACCAACTGGTTTAGTGGCAATGCTTTCTCAAATCTTCAAACGCCATGAACTCATTCTTTAAAAGCTGGAGAAAGCAGAATAACAGAACACCATGATCTAGCAATATACTTATGCCTGGGACTATGCCCATAAGAAAACTCTTAAAGAAATGTCTGCACATACTTTACCAGCCTTCCCTGAGTTCCCCGCTGACCTTCTTACCAACGATGATATGTCAACTAGTCCTCATTTTGTCCATACTCTGATGCAATTAGAAGCCACTGTACCATTACCCCTTGTCCAAGTCGAGTCTGTAAGAACAGACACACCGCCTAAATCAGAAGAAGAAGGAATCCAAGCCAAAGCTGTCGCAACACCTGTTGCACCTACCTCATCTTCTGCCACTGGTGCCCTCGCAGCCTCTAAGCCAACGAGGATTGTTAAGGAAGTTCACCATAACATTAGAGCCTCTACAGCCGCATAAAAGCCCATCCTTAAGCGCAAGAAGCATGCAACCCCCAACCGTAAGAGCTTTATCAAAAGAAAAACCCATGTTTTATGCCCAAAAAACTCCAAAGAAGAGTCATCTTCCCCTTGAACTCCTTGCATTTATTTTATTTTGTTCACATGTTCATGCATTTTATGTTTTATTTGTATATATATATATGTTATTTCCATGCATTGAGTACAATGCACACCTTTAGTTTGGGTGTGTGTGGTGCCTCTCATTATTGCCATGACATGCATGCATGTTTACGTTTCAGTTTTCACTTAGATTGTAATGTAGGTTAGCACATGCATACCAAACCGTTAATTTTTTTTGCCTCGGTCAATTTTGTGCTAATAATTTTACCAACACTGCTAGTTTAGTAGAATTTGTTCTAGAATTATCTATCTGATGAAGCGATTGGATATTAGATACTGTATTCCAATAGATTAGTAATGCCAAGTTACTTGGCAATTGATCTCTAATTTAGGGAACTCTAGTTTCACTTGACACGTTGTATGAATCTAGTTCTTTAAACAAACTTAGGATTCTTGAATATGAACTCTAAGTAAAAAATTGCCAGGTTAAAAAGAAAGAATAAGGCAACAGTGTTTTGCCAAAGGCTGAAATATTTTAGAACACTCATTTGCCTTAGAGATAATAAGTAACTTCGGTATTCTTGGATTGCTCCCTCTAAGATCACAAGCCAACAAAACTTTAGGGTATTTGTGTAATGGGTTAGCTTAGTGATGTAATTTGGATTAACGTGGGTATTCGTGGTTTGCTCCCTCTTATGTCTCATGCCAAACAGTAACATGACGCAAAACCTAAATAAATGCCAGCATAAAGAAACCCTTGGCAAATAAATAAAAAAATAATAAAAAAAGAAAAAATGCGTATAATCCTGAATTTGGGTAGTAAAGTTGACTAAGAGAGTTAAGTAAACTTGGTGCATATTGCTCGTACTTCATGCACACTTCATGACCTTAGAATAGAGCCATATTGTTGCACTTGAAATAATTGATCTGTTTGGCAATTAATACACTTGATATCTGAGGATGGCCCTAGGGTCAAAATTTTCTTACTGGCAGGTGTTGGAAATCAAATTTTTTTTTCCGAGGTACTCTTTCTCATTTTTTAGTTTTTATAGATTTTAGTTGCATTACTTGAGAAAAAACAATGAGCTAGGTTTGGGGGAGTGTTAACTCCTAAAAAGTACTGATTTTTATGCATATTTCACAATGTTTTTGCTTGTCTTTAGGTATATATGTTTGCATTTAGTTCTTAAAATCATGTATTTGCATAAGGCGTTAGGGAGTTGTTCTGTTGCTAGTATGAAGGGTTGTTTCGCTGGTGTTGATGCAGGTCAGGAGCAGGTAGGCATGGCAGAGCACCGCGGGAGTATTAAGCAAGATAAGAAGAAGATAATTGCTTAGTTGCAGTTGGCAAAGTTGGACCAAAAATTGGCAAGCTCGGTTGGCAAAGAATTGAAGTCTGATGCCCGATCAAAGTAGCCGTTGAACCCAGTACAAATCAGCCCTAGAATTCAAAAGAGGATAAGAGGATGACACGCCTATCTTGGTGTGTAATCAAATTTCAAACCTATCCTAGGGTTTTCACGAGTGCCTATTTAAAGAAGACCAATCGTTGAGCCAAGGAGGCCGAACCGTGGTGAAAGAGAAAGTTAAAGGCAACGTGGTTTGACCATCTTAGACTGAGAGCTCATGGGCATTTGAAGGGCTGCATCCACGAACCTCTTTCTTTGCCTATTCTCTTAGTTTAATTTTTATTTAAATGGTGATGTTGATATACGATATTTTGTGGATGGATCCCCCAACCATGAACTAAGCTTTTATAGTTGGTTGGGGATGTTTGCGATTAACACTCAGTTTATTTTTGATTTTTAATAACTTGAATGCCTTGGCATTATATTCTATCATGCTAGTACTTTATTTCCTTAAATTCTTTGCCATACGACAGCTGACATTGTATGCTTATTATGCCTTAATATCTTAACAGTCTTAAAGGGTAACGATCAGTTGCCAGATACTAAGGAGAGAAACTTCGACAGAAGATGTTCAAGTAGATGAGCTTACTTCGGAAGTGAATCTACCCCTTAGGAGTATGGATTGAAATTTAATCGAGTAAATTTAGGAAAAGATGCACTATAGACATATAAGGGTTTTATCGTGGTTAACTTGGGGTATTGCGATCGAAAAAGGTAATAATATTCCTAAAACATGCTCGACAATAAATCCAAGGAAAAACATTATTAATAACTAGTGTAACAGTGTAAAAATCCAAGCATCCCCTGCCAAAGCTCATCATCCATTTGAATACTTTCCCATGTATTGTCTTAGCTATTTTCTAAATAAAAAATCCAAATCAATTTCAACATTCTTGATCCATTTAAGAAGTAAACCATTGAACACTTAAATTCTTGGTCAATCCCTGTGGGTACGATACTCATCTCACTACTGTATTACTTGCTGACCGTGTATACTTACACGCAATAGACTCACCCTTGGCATTATTTCTTGCATATTTACACTAAATTCTCAATCTTTTGCCAAGCATTAACAAAATTGACATGCTCCCAAGTTTTTCCCCCCAAATATGGCACAAGCCAATTTATTTCCACAAATATTGTACTTTCTACAGTGAAAGTGAAGATGATACCATTTCCTACCATTTTTGAATAATGATTTAATTAATCAAATTAAAAAAATCAAAGATGAATGGATTATATTCTGTCTTTAAATAGTGCAAGCAAAAAAGTCGATTGTAAGAGGCTCCGTCTTCTCAGGGCCACGTAGCATGCATTCAGCCGTGCGACACTGTTCAAAGTTGGTTCCTACTCCCATCGTCTTCAACATAAATGGGCAGAGGGTGCATCTGGGGTGGCAGCTTTGCATGCATGGGTTTATTAGGCATATATAGGGTTGCATGCATGGGTAAAGGCAGTGGATAGATATAGGGTTTCATGCGTATAAGGGGTGAAAGGTGGTGTAAGGATATAGGTTTCAAGAATGAAAAATGATAGGGTGTTAGTAAGTTAGAGAAAAATTTGAGTAAAGAAGAAGAAGAAGTAGAAGCAAGTTGTGGAAAAAATTTGAGTAAAAATTTTCTAGTTTTGTCTTTAAGTTTTATTTTAGTTTATATAATCCATTTTATTTTGTATTGATGTAAGTTAATTTAGTTTATAATTTTTACACTATCCATCTAACATTTTAAGTTGTTTAAAATTTAAAATTTATGTTAGATGTATGAATGGTTTTCAAGTAGATAAAAAATTCGTAATAATATAATACAATTAGTATTTTTGATAAATTTGTATATTTTAGAAAGTATACTCAAATATATATATTCAAAATAACTAGTCTACTTTTATAGTATAGTATTTTTAAAATTATTGTTATTTATTGGTTAAAAGTATGATTAGTGTCATTAATTAAAATTTTAGTATGTTCATTTTGATTCGTTATTTTGATGGAAAATATATATTGTTTTGAACATGTAGAGAAAATGAGTAACAACAGATTTATGACGATTGTCCATTACAATAGACAAATTGTGAAAACTGATGTCAGAGTTATATTTGAATCTGAAAGCACTATGAAGATGGAATTTGAAAAGGAAATCATGCTTCGAGAAATGAAGGAGAAGATATCCGAGAAAATTAGAGCTGAAATTCATGGTTTACGATACCCGTGGCTGACATGTCACAATCTAGTAAGATATTTTGCAATAACTCTCCAAGATAATATTGATGTTGGAATAATGATCGTAGAACAAGAATCTATGGATATTCAAAATATCAAGTTATTTGTTGAGGTGCGTGATGTTCCCGACCCATCTAGAAACTTAGTTAGAGAATCTGTTCAAATAGATTTCGGTAATGAGATTGATATGTCCGGAGTCAGTTTTGTCGCAATGTTGGTAAGTGGGACATCTAGTGCATTTCATCCAGCTGGGTCTTCAACATATGCAGCATCATACGGGCCGACAATGATGTTGATGTGGAAAGCCTATGAGGTCAATGGGGGGAGAAACATGTAAAAATTCCAGCGAAGATAAAGATATTGGGGATCCCGATTTGTTCCCCGATGACGTTGGTGATGTCCCTGATTTTGGTATTGGAGAATTCATTTCGACTAGGGACGACATTACATGGTATGAACCTCTTCTTTATATGAACTTAGTCGATTTTAATGTGATGGGGGCGCCTCAATTCATGGATATGCCATAATTAACTTCGATTTAGTATGATGAATTATAGGTTGGGCTTCAATTTAATGAAAATAATGAAGCTACATTGGTTGTTAAAAGAGTATAGCATTAAGCATGTGAACAACGTTGTTGTAGAATCCAGCCCGAGGACTTTCTTTGCAAAGTGTGTGAAATATGGACAAGAGTGCAATTGGAAGATCTGAGTGTTGAAGAATCAAATGAAAACTGCTTGGGAGGTCACAAAGTACAATGTCGATCACACATGTTTACAAACTTCTATCGACCAAGACCATGCCATCACGTGATGAAGTTGGTTGAAGAAAATCCAAGGGTTCCCGTTTCAGTGATTCAGGCAGCCATTGTGCAATAGTATGGATGTTAGACAAAATACAAGAAGGGTGGTGTGCAAGGGATAAGGTAATACAGTCGGTGTATGGTGATTTCGATAAGTCGTACAATGAGCTACTAGCTTTATTACTAGTAATGGCACATTTCATCCTATGCACCATAGTGAGGTATCAAACCTCGAATGCATATGACCGAGAAGGCCAACTTGTTGAAGGGCATAAATTTTTCCATCGACTATTTTGGGCGTTCAATCCATGCATTGAAGGCTTTCCATTTTGAAAACGTATGGTCCAAGTCGATGGCACGTTGCTATAAGGGAGATACTCTCATATACTGTGATTATCATTGTGCAAGATGGTGAAAACAATGTTTTCCCGATTGCATTCTCAATTGTTGAGTAAGAGACGATAGAAGCTTAGAATTTCTTTTTAAGCAATTTATGTGAGCATGTCGTCTGAGAAGATGGGGTCTACATTATATATGATCGAGGGATAGGTATACAATCAGCAATTAATCGAGACAGAAGTCATTGAACACCATCGTACGTATATCCTACATATTGTGTTCGTCACATTGGTAAGAACGGTTATGAACAGTTCAAAAACCAATACATTCACAGTGAGATTTTAAGCATGGGTAAGTATCATTTTTTCAAAATCTATTATATTATGGATATTCATTTATGTGTTTTGATTTTTCTTGATACTGACAACATATATTATGACACATGATATCTACTACTGCGACCAAATTTTGAAAAGAAGATAAAGAATTTATGGAAGTACGACGATCGCATTTGGAGTTGAGCAAATAGTATCGAGAGGGAAAGATGGGCCTAATCGTATGATGAAGGTGGTAGATGATACGGGCAAATGAAAACCAACCTTGCGAAGTGCATAAATGGAGTACTAAAAGGATTACGTCATCTCCCAATAGCAAGCTTGGTGAAAGAGACGTACTACAGGTTGGCTAAAGTTTGGAACCTTAAGGGGAAGCAAATCGAGTCCTTAATAAATAAGGGACAACGCTGGGCTTCCGATCTTGTGACAAAAATGCAAAATAATGTGAAGAATGCAACGTCGACGACTGTTCACGCGTTTGACCGAATGGATCATTTTGATGTTGTTGGTTTCAAACACAACAATGAAGTATGCCACTCAAATGTATTTTGAGTCAATTTCGGATATAGGTGGTGCGACTGTGGTGAGTTCCAGGTATGTCGATATCCATGTGCTCATGCAGTTGTAGCATGTATGGCTATAGGGCTTACCCGTACACTTATGTTGATGAATGATTCAATCTCCACATGATGGTAAATATTTACAAAAGTGAGTTCCCACCGATCATGAATTCAAAGTATTGGCCATCAGTGGAGCATGAAAATGGTTACCGGAACCTAGGCTCCGTAAAACTTCAACGGGCTGACCTAGATTGAATCGCATTTATACTAGTATAGATCTTCATCATAGAGAGAGGGGACAATGAAAGAGATGTACCATATGTAGGGCTGAATGACATTCGAGATCAAACTGTCCAAATCAACTAAAATACGTGTCTATGCCTCAGTGATTTCTGTTTGTATTCCAAAATATTGAAATATTGATTTTAAATATTCTACTTTTCATTAGTATTAGTTATTTATAATTTTAAGCTTTTACTACTATAATATTATTGTAACACTCTGTAATACCCCAAATTTTTCTAAGTTGATTAAGGATCATTTAGTACTAAGATAACAGCTTAAAAGTTATCTTAGTGACTAAAATGACAAAAATGCCAAAGTTAGGATTTCTTCGGTTGTGGGTTATGGAAAAGGAATTTCTGAGATTTAAAAGCATCAGATGATAGAGGCAAATTTAATTAGGGTACTTGCAAAGTTTCTTTGAAATTCGAGGAAAATTGGAATGGGAATTGAAGTTTAAAATTTAGTGACCAAAATGTTAAGCAGTCAAAACTTGTGTGGTACAAGACTAAAAATGAAAAGTTGAAGGACTAAAGTTGTAATTTCTCAAAAGTTAGGGGTTTTCATATCATAAATAGATAGATCACCTAAGGGTGTGGATCAAATGTGGAATTTTGGTTTGAACCGATATTTCGATTGTTGGGAAATCACAGTCAAAGTTTAAGTAGAATTCGGATATCCAGATCGAATTGGAAAATTATGAAATTTTACTATATGATAGAATAAGGATATAAAAAATTATTCCCAAGTTTTGGAAATATTTTTATTTTGATTCAGGATGAATCCTATAATTTATTTTGATTAAGGAATCTATTTAGTAACCGATAAAATTCTCAATAATTATCGGTAAATCGGATCGAGCTAAAATTTCAGAGATAGATCCATGGATCTTAGAAGATTCATAAAATATTATTTTATGAATATTTAGATGTTAAAAAGATCAGGAAAAAAAATTTAAATCGATTGAAATGATGTGGAATGGCAATTTTGTGAATAAGTTGATCGGTAAAGGGCATTTTGGTCATTTTGCCCAAAAGGGACGTGGAAGGAATTTTGAGATTTCTTTTATTGATGAATTGTTTCTGATTAGAATCCAATTAAGTCTAGTTGGAATGTTACAAAATAGCAAATTAGAAATATAGATCTAGTTGGAGGGTATTTTTGGAAACTGAAAATTATTGAATAAAAAAATCATTTTTTATAATACAAGTGGAAGAAATACATGAAAATATGAAGGAATTATCAGAAAAATACCCTCCAAAACCGTGGTGAAGAGGAGAAAGAAGAAGGAAATTTTCCAAGCTCGATTTAAGCCCTAAATCTCGATGTTAAGGTATTTTTTCGAACTACAAAGTTGTTCTATTCTTCGAGCTCTATCTTTTGATGTAAATAATTCATAGAATACTTGCTTGGTTGATGAGATTTGATATGAGGAAGAAATTAGGGTTTATGAACAAAATTGGGGCTTTTGAAATTTTATGATTCCATGGTTGAATTTAAGTTGGAATCAAGTTTATATGATGTTAAAATCATGTTATTGAGTTAGGATTTAAACCCTACATATTTTGGTTTGTATGGAGAAGATTAGGGTTTATGGATTTAAGTCTAACTTAGGGTTTGTGATGGTCTAGTAAGCTTGATTTGTTGTTTGGAAGCAAAACCCTAGTTAAATATATAGGGACCAATTTGGCAAGCTTCAAAGTTAAATGACTAAATATGAATTTTATGAAATTGGAGTGTATTTATGTAATTAATGATGTTGGAGATGTGAAATTGATGTTAGAATGCTAAACCGATGTTGAATCGAATTAGTGACCATTTTGACAATTTGTCAAAATCAAGTGACCAAATAGGAAATGAATTCTTGGATGGGGATTAAATCTGATTTTTAGTTAAAATAAAAGAATTAAGTTAGTAATGTTGATTTGAGGACTAAATTGCAAAGTTAAGAAGTTTGAATCCTTACCTTTGCATTTTAGTTACTATTTTGGCAAAGAAAGAAAATTAGAGGGAATTATTTTGAATAATTATTTGATGAAGAAGATGATGAATTGGTGGTTTGAAGCAAGTGATGAGACTAAATTGACAAGTAGAAAAATAAGAAGAAGTTAGTAAATATTAAAAGTTTATTGTGGAAAGCTATGTAGAAAATTGAATTTTGGCAGTGACTTTGAAAATTCACCATAAATTCTACAAAAATGTTTAGATGATGAATTTTATATCGATGTAAAGATTTGTTCGTCTAGTTCTTACAGTATGAAGGATATTAAGATCCAATATGTATTATGATCTTTAGAAGTAAAACTCTGAGGGTAGGACAAGTTGCCAGAAAATAGAATTTGATACATTTTGTATCTAAATGTTTGATAATAAGCTCGGAAGATTTATTGGAAGTTCAAAATGGTCATTAAGAGCCGAAATGAATTTTTGGACAGCATAAGGACGGAAGGAAAATTATGGAAATTTTTATGTTAAATGATTAGATAGCTTAATTGAAATATTGTTAGAAGTGAATCTAACAAATGTTAGTTTATATTCATGTGGTTAATAAAGTCAAATCCGAATCAAAAGAAGATTCGAGGTACTATGAAGGAAAGGATCGAGTAGAATTTAGTGAGGCATGCTAATAAATGGCCCATGTGAGTGCATTTTTACTTATTTATTATATATGTGATATGAGTGATTGCATTATATATATTTATGACATGTTGATAAATAGGACGACTTGCGATGAACCGACCTTTGTATAAATAAAAATGTATGATGGCTTATTTATGCAAATAACATGAAATATTAAATGGCATATTGATACAATGATTGTAGCATAATGATTTACTCAAGGTAAATCAAATTTTAGATATTTGGATATGCACTGCTCATTATTGAATTATGGAAATAGTATTGAAGGATTAGATATAGAATATGAAAAATAATATATTGATATGCCCAAGTACTAGTGTGAGAGTCTTTGGTATAATTGGATATCCATAAAGTCCTAGCAGTTGCGTCATAGCACTATGGTGCGAGATAAACAATGTAGACTCTTCGGGGTCGAGATAAACAATGTAGACTCTTCAGGGTCAAGATAGACAATGTAGACTCTTCGGGGTCGAGATAAACAATGTAGACTCTTCTAGGTCTAGATAAACAATGTAGACTCTTCGGGGTCGAGATAAACAATGTAGACTCTTCGGGGTCGAGATAGACAATATAGACTCTTCGTGGTTGAGATAAACAATATAGACTCTTCGGGGTTGGGATAGGCTATACGAAGTCGAGTTAGGCTCTACGAAGTCGAGTTAGACTCTACAGAGTTGGTTCAAACACTACGGTGTTACATAGCACAAAATGTACGAGTATGAGGAGCAAATGGCGTCCTCGAGTATGTACTCATCTCAGTCGCTTCGGCGATGCAGACGCTAAGGCATCGTAGACAATACGGTGTCGTGATGACTCGCGTACCATGGCATCACATGATTTTGTACTTTGGGCTATAATACTTGAAATGCATTTATGTAGGTAGTTAAGCTAAAAAGCTTAACGTACACAAGACTGGTAAGACATATCAGTTCTATGATTTAAATATTATATTGGTTAATGAACTATACTTGTCAGGTAGTTCTATGCATGATAAAATGTTATCAACTGCAATTGGAAACCACTTGCCATTTTGTAGGAAATGTATAGCACTGTTAAATGATATGGGAATGACTTTAATAAGTTTATTTTATGTTGTTTCTATACATGGAAATGCTTTACTTCAATTTATAGTTGCCTCACTAGGAGAATACTTAGCGTGTGCTGTTTCACACTTAGGTTATTAGAAACTTACCAGAAGAGGAGTCAAGCATGTTAATCAAGTTGCAATCTGCCAAACATCAGTAAGACATTCTAAATTTATGATATTCTTTAGTGGGCATGTATTAGTTTATTCGTTGGTTATTTTATAAGCTAGTTTTATGTCAGATGTTAAAAAAATTAAATTTAAAAAATTTAAAAAAATTACAAGTCAAGAAATCAGCTAAATAATTTAGTAACATCTTCAATGTGTATTTAATCATCAAATACATGTTGAGTGTGTTACATTTAGTGGTATTAGAGCTACAAGTTTAGCCGATTCTGGATGCAAAATCGAGTTTGTTATAAGTTGTTAGTAAATACATGCCCCTAGAATGTCATATTACTGATGTGTTGATTGTATGACTTGAAGCTGCTCCTCATTAGTATAAGATGAGATAATATTATAATAAGAAAAGTAAGACGCTACTGGATTTCGTCAATCGAAGGATCTCAAAGGTCAAGAAAGGACTCACAGCGAGTAAATGAGGTAAAATAGTTATTGTAATCAACTTCAGTTTGAGTTGAGTTACCTGCATTGTAACGAGTTGATGCAGTAATTATAAGATGTTAGTCTTTAACATCTATACATGCACTTATGTCTATAACAACATAATCATAAGGGAATATATCAACTACATGGAGTACCAGCCTCGATAGTATCTAATAGAAATCCGAGATTTACTTTAAGATTTTGGAAGGTCTGGAAGATATGAATATTGAAAAGTCAGAAGAAGTAATATTATTCCTAAGGGAACATGTTTTTATTTGGGTGGATTAATGCCACAAAGTCGTACTTACAATAGAAGTGACCTGGAAAATTTTGTAGGAGTTAAAAGAGCTAAAAGCTCAACTGTAAGAATTGTTAGATTGAAGTTATAATTAATCCAGTGTACTATTGTGAGAAGCTCCATAATTATTCGTAAAGAAGGAAGATAATTCTTTACGACCATGTAGTGATTATTTATAAAAAGAAAATAAGAAAAAAGATAATGCTATATTTTCTATCAGGATTATCAGTTAACCTGAACCAAAAAGATTGGATGTGAGTTTGGTTATTAAAAGTGGCTTTCTTAGGTCATATTACTTTAGCTATAGGGATCTGAGTCGATCCTAAAAATAGTACAGAGGTTCGCAGTTTCTTAAGACTTATTGGTTATGATCGAAGGTTTGTGAAAGATTTCTTGATGATATGTTATGAGCTTGTATAATTGAGTTTGAAATCATGGAAAAGATATATATCGTTAGTAGAAATTGTTTATAGTAATAATTATCAAGAAAGTATACAGATGGCACCCTACGAGGCTCTCTATGGTCGAAAGGGTAAATCACTATTAAATTAGTTTGATTTGAAGATCATAAATTAATTAAGTCGGATTTATTACAAGAAATGGAAGAAAAAGTAAAGTTATACAATATAATCTTAAAAAGATTAATGATCGACATAAGTCTTATATAGACTTGAAAGGAAAAGATATTCAATTCGAAGACAAAGGAAGAACATGATGTCTATCTTCGCATTGTTCTTCAGACTCTTCGAGAAAAGAAGCTTTATGCTAAGTTGTTAAAGTGTAAATCTTGGTTGCCGGAAGATTGCTTTTCTTAGTCATGTGATTTTGGCAAAAAAGATAAGAGTAAATCCCAAGAAAGTACCAATTATAGTTGAATAGAAACCTCTGAATAATGTTTTTTGAGGTTCAAAGTTTCTTGGGACTTGTTGGTTATTATCGAAAGTTTGTAAAGAATTTCTCGATGATTGCCTCCCCATTGACCAAGCTATTGAGGAAAGGTGTGACATTCAGTTAGATAGATAAGTGCCAATAAAACTTTGAGACATTAAAGAAGATATTAATCGAAGCCCCAGTATTAGTACAACCAGAATCAGGCAAAGATTATGTAGTTTATAACGATATTTCTCATAAAGGTTTGGGAAGTGTACTTAAGTAAGAAGGAAAAGTAGTGGTTTATGCTTCGACAACTTAAGATGCATTAGAGGAAATTATCCTACTCATGATTTGGAGCTGGCAATGGTTGTATTTGCTTTAAAGATATAACGTCATTATTTATATGGTGAATGATGCTATATTTACATAGATTAAAGAAGTTTAAAGTATCTGTTAACTAAAAAGAAGTTGAACCTGAGGCAAGAAGGTGGATAGTCAGTATAAGGATAAATCTGATCAAAATAAAAATTTTGATATCGGATTTAGAAATTAAAATGCAGTATAAGGTATTAAATTTGGATCAAACAAGATTGTTAAGCGTGTTCAGGCCAGAGAAATTTAAGGATGGGTGACCTTCAAGGAAGTGTAATGGAATCAAATTTTTAATCTAATAAGTAGAAGAAGGTGAAACCGAAGACTTTGAAATTAGTGTGATGGATGCTTGTATTATCGAGGAAAAACCTATTTTTCAAACGATGAAGAATTAAAGAAACAACTTATGTTTAAAGTAAGCTATAGTCCTTTGATTGTACATCCAGGTGGAAACCAAATGTATCAAGATTTAAAGAATCGATCTTGATGGTCAAGCATGAAAAGAGTTATAACTGAGTTTGTTTCTAAATATCTGACATGTCAACAAGAAAAAGTAGAACTTCAGGTACCTTCTGAATTGTCGTGACCGATTTTAATTTCTCAGTGGAAATGAGAACGACTGATGATGGATTTTGTATTAGGACTATATTTGACATCAAATAAGAAGGATTCAATCTGGGTGATTGTTGATAGATTAACTAAGTTAGCACACTTTATCCCTGTTTGAACAGATTACCCTAGGGATAAATATGTTGAGTTGTATATTAAGGAAATAAGTCAATTTATCTTGTTAAAGTTCTTTGGCGAAATCATAAAATTGAGAAAACGACTTGGGAAAGAAAATGAGATGTGAGAAAGCAGTTTCCTTACCTTTTTGAACCAGGTACGTGTTAAAAATTCAAGGACGAATTTTCTTAAGGGGGAGAATTGTATTACCCCAAATTTTTCTAAGTTGATTAAGGATCATTTAGTACTAAGATAACAGCTTAAAAGTTATCTTAGTGACTATAATGACAAAAATGTAAAAGCTAGGATTTCTTCGATTGTGGGTTATGGAAAAAGAATTTCTGAGATTTAAAAGCATCAGATGATAGAGGGTAAGTTAATTAAGGTACTTGCAAAGTTTGGTCGAAATTAGAGGAAAATTGGAATGGGAATTGAAGTTTAAAATTTAGTGACCAAAATGTTAAGCAGTCAAAACTTGTGTGGTACAAGACTAAAAATGAAAAGTTGAAGGACTAAAGTTGTAATTTCCCAAAAGTTAGGGTTTTCATTTCATAAATAGATAGATCACCTAAGGGTGTGGATAAAATGTGGAATTCTGGTTTGAACCGATATTTTGATTGTTGGGAAATCGCAGTCAAAGTTTAAGTAGAATTCTGGTATCCGGATCGAATTGGAAAATTATGAAATTTTACTATATGATAGAAGAAGGATATAAAAAAATTATTCCAAAGTTTTAGAAATATTTTTAGTTCAATTCAGGATGAATCCTATGATTTATTTTGATTAAGGAATTTATTTAGTAACGGATAAAATTCTCGATAATTATCGGTAAATTGGATCGAGCTAAAATTTCTAAGATAGTTCCATGTATCTTAGAAGAGTCATAAAATATTATTTTATGAATATTTAGATGTTAGAAAGATCAATAAAAAATTTAAATCGGTTGAAATGATATGGACTGGCAATTTTGTGAATAAGTTGATCGGTAAAGGGCATTTTGGTCATTTTGCCCAAAAGGGACATGGAAGGAATTTTGAGATTTCTTTTATTGATGAATAGTTTCTGATTAGAATC
The DNA here is from genome assembly GCA_019671005.1 of Hibiscus mutabilis. NCBI lineage: Eukaryota > Viridiplantae > Streptophyta > Magnoliopsida > Malvales > Malvaceae > Hibiscus > Hibiscus mutabilis. The sequence goes on along the minus strand of CM033731.1, from coordinate 34,127,511 downwards.
CAACTAAGTCTAGTTGGAATGTTACAAAATGGCAAATTAGAAATATAGATCTAGTTAGAGGGTATTTTGGAAAGTGGAAATTATTGAATTAAAAATTCATTTTTTTATAATACAAGTGGCATAAATACATGAAAATATGAAGGAATTATCAGAAAAAGCCCCTCCAAAACTGTGGTGAAGAGGAGAAAGAAGAAGGAAGTTTTCCAAGCTCAATTTAAGCCTCGAATCTCGGTTTTATGGTAATTTTTTGAACTACAAAGTTGTTCTTTTCTTTGATCTCTATCTTTTGATGTAAATAATTCATAGAAAACTTGCTTGGTTGATGAGATTTGATATGAGGAAGAAATTAAGGTTTATGAACAAAATTGGGGCGTTTAAAATTTTATGATTCCATGGTTGAATTTAAGTTGGAATCAAGTTTATATGATGTTAAAATCATGTTATTGAGTTAGGATTTAAACCCTACATATTTTGGTTTGTATGGAGAAGATTAGGGTTTATGGATTTAAGTCTAACTTAGGGTTTGTGATGGTCTAGTAAGCTTGATTTGTTGTTTGGAAGCAAAACCCTAAGTTAAATATATAGGGACCAATTCGGCAACCTTCAAAGTTAAATGACTAAATCTGAATTTTATGAAATTGGAGTGTATTTATGTAATTAATGATGTTGGAGATGTGAAATTGATGTTAGAATGCTAAACCGATGTTGAATCGAATTAGTGACCAGTTTGACAATTTGTCAAAATCAAGTGACCAAATAGGAAATGAATTCTTGGATGGGGATTAAATCTGATTTTTAGTTAAAATAATAGAATTAAGTTAGTAATGTTGATTTGAGGACTAAATTGCAAAGTTAATAAGTTTGAATCCTTACCTTTGCATTTTAGTTATTATTTTGGCAAAGAAAGAAATTTAGAGGGAATTATTTTGAATAATTATTTGATGAAGAAGATGATGAATTGTTGGTTTGAAGCAAGTGATAGGACTAAATTGACAAGTAGAAAAAATAAGAGGAAGCTAGTATAAATTAGAAGTTAATTATGGAAAGTTATGTAGAAGTTTGAATTTTGGCAATGAATTCGAAAATTCACCATAAATTCTACAAAAATGTTTAGTTGATGAATTTTATATCGATGTAAAGATTTGTTCGTCTAGTTTCGTTTCCAACAAACGGAAACTGATTTCGAGTTTCGAGTTAAAAGATATGAATTTTTAAACGAATGAAGGTTAGAAAATTTACATAGCAGTTTCTATTAGGATATCTCTGTGACGGGAGTTTGAAGAATTTTCATAATTTTTTGTAGATTTTATTAATTTATGTGGCTTATACTATTAGAATCGTTATCGAATCTAGTTCTTACAATATGAAGGATATTAAGATCCAATGTGTATTCTGATCTTTAGAAGTAAAACTCTGAGGGTAGGACAAGTTGCCAGAAAATAGATTTTGATACATTTTGTATCTAAATGTTTGATAACAAGCTCGGAAGAATTATTGGAAGTTCAAAATGGTCATTAAGAAACGAAATGAATTTTTGGACAATATAAGGAAGGAAAATTATGGAATTTTTTATGTTAAATGATTAGATAGCTTAATTGAAATATTGTTAGAAGTGAATCTAACAAATGTTAGTTTATATTCATGTGGTTAATGAAGTCAAATCTGAATCAAAAGAAGATTCGAGGTACTATGAAGGAAAAGATCGAGTAGAATTTAGTGAGGCATGGTAATAAATGGCCCAAGTGAGTGCATTTTTACCTATTTATTATATATTTGATATGAGTGATTGCATTATATATTTTTGACATGTTGATAAATAGGACGACTTGTGATGAACCGACCTTTGTATAAATAAAAATGTATGATGGCTTATTTATGCAAATAGCATGAAATATTAAATGGCATATTGATACAATGATTGTAGCATAATGATTTACTTAAGGTAAATCGAATTTTAGATATTTGGATATGCACTTTTTATTATTGAATTATGGACAATAGTATTGAAGGATTGTATACAGAATATGAAAAATAATATATTGATATGCCCAAGTGCTAGTGTGAGAGTCTTTGGTATAATTGGATATCCATAGAGTCCTAGCAGCTGCATCATAGCACTATGGTGCGAGATAAACAATGTAGACTCTTCGGGGTCAAGATAAATAATGTAGACTCTTTGGGGTCGAGATAGACAATGTAGACTCTTCGGGGTCGAGATAAATAATGTAGACTCTTTGGGGTTGAGATAAACAATGTAGATTGTTTGGGGTCGAGATAAACAATATAGACTCTTCGGGTTCGAGATAGACAATGTAGACTCTTCAGGGTCGAGATAAACAATGTAGACTATTCAAGGTCGATATAGACAATGTAGACTCTTTGAGGTCGAGATAGACAATGTAGACTCTTTAGGGTCGAGATAAACAATGTAGATTGTTTAGGGTCGAGATAGACTGTTCGGGGTCGAGATAGGCTCTACGGAGTCGAGTTAGACTCTACAGAGTCGGTTCAACCACTACTGTGTTATATAGCACAAAATGTGCGAGTATGAGGAGCAAAGGGCATCCTCGAGTACGTACTCATCTCAGTCTCTTCGGCGATGCAGACGCTAAGGCATCGTAGACACTACAGTGTCGTGATGACTCGCATACCATGGCATCACATGATTTTGTAATTTAGGCTATAATACTTGAAATGCATTTATGTAGGTAGTTAAGCTAAAAAGCTTAACGTACACAAGACTGGTAAGACATATGGAATTGTATGATTTAAATATTATATTGGTTAATGAACTATACTTGTCAGGTAGTTCTATGCATGATAAAATGTTATCAACTGCAATTGGAAACCACTTGCCATTTTGTAGGAAATGTATAGCATTGTTAAATGACAGGGGAATGACTTTGATAAGTTTATTATATGTTATTTGTATACATGGAAATGCTTTACTTCAATTTATAGTTGCGTCCCTAAGTGAATACTTAACGTGTGCTGTTTCACACGTAGGTTATTGGAAACTTACCGGAAGAGGAGTCAAGCATGTTAATCAAGTTGCAATCTGCCAAACATCAGCAAGACATTCTAAATTTATGATATTCTTTAGTGGGCATGTATCAGTTTATTCGTTGGTCATTTTATAAGCTAGTTTTATGTCAGATGTTAAAAAAATTAAATTAAAAAAAATAAAAAAATTACAAGTCAAGAAATCAGCTAAATAATTTAGTAGCATCTTCAATGTGTATTTAATGATCGAATATACGTTGAGGGTGTTACACACCCCCTACCCAGTCTAGAAGAAAATTGAGTCGGAGATGTCACCGGAAAACAAATTAGATAATTCAAGCATTCGATTCAAAGTTAAACTAATATGAAACATATTCAAATTCAAAGCAAATCAATTAAACATCAATGAACATAAGTTTCTTAGTTCTGATTTAATCATTAGGGACCAAATTGCAAGTATTCAAAGTTCAAGGACTAATCTGTAAATTTCTAAATTTTTTAAGGAAAAAAGAAATTTTGCATTTTATTAGTTGGAAATATTCTTAATTTCATGTTTATCACAAAACTTGGACTTCAAAAAAAAAGGCGACTGAATCGGAGTTCAATTGAAAAAGGTATGAGATAGTGACCAAAACGTAAAAATTCAATAGATTAGGTAAGGTTTTGAAAACTATGGGAAAGGTTTTAAAACCTATGCCATAGATTCATAAAATTAATATTCTGGAATTGCGGTTTCGATACCTCTTATTATGATTTCGAAACCTTTGTCATCTTTCACCAAATTATGACATTTTATGCCATTTCTAACAACTAATTATCACTTTTATCATTAGGTAAATTTTAGATTAGGTTACTTCATTACTAATTAATGAATTCAAACAGTCGAATTTGAAAGGAGATTAAGTAATTACTAAAGATAATTAGATTAGGTAATAATAAAAAATAGTGGAAAATAGAAAACAATAAAATTTAAACTCAAATGTATTACACAAAAGATAGAAAATTATTTCTTATGTAATTTCTGCCCATGATGGGGGTGTGGTCGAATAATAATGTTGCGGTGCTTATCAATCACGTTATGGCCTCTATGGTGCCTCAGGATCATCTTTAGCATTGCTCACCTCCTCAGTCACCGAGGGTATAGGAGGCAGTGTTGTGAAAAAATAGTCATCGCTATACCCTTCCATAATCTCTGGTGAATACAGGAAATTTTGCATTTTTTGAAAATCCATGTTTTTGCCAATGTTCAAGTAAATGGGTGACTGTGGAGGATAAAACTCGGGTCCGTATAAACAAACATCATCAAACCCTTGATTATCTGAGAAGCTCGGGCCCACATCTGGTTGTACACATATAGGAGGCGGTTCCTTTTCCCATACCACTATCAGCGTTACTGTGCTCATATGTACCTCCCATATGGTTGGCCAATTTTCAATGTTTCTATTCCAAACGGGATTTTCGTCCACTACGCTCCCAGATGCGCCCACTGCACTATTAGGCGATTCACCTTTATCACCATATTTTTCTTATACCTCTGACATTCTTCCCATCCTTCAAGAGTAGTTAAGTACGGCTTTCCATTATTACGATGGTAGACCATGTACTCTGAACTCTCAAAATTAAAATCATCAGCTTGTATTGGACTGTGATACAACAGCGATGAAGCTCTGTCGTTCCACAAATTAATGTACTCAGTACGTGTGACTTCCCAATCCACATATGGCCTTTTGCGTCCATCATAGTTGTGAAGGAAGTCATGATCGAGTGGAATATGCAGAATGGGCTGGTGGAAGCCAAATTGCCTCAGCACCCTATCTCCAAAGTGGAACTCGACAGTACCAAAGTGGATCATCGGAGTAACACTGCACCATAAAGTAAAATCCACCATCAAATAATCTGATACAAATATGCGGTCATTGTTGTACGACATATAAATAAACTGCAAAAAAAGCTTATGATTATTATAATAATGCATCTAACTAAAATGTAAATAATACATTTAACCAAATAAACTTTTCATTAAGATACCTGATATTGGCAATACAAATCAATCTGAGATCTACATACTCTGACATTGTTGTGCGCCAATCCCGTGTGAGCTTTATTCTCGCATCATCTGCATACAAATCACAATAATTTTTTAAAAACAAGTAAATTTAATTTAAACATTCAACTTAAAATCAAAATAATTACCTTGCAACAAGAGGAAATTGTATCTCTGTTCGAGTAATCGGTGTAAAAAAGGAAGTCGCTGCCAAGCCCATGGTTGCAGTAATAACATAAATCCACCAATACCTCTTACCTTCTGACCATTTTCTAGTATAGCGTCCTTGCACAGCTCACGATACAAGAACACTAATATGGTCAATCCCAAACTATATGTAGCAGCTTCCCTAGAAGTATCCAAGAAACATAAATATCGTGTATGGACTAGATTGCCAGATTTATCCGGCATCATTATCCCTCCAATGAGCAACATAATATATGCTCGACTTGCCCTACAAATCTCATCAACACTAATATAGTCATTGATTTGAAATTCTCTTTCTAACCAAATCATTTTGACACGAGAACCTTTCACATCAGTTCCATATGGCACATTTAAAACAAAATTCTATTACTACATTTAAAAATCAAGCTCATACACTTACTGTATTGTTTAAACCTTCGTTCTTCTATTTTTTTTTCAAAATTCTTCCTCTTTTTCTCCTCCTCATCCTCTTTCTCAACTAAAATTTTTTAAAAAAAGCCTACCAATTTTCACCACTTCATCCTCTATTTAACATAAAAATTCAAGCCACTCATCCCATTAATACCCCAACCGAATTAATTAATTTACCACCGCCACCCCACGTAACCAATTATTTTTTTGCACCCTTCACCACACCACTGCCCGCCTGCACCCCCGCTGCCACCCTGCCGTATCATAGGGTTATACTGTTTGAAGTCGGTGGGCGCTCCTTCTGTCTTTAAATAATGACGTGATGCATGCACGCCACGTGACTTTGTTGCCACTGTTTAAAGACGAGAGGTACTAATATCGACTTTTTTGTTTGCACTGTTTGAAGATGAAATACAACTCATCTGTCTTTGATTTTTTATTCAATTAATTGAATCGTTGTTCAAAACGGTGAAAAATAGTATCATCTTCACTTTCACTATAAAAAGTGCAATATTTGTGAAAATAAATTGACTTGTGCCATATTTGAGGGGAAAAACTTGGGTGCATTATTTCTGTAAATTCTCCCATGTTGGGTTTAAATTGTTTCAATAAATTTTTGGGTAAACTATATCAGTTGTCACTGAACTGTAGTTTCTTTCCTATTTTGGTCACCGAACTATTTTTTTGGCAAAAACATCACTAACGCTATGTTTCCTTCCTATTTTGGTCACCGACTGTTATTTTATTTTATTTTTTAATTTTCTATGTCATTTCTTCTCTCTTCATAAGCAATATATGTTATTTTATAATATTTTTATTTAAACTAATAGGATGGTGACACATGTCACTGCCTATTAGTGGAATAAAAGGAATGAAAAATCAAGCCCCTTATGCAGCCATATAGATTTAACTAATAGGCAGTTACACATGTCACCTTCCTATTAGGCAGTCACACGTGTCACCATCTCTTTGGCTGCATAAGGGGCTTGATTTTCATTCATTTTATTCCTCTAATAGGCAGTTACACGTGTCACAATCATGTTAGTTTAAATAAAAATATTATAAAATAACATATATTGCTTACAAGGAGAGAGAAGAAATGACATGGAAAATTAAAAAAATAAAATAAAAGAACAGTCGGTGATCAAAATAGGAAGGAAACATAACGTTAGTGATGTTTTTGCCAAAAAAATAGTTCGATGACCAAAATAGGAAAGAAACATAACGTTGGTGATGTTTTTGCCAAAAAAATAGTTCGGTGACCAAAATATGAAAGAAACCATAGTTCGGTGGCTACTGGTGTAGTTTACCCTAAATTTTTTTGCTAACTTGAAAATTTTTTGGGTTATGTTGTTATTAAGATTTGAATTCAAAATTCAAATCCGAACACGAAGTTGGATTGGTAGAATAGAGAATTGAAAATTTAACAACGAATTTGAATTTTTAGTTCAAATATGCAACCATTATGGCTAGTTTTGTTTTCTTAATGCGACAACGTATTTTTTAATTATGGTATTTTTAAATTATGTGGATGGGTATTATTTTATTGAGAAAAATTTTAGGTGGCCATGCCACATCAGCTGTTGTTAACTATATGTGACGGTAGTGACCATACTGAAAGTGATTTTAAAGTTGAGTGACTATAATGCAAGTTTTAAAAGTTCAGTGACCATATTAAAAGCATTTTAAAAATTTGGGGACTACCAGTGTAGTTTACCCTAAAATGGAAGGAACAAGCCCCTCTTTGCTTGTTACATAATTATCTTAGGCTGAGATGAGTTCTTTCTAAATCTGAGTTTTAGAAGTTAGATTTTTTAACTATGGGCAAACAACCATTTAAAGTGTAAAATCAAGTGGACAAACGTCCGTTCGATGTCAAATTTTGACATTTTGCTATTATTTTTCTGTTTGACGTTTTAATTCCCGTTGAAAAAGCATTGCCAAATGAAACCTATGTCTAGCCTCTGTGGCGATATAGTTATCTAAGTTTGTAAAAAGAGGGCAAAAAATGGTTTACACTTATAAATAACTTTGAAGTATCTTTTTAAGTGTAGCTTATGATTATGATAAAATAGTATTAAATTTAAACTTTTATGATTAATTAAAAATTTATTTTGTAGTTTGTCGCAGAAAGACTCGACGCGACTTTTTAAAAGGAAAACAAAAATAACGGAATCGTCACCAATTTTTTTCGAGGTGTGATTGGATCACCTAAAAATGGGTCATTTTAATAAAAATAATTTATTTTATTAAAACAACAATTTTGGTCTGTGAAAACACAAAAATAGGTTCGGGAGTCGGTTATGTTTGAGGAAGGGTGAACACCCCCACAACGCCCAAAATTTGGTACCTAGCCGATGACAAGTTGTCTTTTTTTTTTCGGAATTTGCAAGTTCGTTTGAAATTTAATTTATCATCCATTTATGAATATGAACTTATTTTAACGGCCTCGCCATCTAGAAAATAAAAAATAATCACCGCCAAAATCTTTGGCTCTAACCCGTTACCCCTTTTTGGTGAGACACTGCATTGCAAAATATATATCCCGTTATTGAACATAGCATCAAAGAAACAAACATTTAAATTAGGGGTTAAAGTTTTTTATTATTCTATTTTAGTTATTAAACCTAATTAAGAGCGATCTAAATGAATTTTACCTAATGGGGATTCAAGTTTTGGTTAAGTGTTAATTAAAGAAATTAATTCTGTTGTGAAAAAGAGGACTAACTATGCTAAGAATTTTAATTAAAATATTTCTAAAATAAAAAACCTATTCCTAAAGTTAAAAACAAACTAACCTAGAAAAACTAATTAAAAGATAACACTTAAGTTTCTTCAAAGAATTGAATTAAATTAATAGGAAAAATATATAAATTTAAATTACATAAAATTAAATGTGCACAACAATTAAAAAAGGAATAAACATGTGATTTTAAAGAAGTGTGTCCCTCCCTCAATCGGGTCAATACTTGAAATTTAAGCCGGAGTTAAAAGAAAATACAAAACCGTAAAAAAATAAAATATAAAAAACTATAAAAATATATCACAAATTTTAAAAAGGGAAAAATTATTAATTAGGATTAAAATATGATAAAAGAAAAAAATAATTCAATTAAAAAGGTTATGAGTCAAATTGAAGTAAAAGGACCGAATTGAAATGTTTTAAAATTAAGAGTCTGGCGAAATAAAAAATGAAGAGGCAAGAGAATTTAACGAGCATAATTGCCCATTTTGTTTTAAAGCACATGGGTATAAAACCTAACTTTAAAAACATCTTTCATAATTCCACTTTTAAAAATTTTGGATCAAACAACACCCCTCATTTTCCTCTAAACACATTCAAAGTGTTCATCATGGGGATGAAGAACATGGCGGCCGTCCGCCGCGTCGGCCACCTTCCACCGGTGCTGACCGTCGTTCGCCGATGGCGATGATCTAAAAAAATACCTTTCCAACCTCTTTTTAAAACCACGAACCAAATCCTCTTTCGAAATTCCTTAAAACTTCTTTAAACAACCTCAAATCTTGAAAATAATATTCGAATCTAAAGAAACGAAGAATTCTAACGGCTCAAAAAAGGGCAAAAACTTATCCTTTTTCTTTGATTTTGTATATTCGAAATAAAAAAATAATAAAGAATAAAAAGTACCAGAAAATGGCTTGCTTTTCATAATATTGCTCGTAAATTCGTAGTGTATTGCAGTGGGTTTACAAGAGTTTATATAAGTATACAATACCAAAATTAAAATGGGAAATTCGGAATAAAAATCCCTAAATTCGGTAATTAAATTGATTCAGATTCATTTCCCAATTGTGTTTGATTTCGATTTTCCTTTCCCTTTTTAATTTTGATTTGATCTTGCATCTGATTGACTTTATTTTTTTTCCTTTTTTTCCCTTTTTGACGTGTGCAAATGGCGAGGGTCTGTCTGGCGACGGAGTCGTGGTGCAGTGGTCACTGACAGATGCGAGCCACGGCGAGGATGCGGGATCGAGGTGATTATCAGCATCGTGCGGTGGCGTCGAGGCACTGCTGCTACAGGGGCAAATGGCCTAGCGCTAGGTTACGAGCACGTGTCTCACACGCACGTGGGGGTGAGAGTGAGCTGCTTCCTGATCATCCTAGACTGTTGGATCTTGCACAGATCCGATAGCCGAGATTAAGCTGCGCATGGGGAACAATAAAGAATCAGCTAGGTTTTTTTGGTTCCTACTTTTTGGGCCAAATGGGCCACCCTTGTAACATGGATCTTTATTTAATCTTAAATGGACTCTTATTTAATTATTAGACTATTTTTTCATTTTTTGGGGTTTTATCAAATAATACTAATAATAAAAAATATAATAATAATATATAGAAAAAAAATAAAAATATAGGTAAAAATCAAGTAAATACAGCTGCCCCTCTTTGCTCATTTTGGTGAAATAGGGATAGAGCGAAGAACAAAAGGCACCGATTTTACCCATCCAATACACAAACCGATAACATGAGCTCTATCTTGAAGTAATAGGGTGTCATTCATCTACTAACTCTATAAAAAGGAGTATAGGTGGAAATCAACTAATGTCCTTTTCAAAAAATGATATTTTGTTCAAGAAGTGATAAGAACGGAGTCAACTAATCACTTCAATTGAACATGATGCCGAAGCGATAGGAACAAAGTCAACTATTGCTTATGACGGCAAGGCAAAGCGGCATAGGATAGGAATCAACTAATGCCCCCTACATGAAAACGAAGTGGCATAGGATAGAAATCAACTAATGCCCCTTTCAGAAGAAACAATATTTTGTTCAAGAAGTGATAGGAACGGAGTCAACTAACCACTTTAATTGAACACGATGACGAAGCAATAAGAACAGAGTCAACTATTACTTACGACGAGAAAACGACACGACATAGGATAAGAATCAACTAATTCCCATGCTTAAAAACGAAGTGGTATAGGATAGGAATCAACTAATGCCCCTTTTGAAAGATAAGATATTTTGTTCAAGAAGTGATAGGAACGAAGTCAACTGATTACTTCAATTAAACACGATGTTGAAGCGATAGGAACAGAGTCAACTATTGCTTACGATGGGAAATCAAAGCAGTATAGGATAGGAATCAACTAATGGCCCTTGCTTGAAAACGAAGTGGCATAGGATAGAAATCAACTAATGCCTTCTTCGAAAGATAATATATTTTGTTCAAGAAGTGATAGGAACAGAGTCAATTAATCACTTTGTTAGTACCTCTGAGTACTCACCGCCACTTGTTAAGACCAGACGACCCTCAGCGAACGAGCAAGATCGCGAATAGCCTAACACAGAGGATATAGCATATGCAATCACCGCAGAATACTACACGTGGGATCTCCCAAAACTATGTGATGCCCTTCGCATCCAATGATCACGTGACTATGCACGAGATCACCACAGACGAAAGGGAGAACCTAGAACATCAAGTCATAGCTAGTCCAATCAAGACGTCACGACAACCCGACCCTGACACTTGTCCTGGTAGTATAAAACATGGCATGTAGCCAAGAGAGCGAGGCAGATCTAATCCCAGACACCACTGCCCAAAAACAAAAGCCATATACAAACTCCAACCTAAAACGACCATCTCAACCACCGTCTTTGACCCCTGTCCATTTTGACCATCAACAATTGGTTCAGTGAGTGTAGAGAGAACACGCGACCCCCAATTTTTTTGGTAAGCTTGAGGATTTTGAAGATGGGTGATGATAACCAAGTGAACCCGGACGAGAAAATAGTGGAGAATGATGGCCCGACGAATCAACTGACGCTATAGACTATGCAACAACTATAGTAGTCTAAACGGTAATAAAAATTCATGCAGGCAACTGACCAAGAAAAATAGGGACGAAGAAACTGGGGGCAACAACCTCAGGGATTATGCAGCAGAGGAAGCAACTCAGATAGTAAGGGCACAATATACATGTTAATTGGAATAGAGGATGAGTGGAATCAGCCAAGCTCTAAATGTAAGGCGCACATGCAGGGAGTGACACTACCCCTGGTAGAAACGATGAAAAGGCCAAAGCACAAAAACTTATGGCAAGTCTCATTCTCGAAAAAAGATGAGGGCGACATCTTGAGTGAAGAAAGCAATGACTCGATCGTCATCACGGCTGTGATAGCTGGGTTTACCATAAAAAGAATTTTAGTTGATAAGGGTAGTGTTGTGGAAGTGTTGATTTGGATCACATTTAAGCAAATGAGAATTTCTAGTTCGGAACTGAGGCTGGTAGGTTCGATATATAGGTTTGGCAGCCAACCTATTAGGGTGGAGGGTTTCATCCAACTCTCCGTAACCATGGGAGATAATGACAATAAAACCATGCAAATGACTTTTTTAGTCACCAATAGTCCCTCTGCTTTTAATGCCTTCCTCGGCAGACCCCTAATGAGAAAAGCCAAAATAATAGTCGCCCATTTCTGCTTACAGGTCAAATTTCCCACACCCTCAGGAGAAGGCGATCGAAAGACGGCAAGGCAGTGCCATGTTCTTTCACTCCGACTAGCCCAGAAACAGAAGGGTTGTGACCACACTAGTGGACAAGTTCCACTACAGCAAAGAGGACTCGAGGTCAGTATTTTGAATAAAGCTATGATGACCCTCGAGAGCCTAGACTTCAAGGAAGGTAAAAAGCTCAAAAAGCCATAGCCACTAGAAGCGATGAAGATGTTGAAGATTTACCCAGATGAGCTCAAGAAAACCACCAAAATTGTAGCAAGGTTAGACAAGAAAAGTAGAAGAAGGTTGATAAGGTTATTACGAGGCAACGCTGATGTTTTCGCATGTTCGACTGTAGACATGCCCGGGATAGACCCAGCTATTATTAAGCATTCTTTGCGTGTTGATCCGGCCATAAAACATGTTCGACAAAAAAGGAGCAAGTTTTTAAAAGAAAAGGTACATGCCATTAGACAAGAAATGAAAAAGCTAGTCATGGCAGATTTCGAAGAAATTAGGTACTGCAGTGGCTAGCGAATGTAGTCATGGTGAAGAAGCCCAGCGACAAGTGTCGGATGAGCGTAGTCTTCACCGATCTCAACAAGGCATACCCTAAGGATAATTTTTTGTTACCATCCATCGACAGATTAGTTGATGCCTCAGTAGGCCATAGGTTCATAGACTTTTTTTATACAACTAGATCGTAATGGAAAAAGATGACCAAAAATAGGCTTCTTTACCGAGAACAACCTCTACTGCTAAAAGGTAATGCCGTTTGGATTAGAACACATGAGCAGTGTATCAAAGGTTGGTCAATAAGATTTTATGTCATCAAATATAAAGAAATATGGAAGTATACGTGGATGACATGTGTTGCGCGTAATAAGTGCTACGCAAACGGTGTAAGTATACACGTCGCAAGTAATAAAGTGATATGAGTATCGAGTATCATCTCCACAGGGATTGGTTTGGGTCACTTTGCTTAAGTTACTGCATTGTGAAAATAAAAACACAATTGATAATATAGGTTCTAATTAACGAGTAAACCAAGAGCAATAAACTAAAAGAATAGATGAAATCAAATAAGAGAGGGAATAGGCCAGGTTATCATGAGTTGAGGAGTGATAGCCAATTGGATCGTCTTAGTAAAAGAGTGCAAGGGCAACTCAGTTGCCGTGGCAACTTGCGCAGCTGGGTTGCCTTGGCAACTAATTGAACGGTTGGCTGGGAAACTATTTGGGCGGCTGGGCAGCAACTTCAAGGTTCGGCAGAGAGTTCTACAATGGTTTCTTCTTATCCCTAAGTCAAAACTCTAGCTAGTTGTGCATGCCTTGACAATACATCCCTGCGTGAATCAAGGGTGAACAACAACCAATCTTGCGCTCCTCTTAGCCGTTGAAATCCTTAACTTATTCCTAAGCCGGATTAATCTTCATCATCGATAGATTGAATAAAGACCATACTCATTCGTTTCTTGAATCTAACTCTCCAGATATTAGATAAATAGATAGAATTACGAGATCCTCTCCCAATTCACTCACAAACAAGAATAAAAACCAAGAATGAGTAAACCTTGAATTGAAAGTGCAAACTCTTATTACCTAAAAAAAATCCAATTGTTTCTCACAACAACAAACCCAAAAAAATCCAAGCCAATTCACATCAATTCATGGCTGGGTTTCGAAAGATATACAAAGAATAATCCTCAAACATGAATCGAATACAATAAAGAAGAAGAAGATGAAGAAATCGATCAACCATCTTTGGAAACTCTCTCAATCGAACTCTCCCTCCAAACTTCTTGAAATAGGCGGCTGGGGGTTCTTTATATAGGAGATGGTTAGGTTAAAGTCTTTCTTGAGGAGGAAGTTAAGTTGGAATTAAATACTTTAAAAGAATATAATTATTTATTATATTTAAATTCTTTCTAGATCTTCTCCTATCTTCTTTGCGATTTAATCTCTCTTTGAATCTCCAATTGTTCTAGGGTTTATCTTCTTCCACGTCATATTGGGCTTTATCTAGTCATCAATTCGAGTGCCACATCATCTTTTTCCATTGTCTACAATTGCCCTAGCAACTAGCTCGGCATAACCTTCATGCACTGTCCTGACAACTGTGTCGGCTTCTCCTTCTTGTATTGCCCTGGCTACTGGTTCCAGCCTTGCTTTGGCAACTGATTCTGCACACACAAAAATACACCAAAGCAGTATCTTTTTCCACAAAAATCACCAAGTTATGTAATCAAGCTCAACGGTGGAAAGAAACATGAATTAATGCATGAATGACTAATTATGCAACTAATATGAGCATAAGTCTAACAATAATATGAGTAAAAAGGGTAGTAAAAATAGTACTTTTGAACACTTAACAACATGCTAGCCAAGAGTACTTTTCTTGGGCAACACTTGGTCGACCTGCAGGAAGTCTTCGATATTTTACGCTTGTACAAAATGCGTCTCAATCCTGAAAAGTGCACATTCGAGGTAGGGGCAGGAAAGTTCATGGGTTTCTTAATCTCAGAAAGGGGCATTGAGGAAAATCTAGAAAAGATAAAGACAATTTTAGATATGGCACCACCAAAAAACACCAAGGATATCCAGAAACTCAATGGCAAAATGGTTGCCCTAAACAGATTCGTGTCCAGGTTAGCAAATAAGTGCCTCTCATTCTTTAAAGCTTTGAAAGGCCTTTTCTAGTGGACAGATGATTGTCAAGAAGCATTCGACCATTTGCTAAGATACTTAGCCAATTCCCCCATGCTAGCAATACCCAGAGAGGAAAAAACCTTACTTATGTACTTGACGGCCACCGATAAAACTGTGGCAGTAGTAGTGGACAGATGATTGTCAAGAAGCATTCGACCATTTGCTAAGATACTTAGCCAATTCCCCCATGCTAGCAATACCCAGAGAGGAAAAAACCTTAATTATGTACTTGATGGCCACCGATAAAACTGTGGCAATAGTACTGGTCCGACGGGAGGAGAGCATCTAAAAGCCAGTCCATTACGTTAGTAGGGTCCTACAACCAGAAGAAAAGATGTATGTGAGAGTGGATAAATTAGTTTTCACCTTGGTATTAGCAGCCAGAAAGCTTTGCCACTACTTTCAAGCACATCAGATAGTTATCCTCACAGACCAACCTTTCAAATATGTGTTAGGAAAGGTGGATGTTCAAGGACGGATGTTAAAATGGGGAATAGAGCTTAGTGAATACGGAATAGAGTATCGACCACAAAAGGCAATCAAGGATCAAGTTCTGACTAACTTTGTCGTAGAGTGCACGTTCACAACTCAAACAAGTTCGTTCCTTTAAAATGTTGATACTAGTGAGAAGGATTATGAGGTGCAACAACCTATCTCGAGGTTCGAAAAGGAGCAGGCTGAAGATACCCAGCCCTGGACCTTGTATGTCGACGAATCGGTAGCTATCAATAGAGCAAGAGCAGGTGTGTTGTTGAGCGCAACCAACGCAAGAGAATAATGGCAGTATGTGCTTAGCTTTACGTTTCTCTGATCTAATAACGTAGTAGAGTATGAAGCTTTGATAGTGGGTTTAGAGCTTGCGACAAGACTTAAGGTAAAATCGTTACAAATATTTACCGATTAATAGTTGGTGGCTAAACAATTGTCAGTCAAATATGAAGTTCACGATGAAACACTCCTCAAATACCATCAGAGGGTGGCATGTCGCAACAAGCTCATTTATATTTGTGCATCATATTATCCATAATTATCTTATTTTATTTTATAAATGGCAAAATTTTGTGGAACTAATCCTCTACAATGCAGGACTATTATGATAGTTTAATCAGTACGCAATAACACAAATACCTTGAGGAGACAACGCCAGAGTAGACGCTTTGGCAAGATTAGCAACAACACTCGAAATCTAAAAGAGGGACAGGTTTTTGATGGAATATCGAGAGTACCCCTCTTTTATAGAAGAAATTCAAGTGTTTCAACTTGATACATGAGATATTTGGATGAATCCAATTATGACATACATCAAGACGAGAATATTGCCCGACGATAGGACCCAAAGACTTACGATAATGCGACGAGCCACCCAGTACACTATCAACAGTGCCATTTTATATATGAGAGGATTTACGCAACTGCTTTTACGGTGCTTAAGACCCAAGGAGGCCAAGTTGGTGGTACAAGAAATCCACAAAGGAGTCACCGGATACCATCCAGGTTCGTATTCCCTAGCCCAAAAAATAATCAGACAGGGCTACTATTGGCACACAATGTGAAGAGATGCTAAAGAGCTCGTAAGCAAATGCGTACCTTGTAAAAAATTTGCCCCAATGCTGAGGCAACCAGCAACATCGCTTAAATCCATCACAAGTCCCTAACCGTTCGCGATTTAGGGTATTGACATCTTGGGCTCATTCTCATTGGAAGCAGGTCAATAAAAATATCTTGTAGTTACGGTGGATTATTTCACTAAGTGGATAGAGGCAGAGCCGCTAACGATGATAACAGAGAGGCAAATGAAGAGCTTCTTATATAATCAATAATTTACAAATTCGGCATCCCCATAAAATAATCACAGATAATGGAACTCAATTCAATAAAAGATTTAAAGAATTCTACACAGGTTTCCACATCACGCTGACCCAAAGTTCAATTAAATCCCAGCAGACGAATGGTCAGGTCAAAGCGGTTAACAAGAAAATAATGTATGTGCTTAAAAAAAAGGGTAGGTGATGCAAAAGAAGCATGGACAGAGGAATTGCCGAGAATATTATGGGCGCTTCAAACAACTTCCTATACTGGTACATGTAACAAGTACTTTAAACATATGCTCACAATATCACTATTATATTATTTTCCCCTCATAGATATAAAGATACATGTATTAAATCTCTTGCTAAACAAAAGCAGGGGAGATACCATTCAATCTCACATATAATACAAAGGTTATTATACCGGTAGAGATAAAGGTCCCAACATACAGAACCACGCAGTATGATGTTGATAATAACAACAAAGCCCTCCGAATGCATCTTGATATACTCAAAGAAGCTAGAATCGAATAAGAGATAATGGTAGAAGCAAGAAACCAAGTTGTCGCGAACAACTATAGCTCGTACGTAAATAGTAAGCAATTCTGGCCGGGCGATCTAGTCTTAATAAATACAGAGGCTAGTAAACCACCAATCAAGAGGGGAAATATGGCACCCACATGGGAGGGACCATATCAAGTCCGCAAGGTGATTAAATTTGGAGCATATAAACTCGAAGAATTCGATGGAAAAGAGGTTCCCAAAACATGGAATGCCAGACACCTCAAAAAAATTTATCTTTAAAACTTTGTGGATTATTTAGTGCAAGCAAGATGCACAGATTGTTAGTCACATTAAATAAAGGGTCATATGAGCATCCGCCACTTTCAAGAAGTGTGCATAAAAGAATCAGCTCAACGATCGCCGCTTTCAAAGCAAGCGAGCCAAATAAACAAAAGGTCGTATGAACGTCAACCACTTTCAAAAAGTGTGCATAAAGGAATCAATTCAATAATCGCCGCTTCCAAACAAGTGAGCCAAATAAACAAAGGGTTATATGAGCATCCGCAACTTTCAAAAAGTGTGCATAAAGGAATCAGCTCAACGATCGCCGCTTCCAAAGCAAGTGAACCAAATAAACAAAGGGTCATATGAGCGTCTGCCACTTTCAAGAAGTGTGCATAAAGGAATCAGCTTAACGATTGTCGCTTCCAAAGTAAGCGAGCCAAATAAACAAAGGGTCGTATAAGTGCCCCCACTCTCTAGAAGTATGCATAAAGGAATCGGCTCAACGATCACCGCTTCTAGAACAAGCGAGCCAAATAAACAGAGGGTCGTCTGAGCGTCTGCCACTTTTAAGAAGTGTGCATAAAAGAATCAGCTCAATGATTGCCGCTTCCAAAGTAAGCGTGCCAAATAAACAAAGGATCGTATTAGCGTCTACCACTTTCAAGAAGTATGTATAAAGGGATCAGCTCAACGATCGCCTCTTTCAAAGCAAGCAAGCCAAATAAACAAAGGGCCATATGAGTGACGACCACTTTCAAGAAGTTTGCATAAAGGAATCAGCCCAACGATCGTCGCTTCCAAAGCATATATATCGGTGCCCAATTAACAAAGTCGCTCAAAATTTATAAAATTGCCTATAACACACAAACTTGAATACAAATAGCCTTCATTCGCAAAATAAGAACTAGTTTACACTACTCATAACAATAAATAATCAAGTTATTTATACACAAAAATGACAAACATATGGAAAAGTACATAATAGCTAAAGCTATCTCACCAAGGGGGCAAGAGCCCTCTCAGCTCTAGACAATAGCACTAGTGTGTAACCCACCAGCGAGCTAGTCACAACAAAGGGGGCAACAACCCACCAGAGGTTTCATCGCATTTTGCCATCTTAAAGGGAAAAAAGTGTGATACGAACACTAGAGTACAAGTATAATTTCTAACTCACCACACATTCCCCATACATTCTTCTATCGCTAAGGGCAAGAGTTCACCCTAAGGAAAAGACACCATGACAATGCAAATTTGTAAAAATACAAAATCCTCCATGACCCACAAACTTTGCTTTCATTCTTGATTTCATCGAAGTCGCACAATTGATAAAAAGTACGTGATTCATAATAACACTCGCAAGATCTGTTCAAAGAAAATAATTCTATCTAAAAATCTAAATACGTGAACAAGAACATCGTAACCAAAAAATGCCATATACAAATAATAATAATAATAATAAATCATCAATCAAATTAAAAATAAAAAAATCAAAGAACTTTCTGATCAAGATCAAAAGCAAGTACTAAAATAATTCTTTAGCCCTCAAAGGACGACCACCTTCATACAAAAGCATATAAATATGGGCGACACTAACAACCACTTACTTTTACTACAACTGCCCGACACACAGCTACCACCTATTATATGTACAACACCACTGCGATCACCAGTAGGAGAAGATGCATTAAATCAGAAGCAAGAGAAACCACATCCCTATATTGTGCAGCAAAGATTTCCCGCAAGGGCCTAGAGAGATTCCTCATATCAAAGTTAGAGGTCATTTCCAAAAAGCATCAAAGTCCACAACGCTGACATTCAACAAGCTATACGCTAACTGAAAGCTGAGAATGGCAGCATCGTGAGCTTTGCTCATGAAGGTGAAGGTTGCATCCGTAGCTACTTTAACTTTACCAACCACATCAGCATAGTGTGTAGCTTCCATCATCATAATCTCTTTCTTATGAGACTCTTCTAACTCAATTAAACTCCTCGTAAACTTCGGAAAGCTCTCATCTATTGCATTCTTTGATTACGCCAGCTCCCCTCTCAAGCCTTGAATTTTAGTCTTTAAACTTTTTTCAATGGCTATGAATAGCTTCTTCTTAATCCTAAAAATGCGGTCGAACTCAGTTTCTTTTTTGGAAGTCACCTTTGCATGCTTTCTCTGCAGCTCCTCCATACGCAACCGAACGTCAGCCACATGTTTCTTTCGTAGCTCTTCTAAGTGGCCAGTATAACCCTCTACCATCAATCTTAATTTTTATTTTTTTAAGAAGGGCAGCATAACCTTCTGCCTTCAAGTGCAACTGCTTATTTTCTTTAACAAGAGCCTCCGTATTCTTGTCTAAATTATACTAAACGAAGCCCAACTCATAAATAAGACACCAACCCTCTTTGATAGTCCTTCAGATACTGTTGCATGACCTTGAGGCACTAAAGTTGTTGGAGTATAACTCAAATAACCTCCGAGTACTCATCGCCATGTGTCAAGACCATACGTCCCTCGGTAAATGAGAAAGATCACAAACAACCTAACACAGAGGATATAGCATATGCAATTTTCATGGACCTCTACACGTAGGATCGCTCACGAACTATATGATGCCCTTCACATCCAATGTTCATGTGACTATGCACGTGATTGCCACGAGAGAAAGGGCAAACCTAGAATGTCAAGTCATAGCTAGTCTAATCAACATGCCAAGACAGCTCGACCCTAACACCTATCTTGTTAGTATAAAACAAGGTATGTGGCCAAAAAAGCGAGGCAGATCTGATCCCAGACACCATTGCCTAAAAACATAAGCCATATACAAACTCTAACCCGAAATGGCCATCTCGACCACCGTCTCTGATCCTGTCCATTTTGACCATCAATACACTTCAATTGAACATGAAGCCAAAGCGATAGGAATGGAGACAACTATTGCTTATGACGGGAAATAAAGGCGGCATATGATAAGAATTAACTAATGCCCCTTGCTTGAAAATAAAGTGGCATAGGATAGAAATTAACTAATGCCCCCTTCGAAATATAAGATATTTTGTTCAAGAAGTGATATGAACAGAGTCAACTAATCACTTCAATTGAACATAATACCAAAACAATAGGAATTGAGTCAACTTTTACTTACGACAAGAAAAAATGTGGTATAGGATAGGAATCAACTAATGCCCCCTGTAATGTCCCAATTTTTGATTAGTGACCAAAATATAAATTTTAAAATTTTATGGGTTAAAGTGTAAACATTGGAGAAGTTTAGGGACCAAAGTGTAATATTCAAGAGTTATGTATTTTGACCCCGTAAATGAATAGTTTACCCCAAGAGTGACATTTTCGTGTTACCTAAATTTTTCATACGAAGCTTATATTAATTGCTATAAAGCGATTAAATTCAAAAATTTGGAAATCGTAGTTGGATCGAATGAAAAATTATTAAGCGTGCTCAGACCAGAGTAGCACAAGGATGGGAGACCTACTGGGAAGGTTCCATGTTAGTAATTTTGACTGATAAAAGGGATTCATCATGAGTCAATAATATTTGTAATGATTATTGTTATAAAATTTCCAATAGGGATTGTATCCGATAAAATTCCTGGTAATTATCGGTATATCGGATCGAATTGGAATTTTAAAGACAGTTCCAAAAGTTATGGAAAATTCATAAAATACTATTTTATGAGTATTTTATTGTAGTTGGTTGGATTCCAACTAGACTTAGTTGAATTTTTACAAGAATGGCAAACTAGTAAATAAAGAATAGTTAGAGGGCAAATTAGTTATTTGGCAGTGGTGGCAATTTTGAAATATTTGAAGTTACAAGGGCCATTTTTGGAACAATAAAATTTAAGATTTAAATCTTGGCCATTGATTGATGATAAAATCAATTTCAACCGTTGGATAAAAGGGTAATTTTGAAATTTCCCTATTTGAATGAATTTAAAATTTATTTACATAATACAAGTGGCATAATTAGAGAAATTTAAAAATTAAAAGGAAAAAGATGAAGCCTTCTTCATCTTTCAAAAAATTGAAAATTTGGGGTGAAAAGGGAGAAGTTTTCCAAGTTCGGTTCAAGCCCTGAAACTCGATTTTCAGGTAATCTTTCAAACTACAAAGTTGTTCTACTCTTCAAGTTCTATCTTTTGATGTAATTAATTCATGGAATACATGCTTGATTGATGAAAATTTTACATGAGAAGGAAATTAGGGTTTATGAACAAAATTGGGGCTTTTGAAATTTTATGATTCCATGGTTGAATTTAAGTTGGAATCAGGCTTATATGATGTTAAAATCATGTTTTTGAGTTAGGATTCAAACCCTACATATCTTGGTTTGTATGGAGAAGATTTGGGTTTATGGATTTAAGTCTAACTTAGGTTTGTGATGTTGGATTAATGATCTAGTAAGCTTGATTTGTTATTTGGAAGTAAAACCCTAAGTTAAATATATAGGGACAATTCGGAAAGCTTCAAAGTTAAGGGGCTGAATCTGAATTTTATGAAATTGGAGTGTATTTATGTAATTAATGATGTTGGAGATGTGAAATTGATGTTAGAATGTTAAACCAATGTTGAATAGAGGTAGTGACTATTTTGACAATTTGTCAAAATCAAGTGACCAAATAGAAAATGAATTCTGGGATGGGGATCAAATCTGATTTTTTAGTTAAAATAATAGAATTAAAGTAGTAATGTTGATTTGAGGACTAAATTGCAAAGTTAAGAAGTTTGAATCCTTGCCTTTGCATTTTAGTGACTATTTTGGCAAAGAAAGAAAATTAGAGGAAATTATTTTGAGTAATTATTTGATGAAGAAGATGATGAATTGGTGGTTTGAAGCAAGTGATGGGACTAAATTGACAAGTAGAAAAATAAGAAGAAGTTAGTATAAATTAGAAGTTAATTATGGAAAGCTATGTAGAAGATTTAATTTTGGCAGTGACTTCGAAAATTCACCATAAATTCTACAAAAATGTTTAGATGATGAATTTTATATTGTTGTAAAGATTTGTTCGTCTAGTTTCGTTTCCAGCAAACGGAAACTGATTTTGAGTTTCGAGTTAAAAGATATGAATTTTTAATCGAATGAAGGTCAAAAAATTTACAGAGCATATTCTGTCAGGACAGCTCTGTGATGAGAGTTTGAAGAATTTTCATACTTTTTGTAGATTTTATTAATTTATGTGGCTTATACCGTTAGAATCTTTATCGAATCTAGTTCTTACAGTATTAAGGATATTAAGATCCAATGTGTATTCTGATCTTTAGGAGTAAAACTCTGAGGGTAGGACAAGTTGCCAGAAAATAGAATTTGATACATGTTGTATCTAAATGTTTGATAACAAGCTCGGAAGAATTACTGGAAGTTCAAAATGGTCATTAAGGACAAAAATGAATTTTTGGACAGTATAAGGAAAGAAGGAAAATTATGGAAAAATTTTATGTTAAATTATTAGATAGCTTGATTGAAATATTGTTAGAAGTGAATCTAACAAATGTTTGTTTATATTCATGTAGTTAATGAAGTCAAATCCGAATCAAAAGAAGATTCGAGGTACTATGAAGGAAAGAATCGTGTAGAATTTAGTGAGGTATGCTAATAAATGGCCCGGGTGAGTGCATTTCTATATGTGTATTACATTAAAAAGGGAAGGCTTGTGAAAAGTTCAAAATGGTCATTAAGGACCAAAATGAATTTTTGGACAGTATAAGGAAGTATTGCATTACTTTTTAAAATAAATAATCTGATGCATGATTCGGTATATCAAGCTTGACGGAGTACAAGGTACGAACTATTGTTTGTATAAATGATGATGAATTATGTTTATTGATGAAATATGATAACAAGTTGCATGCTTACATGAATAATGATAATTGATTGACAATAAGATGAAATGCCCAAGTATTTATGTATAAGAGTTCAGGGTATAGTTGGATATCCATAGAGTCTTAGCAGCTGCATTTCAGCACTACGGTGCGATCTAGACACTTCGGTGTTGACATCAGACACTACGGCGTTGCAGTCACTTCGGTGATGTTTAGACACTTCGGTGTCGACTAGCACAAAAGGTGCGATAATGAGGAGCAAAGAGCGTCCTCGAGTACGTATTCATCTTAGTTGCTTCTACGATGCAGACGTTACGTCATCGTAGACACTACAGTGTCTTATCAAGATGACTCGCGTACCTTGGCCTCATATAATATACTTTGGGCTATGTTAACGGATATGATATGCAAATAATTGCATGATGAAAGTATGACCATGTTTCAGAATATGATATGCAAATGATTACGTGATGAAAGCATAACTACTTGACGATCATGAACCATTGATATCATGATTCTATGACATAATTGATAGATGACATGATTCTTAAAATAGTCATGATACATGATACTATTATGTTGTGAAATGCTTGCCATCTTATAGAAATTGTAATGCCCTTTTATATAACACACTGTAATGCATCTCTTCGTGTTATGACAAATGTGTTAAATGCCTCACTAAGTTCGTACTTAGCGTGTGTTTTATTTCACATGTAGGATTCTCCGAAGAAGATTAACAAGGAGGAGCTATTCTTTTGGAAAGTCAAGTTACTACAATAAGATACAGTAAGTACATATTTATCGTAATTTGATATCTAGCGGGCGTGTAAATATATTTTTTTAGTTGAGCTGTTTAAAGTATAAGTTTGCAACTTAAATATATGCTTTTATGATGAATAAGTTTAGAAGCATAGTTTGCTAATAGTAGCATTAAACTTTGGTACAATTAAATATAGTTTAACCCTAATCGCGTAAAAATTTTATAATTAAGAAAATGTCTAGGCAGCACACATAGTTTTTACCCTGAGTTACATTTTTATTTTAATAACTCAATTATAAGTTTTGTAAACCAATTCAGGGTCAAAACTAGCTTCATCTAGACGACATAGTTTTTAATTTAAAACCGAAAAATTTTGATATATAAAAAAATTACAAGTTAAGATTTCTTCCAACGATTTCGTAACATCTTTAATGTATATTCGGCCTACGAGTATACGTTAAGGGTGTTACATTTATTGGTATCGGAGCTACAGGTTTAGCCGATTCAGGAGGTTAAACCAAGTGTGGTATGATTTGTTATTAAGTACATGCCCCTAGGATGTCATGTTACTTATGTATTATCTGTGTAACTTGATTATGCTCCTCATCAACATGAATAGGTTATAGTAGTAATAGATACTGTTGAATCGCGTTAGATGATTGATCATGAGGCCCAATAGGAGGTCCAAAGTGGAAGTAATGAGGTACAAAATATTTCCCCTCTAACTCCTACCCCAGCTGAGCCACCTACGCAGTAGGGAGCTCTAGCATAAGAATATGGAGCCTTAGTACGAACCTTAGAGGCTATGGTTAATAAAAAAATTTAACCCTTAACTCCCATACCAGCTCCGACACCTACACCAGTAATGACGACGACTGTTAAGGAGCTTAAGAAGTTAGGAGCTCCTGAATTTAATGGAGAAAGTGGTCCGATAACCGCCAGCTTATGGCATAAAGATGTCAAAGTCATGTTAGAGGAGTTAAACTGCATAGATGCTAAGGAGCTTGAAGAAACTTTGTTGAGGGAACATACTCGTATTTGGTGGTTTAATGCCACAGAGTTAGTACTTGTTGAGGAAGTGATGTGGAAATTCTTTTAAGAAGTGTTTAAAGCCAAGTATATTGGCGACCGGTTAACAGAGAGAGATGTTGCAGCAGTTCCTAAGTTTAAAACAAGGTACTCAACTATCTACGAGTACGAGTTGGATTTTAATAGATTAAATTGGTATACAGCTGATTTGATTACCGACTGAAAAGTCCTTATGAGAATGTTTTATCGAGTGGTTTCACCCGAGGCCTAAAGAGTTGTTGTTAGGTATGAGTTTATCGGTTTACCAGAATGCTGTAAATAAAGCAAAGGCGATGGAGAGAGCCTGTATTTACTTTAATTGATCCGAGTTTGACTAACTTATATATATTGGAAAGTCAAGTTACTACAATAAGATACAGTAAGTACATCTTTATCGTAATTTGATTTCTAGCGGGCATGTAAATATTTTTTTAGTTGAGTTGTATAAAGTATAAGTTTACAAATTAAATATATATTTTTATGATGAATAAGTTTAGAAGTATAGTTTGCTAATAGTAGCATTGAACTTTGGTACAATTAAATATAGTTTAACCCTAATCGTGTAGAAATTTTATAATTAAGAAAACTTATAGGCAGCACACATAGTTTTTACCCTGAGTTACATTTTTATTTTAATAACTTAATTATAAGTTTTCTAAACCAATTTAGGGTCAAAACTAGCTACATCTAGATGATATAGTTTTAAATTTAAAATCGAAAAATTTTGATATATAAAAAAATTACAAGTTAAGATTTCTTCCAACGATTTCGTAACATCTTTACTGTATATTCGGCCTACGAGTATATGTTAAGGGTCTTACACCCCCTGCTTGAAAACGAAGTGGCATAGGATAGGAATCAACTAATGCCCTCTTCAGAAAAAATGATAGGGTGGAAATCAACTATCAATTTTGCTAGAAAAGTATTCCAAATTCCTGTCAAAATTCAACAAATGATGTGATTATGCTGAGCATGCTCTTAGGGATGCCTAACATATGAATGTGTAATATCCCAATTTTTGGACTAATGACTAAAATGTAATTTTTGAAAGTTTAGGGTGGTGAAAGTGTGAACTTAGAAAAGTTTGGGGAATAAAGTGTAAATTTCACAAATAAGTAATTTTATTCAGTATAAGAGTGAATCGGATCGAAATAAGTACCTTGATATCGATTTTAAGAATTAAGATGCATTAAAAGGTACCGAATTTGGATTGAATAAAATTGTTAAGCGTGCTCAGGCCAGGGAAATACTAAGATGGGTGTAGCGATGTCATGTTTCGCTAAAAAACGTGTTTTCGAAGTGTTTGTGATTTTTCGGACATAAAACGTTTATTCCGTGGGGTTTTTAAAAAAATCGCATTTTATTAAAAATTGGAGTCGCCACCGGCCACTGAGGTAGGCCGGACACCATAAAACCAGAGATTTGAAAACTATTGGGTTCGGGAGTCGGTTACGGATGGGGAAGGATTAGCACCCCCACACCGCCCAAAATTGGTACTTTAATAATTACCGCTTTATTAATATTAAACTTTCTGGATTAAAGTGACGATCAGTTTAAAATTCGGTTATAATTGCGAATAAATTTTAAAGGCCCCGTTATCCGAGAGTAAACGCTCAGCCACTATCACTACGCCTGATACTGGCCTCGTTTACGCTCGGATAAAAGGGCACCACATTGACAATTTATATTCCATTATGCAACCTTAGAAAGCAAAATGAATACAAAGCGATAAAAATATAAATAAATACTAATATAATAAAATAATAATCTAACATAAATAAAATACTAATCCGAAACATATATAAATATTAATCTAACTCATAAATAAAGACATATCTAACATAAATAAAATACTAACATTCATAAATATTAATCTAACACATAAATAAAAAACAAATTCAACATAAATAAAATACTATTCTAAAACATACATACATAAATATTAATCTAACTTATAAATAAAAATATATCTAACATAAATAAAATACTAACATTCATAAATATTAATTTAAAACACAAATAAATATTATTCTAACACATAAATAAAAACGAATCTAACATAAATAAAATATTAATATAAAACACAAATTTAAAACATATTAAATACTAATCTAAAACATAAACATACAAACTAAAAAATAAGACTACAATTTTAAAATAACTAATACTTCATTAAATTATAAAAATTACAATACTAATAAAAAGGGAAGAAAATATACCTAACTAGGAGCTCGAATGACGAACCCCGACTGAACCCCACCGAGATCTACCGCGACCCCTCCAAAAATATTAACTAGATCGGATCCAAAATAGGACCCCCGATCGAACCGGTTAGGACCGTGAGCACTGCTCCCGGTCCTTGGCTACCGAGAGCATAGCTCTCTTTTGGCAACCAGCCGATTCATGCTTCTCCATTGCCCCCCCCATGCCTCCTATTTATAGGCAATTTGGGGGTGATGTGGTCATCCCAAAGCCACACAAATTTCTTTCTTTTTTTTCTTTTTTTTAATTTCACTTTTTTTATATTATATTATATTATTATTATTATTTTCATTAATTTTATATTAATAATAATATTATTAAAATAATACTAATAACACTAAAACCCGGTCAAAAATGAGTGATTACAGTTGCCCCTCTTTGCTTGTTCTTGTGAAACGAGGACAAAGCAAAGATCAAAAGCACTCATTTTTTACCTACTTTCTTGTCTTTGGCTTCGGAATCACGTGTACTTCTGGAACTTTCCGCTCTTCCTTAGCTGAATCTTCAAGCTGGTAAGTTCTTCCTATATAGAACTTCTTCACCTTCTGATCTTGGAACTATAGGTCCTCCCTATATAGAACCTTTCATTCTGAAACCTCGAGTTATGAGTCCTTCATATATAGAACTTTTCACTCTGAGACGGTAAAGCTTGGAGTCCTTCATATATAGAACTCTTCACCTTCAACGCTGGTTTCTCCTATATAAAACATTTTGCGCCACTGATGGATTCTTCCGACTGGGAGTTCTTCCTGTATAGAACTAATAGTCTTCAAACCCTGGAGCTTTCAGTCCTTCTTATATAGAACTTTTAGCTTCTGAAATCTCGAAACTACAGGCTCTTCCTATATAGAACCTTTCACTCTAAGACAGTAAAGCTCGGAGCCCTTCCTATATAGGACTCTTCGCTTTCAACACAACAGGTTTTCCCTATATAAAACCTTGTGTATCATGGGTGGATTCCTTCGACTGAGAGTTCTTCCTATATAGAATCAAGCATCTTCACTCTGAGCCGCTACCCTTCCTATATAGAACTTTTAGCTTCTGAAATCTGGGAGCTACGGGTTCTTCCTATATAGAACCTTTCACTCTAAGACAGTAAAGCTCGGAGCCCTTCCTATATAGGACTCTTCGCTTTCAACACAACAGGTTTTCCCTATATAAAACCTTGTGTATCATGGGTGAATTCCTTCGGCTGGGAGTTCTTCCTATATAGAACTGCTAGTCTTCACCCTGGAGCCGTCAGTCCTTCCTATATAGAACTTTTAGCTTCTGAAATCTCGGAGCTACGGGTTCTTCCTATATAGAACCTCTCACTCTAAGACAGTAAAGCTCGGAGTCCTTCCTATATAAGACTCTTGGCTTTTAACACAACAGGTTTTCCCTATATAAAACCTTGTGTGTCATGGGTGAATTCCTTCGGCTGGGAGTTCTTCCTATATAGAACTGCTAGTCTTCACCCTGGAGCTGCAAGCCCTTCCTATATAAAACTTTCAGCTTCTAAAGCCATTGGAGCGGCAGATTCTTCCTACATAGAACCTTTCGCTACGGGAGCTTGAAAATATAGGCCCTTTCTATATAGAACCTTTATCTTCAATTTTTTTCTTTTTTCTCTTTTTCCTTTTTTCTTTTTCCTTCTTTTTTGGCTCTTTTTCTCTCTTTTCCTTTTTCTTTTCTCTCTTTTTTCTTATCATTTTTTTACAAGGCTGTTGATATCTTTGGACTTACGCTTCTAAGGCTACCGCATCATGCCCGAATGACTTATCACCAGGCTCGAAAGACTTACTGGTGGCTCGAAGGACTTAACATAGTGCCCGAAGGACTTACCAATGACCCGAATGATTTAACATATGGGCCTCACGCTGTTATGGCTGCCGATTTTTCTGGACTTACGCTGCTAAGGCTGCCGAAATCTTTCTTCAAATTTTGGGATTCACGCCAAAAATGGCTACTGACCTTTCTTCAGATTTGGGGATTCACGCCGAAAATGGCTACCGATCTTCTAATTTTGGGGACTCACGCCGAAGGTGGCTGCCAAACTTTTTTCAAATTTTAGGGACTCACGCCGAAGGTGGCTGCCAAAACTTTCTTCAAATTTTGGGGGCTCACACCGAAGGTGGCTGCCAAACTTTCTTCAAATTTTAGGGACTCACGCCAAAGGTGGCTGCCAAACTTTCTTCAAATTTTAGGGACTCACGCCGAATGTGGCTGCCAAACTTTCTTCAAATTTTAGGGACTCACGCCGAATGTGGCTGCCAAACTTTCTTCAAATTTTAGGGACTCACGCCGAAGGTGGCTGCCAAAACTTTCTTCAAATTTTGGGGACTCACGCCGAAGGTGGCTGCCAAACTTTCTTCAAATTTTAGGGACTCACGCCGAAGGTGGCTGCCAAACTTTTTTCAAATTTTAGGGACTCACGCCGAATGTGGCTGCCAAACTTTCTTCAAATTTTAGGGACTCACGCCGAAGGTGGCTGCCAAACTTTCTTCAAATTTTAGGGACTCACGCCGAAGGTGGCTGCCAAAACTTTCTTCAAATTTTAGGGACTCAAGCCGAATGAGGCTGCCAAAACTTTCTTCAAATTTTAGGGACTCACGCCGAAGGTGGCTGCCAAACTTTCTTCAAATTTGGGGACTCACACCGAAGGTGGCTGCCAAAACTTTCTTCAAATTTTGGGGACTCACGCCGAAAGTGGCTGCCAAACTTTCTTCAAATTTTAGGGACTCACGCCGAAGGTGGCTGCCAAACTTTTTTCAAATTTTAGGGACTCACGCCAAAGGTGGCTGCCAAAATTTCTCCAAATTTTAGGGACTCACGCCGAAGGTGGCTGCCAAACTTTCTTCAAATTTTAGGGACTCACGCTGAAGGTGGCTGCCAAAACTTTCTTCAATTTGGGGACTCACGCCGAAAATGGCTGCCAAACTTTCTTCAATTTGGGGACTCACGCAGAAAATGGCTACCAAACTCTTTCTTCATTTAACGAAATCCATTTCTTAATACTCTTTGATAATTCTTCAACTACTTGTCCAAACAAAAATTGACATGCCCCTATCTATATGATGCATGCAATGTAATGCTTTCTTTCTCCTCTTTTTCTTTTTTCTCTTTTCTCTCTTCTCATTTTCTTTTTCTTTTTCTTTTTCTTTTCTTCTTTTTTCTTTTTTCTTTTTCCTTCAATTTCTTCTTATTTTTTCTTTTTCTTTTTCTTTTCTTTTTTCTTCTCCCTCTTTTTCTTTCTATTTTTTCTTTTTCTTTCAGCCCCTTTTTCGTTCTAAAGTCTTACACCCTGAAAGGTTGCTCCTCAAATTTCTTCATCTCTTTACTCTTCACTGTATGCTCCTAAATCCGAAAGGCTTTTAAACATTTTGAAAATCACAACTTGGAGGGGATACCAAACATTTTGAAAACATTGTTTGGAACAAATGGTAAACATCTTTTTCTTTTCTTCTTCTTTTTTTAAGGACCAAACATTTTTTTATAAAATAATGCTTGGAGAATGGTAAACAAAATTCGAAGTGTATTGCCAAACATTTTTTAAAAACTAATATTTGGGGGAAATGGTAAACATCAAAACTTTGAGAAAAAATGTCAAACCTTTTAAAACCTGTTTGCCCCCAAAATATCAAACACCATAGCGCATTTGCTTCAAGTTGCCAGAGATCAACTCTAATGAAGGCATATTTAGAAGATCGACCATTGTGGAGATATATGCCAATGTATAGTTTCTTCTGGTCTAATATGCTTTTGAGAGGAACAACCCTACCTAGTTTCTACCTAGTTTCACCATGCCCTATCCTTCTCTCATTTGGGTGTCGATCAAGCACTTAGAAGTTTGATGTTCCTTGAAGCAAAGTTAACCCTTATAGGCAGAATGTAATCTAAAGACATTATCATTCAACTTGGATATCTATGGATGACCAGAATGGTATTTGGGGCTTGTAATGTAGGCCTTTGGTTTATGGTTAAGTGGAACAGTATTTCTGTACTTGTGTAACTTGGATATGCCCATTATTCCTTCACTTTTTTGGATCACTCTAGACTGCCCATTTTCGGGTTTTCACCCTAGAGTTCATTTCCTTTCTTTTTACTATAGGCTGCCTTGCATTCTGGCTATATACTGATGTTCATTTTCTGTTCAAGAATGTTTGATCCTCCAAAACTCCTCGAAATTGATATTTCTTGAATAAAGGACTATGAATACATTTCTGGGAATTCTCGTGATTGGCACGCCCAGATGAAATGTTATTCTTTTTTTTTCTCTTTTTTTTTCTTTTTTTTCTTTTTTCTTCTTTTTCACTTTTCTCTTGGATCGTTCTAGACTGCCCATTTTTAGGTTTTCACCCTAGAGATCACTTCCTTCAGTGTATCTTGGTTGGATATTGATGCCAGCAGGCTCAGGCAGACTACTCTTTTTCTTCATTTTTAGGATCACTCTAGACTGCCCATTTTTGGGTTTTCACCCTAGAGGTCATTTCCTTTTTCGAAATTGGCAATCTTCGGGCCGACTTGTCTTGACTTGGCTTCAATTCGAGCTTCTATACTAATTTTCAAAACTGATGTTTACTTGAAATGTGGATTCCTTCTGTCTCTTGCTCATAGTTGAAGTCTCGTTCTTGTATTGTTTGATCTATGTGTGAAACATATACAATATTCTTTCTTTCTTTTTCTTTTTTTCTTTTTCTTTTTTTCTTCTTTTTTCTTTTTTCTTTCTCTTTATTCTTCTTTTTTATTATTTTATTTCTTCTTTTCTTTTCTTTTTCTCTTTTTGTTTTATTTTCTTGTTCTTTTTTTGTTTTAGACTACCCATTTTGGGTTTTTAGCCTTGAATCTCTTTCTTCTTATTCGAGTCTATAAATGTATCCTCGAATCAACACGTATCTATACTGGTATTGATGATATCTTCTGCTCGAAGTTACTTGCCTCTTTGCATCTCTTCTGATATTTACTCAATCTGGATTGCTTCGGCCTTCTGATTACCATTTCTCTTCTTTTTTTGGTTTTTCGTTTGGACATATCCTTGTTTTCAACCAGTTTCTTCTGATGATTTTCTGATCTTCGTATCCAATGGCATCTGACTCATCTCTGTCTTCTGGTAAAGTAAAAGAACATCATTCGTTGTCAAATTCACAGATGTCCTGAGAATGCCTTCAGGGGGTAGAGGTTTAGGGTCAACTTTTGTTTCAAGGATCTTAAACGACAAGTGCCTGAGAAGATAAATTCTTAAAATGGGAACTGCCCATTGTCTAAACACTCACTTTGTTCCTCTGTTGGCCTAAGCAAACTAGCAGATACTCACATTTACAGTATCCCCACAACATTCAGTCTCTTCTAAATATATGCAACTTAGAGTTGATCTTTGGGTCTGAAGCAAATGTACTGTTGCATTCAAAATTCGAGGACCTGATATAGAAATGATATATACATATGTCCATTCAAAAATGCGTGTATATGCATATGGGAGAACAAAAACTACCCTATAAAAATAAAATGTTTAAAGAATCAAGAATGGAAATGTGATTTTTAATTCTAAAATATATGTTTGAGAGTTTTTTTTTTCTTTTTTTTTCAAAGCATTGAGAATTTCTTTATGGACTGATGGGAAAACCATAGGGACCTCCAGACTACATCTCGAGTACTAACTCATTCCAGTCCTTTCAAGGTAGTGTAGGCTTGTGCCACTTCTCTTGTTTTTCCACCACTGGATCAACTCTCTCGTCAAGGTCCCACGTCAACCAGCTTTTTGATATTTTTTTATTAACGACCCCAAATTTCTTAGTGTCATACCCCGGTGCCTCAATGTAGAACTCACATATACCTTGACCAAATGAGGTCATATGTCCGAGATGGAATACTCCGAATATCTCTAAATATGTACTTGTTCGAGGAATTTTCTCGGTGATTCAGAGGAATCTGCCTGTCTTATTCTCTTACGATCTCGAGAACCTTCGAAAGCAGTACCCATTTATCTCTTCTGCTCCTAGGCATGTCTGGTCTGTTAAACTTAGGTCCCGGAGTGCATGTTAGATTCTCTCTCCGACTGTTATGAAGTCCTCAAAGCTGGCATTCATTTTCCCGAGCACCTTATCAAAGAAGAAATACGAAAGGTGGCATGGAAGTCACTCTCCTCTTCATCTACGGGAGGTTGCACCTGGGTCGCTAAACACAGACACCTCAAAGCACATTCCTTGAAGCTTTCATCAGGTTTCATCTTCGTACCCTGGAGATACTGACGACTTGGTGCTGGGTCCAAAGCATATCATATCACGGTAGGTCCTGCTAGACTGTTGGGGAAGTAGTGGGTCGACAATTTTTCAATGCAGCCCTCCATCTTTTTGCAGAATATGGTAACGTGAATCTTGGGGCATCATATTCTGTCATCATGTGCAAATCTGGGAATCTTTGGAATCTGGAAGAACGACCAAACCAGGGTTCAAACAGAGCTTTCTTGCATTAAAGGCATCAAACTTCTTTTTTTCTCTCTTTTTCTCTCGAATCCATCTTCTAACTGCTCGAATCTTGATTTTTGAGTGTCTTCAATTCTTTTATCCATGATAAAACCCTAATTGGTCTTTGAATTACTCCTCATAAAGTTTATGCAAGGTAATAATAATGCAATGTAATGATAATGTCATGTAAAACATGCCAGGATCGTGCAAAGCAATGCAATGCAATCCTAAAATATAAACATGAATGCAATAAGGTATTGATTCCAAAAGTGATCCCCATAGAACGACGTTCATTGAGGTCAAAAGGTTTCATTATATCAGATATTAGATATTTACGATTCTCGATAAGCTTCAGTGCCTACTTTCTTAACTTCATCCAGTAGTCCGGTCAGCTTGCCTCTGTAGTCCAACACTTGATCCATGTTCTGACAAAGCCTGCCACCTTGTTGAGCCGCCTTACCTACTCGGGTAATATCGATCTTCGGGTCTTTATCTATCCCATGCTTAGTCTTTCGCAGCTTGGAAGTTGTCCTTTCCTACTGAAGAGTGTTGGATTGTCATCGCTTTGTCATAAACTTGTTTCCAAAACTCTTGTTAATGGCTAAGTTATTCTGTAGCTCATCTCTGGAGACTGTCGTACCTATTCCCAATTTCCTCAAACTTACTTAATAACAGTCTGACTTGATTCTTGCTTGACTAGTTTCTCTTCTTCCAATATTCGAGTCGTCTTTCAACTGGACAATACCGTTCATCTATTCTTTAAAGGTGACCCAATCTGATATTCTTAAACACTCAGGAAAGCTTCTGGTGATCATTCTGCAAATTCAATCTT
Source organism: Hibiscus mutabilis (assembly GCA_019671005.1). Lineage (NCBI taxonomy): Eukaryota > Viridiplantae > Streptophyta > Magnoliopsida > Malvales > Malvaceae > Hibiscus > Hibiscus mutabilis. Next base: position 34,092,882 of record CM033731.1, on the reverse strand, counting down.
ATCCAAGTTACCTCTCTCTTATCTGAGCTGGCTGAACTCGAAAGAACATCCCTCTCCTAGGATGCCCCTATCTCCGATCTTCAAATTTAACTCGCTTGAGTAACCCACTTCGGTATTACTCAAACTTTGTCCTGGATATCAATTCCTCCTCAACTTTGCCCCTCGGGTGATTCTTAGCTCACTATAGAATTGGGGAACTCCGTCTTCGAAACCTAAAATCCTCATCGCGATAAGATCTTGAACTCATTCCTCAGGCCCCACAATCCTCAATACCGTGACCCAAACTTCCTAAATGGTAACTGCCTCTAGCACGTGTATCGTAATCTCTCGGATAAGACGGTCTCTTCGCTAGAGACTTCACCGAGGTAATAAGGCTCTTGTCGATGAACATTAGGAGTAGTTCAGTGTACCTCACAGGAATCGAGATAAACTTCTTTTCATTACTTGCTTCTCAAGTTTCTTCTGGATTGAGCTCTATTTTTTGAAAGCCCGACTCAAGCATACCTTCCGCCTATTTATTGATGCAGATCACAAAAGTGATCTAATTTGTCGTATTTGGCTGACTTGGAGGTAGAATTCTGACTATCTCGCTCTCTATTCTGATCCTTAATCGGTTCTTCTTTCGGTTTGATGGATCGCTTACCTTTCATCAAAGTATTCATCTGATTCATCACGTCTTCCCTCTACTTCTTTCAACTCTTGCACTTTACTTTGCTCATTACCAGTACCGTGTCTCCTTACCGTGTCTGACCTGAAGTCTTCAGATGGTTCATCTTCTATTGTCTCTGATCTTGTTCTGGGACAAAACCCTGGATCCCTGCCCTCTAATATCTGACTAGACGACCCTTTGCCAATTATGAACGATTTCTGAGATTTGAGGAACCACTTCGGGAATCAATACCCTATAAATGCGAGAATGCATTCAAATGCGATGTTGATTCTCGAACAGACTTTGAAAAACTTTCAATAGAGAAAATGTATGTTTGCAAGAAATTAATAATGAATTACAGGCAACAGTTGAATTTATTCTGGAGACCTTGACTTCGGGAAGCAAAACCTGTGCTCCACATCTCGACGTCGTCTTCAGGATGATGGATGACTCCGTCTTCTCCTCTTATTCTATTCTATGGACTTGTGACGTCATGATCTTTATTTTTGTGGCTTCTGAAAAGGACATCAAACAATATATTTTCTTCTGTAGATCTGGGTATGTCTAAATAGGGATGGATTCTATCGATCCTAGGGGAGTACTTTAAAATTTTTTTGGGGTTTAAATTAAAATTTTCAAGGATCATTTGGTTTAAAAATTCCCCCTTTTATTATCAAAAAGTTTTAACTTACTTAAAAAATGAAACTTTTAGGTTTCTTTTTGTTATTATTATTCTGAAAGTTTTATGAAGGAAGAAGTTTCAAAGCAAAATAATAATATTTTCAATTTTTTTAAATGAGTTAAATTAAAATCTAAGATTTTTTTTTATAAAAAATGGTCAAATGTGAAGATTTAAAATTGGGGTTCTGCGGCCCTGGCTGAATCTTTTGCGTCGCACGTGCCTTACTATCGTACCGTCTTCTTTCGCGATTGGTCTTTGCTCGGCCTAACTTGATACTGTAATATTATCGTTTCTGGCAAAGCAGACTTTTTTTATTTTGAAAGCCTTTTAAAGAACTGTTCTTGAATCAACACCATGTTATGATATGCAAAATGAATGCAAATAAAGGCGTTGATTTCGCTGGTAATCACCCTTTCAAACGACTTTCATGGGAATTAAAGGGTCCAGATTACAAGAAGGTCCATATTACAAAAGGAGTCTCTATTACAAAAAGAGTCCCTATTACAAAAAGTCTTAATTACAAAACAAAGTTCTACACATAAGCCCTAGCTCTACCTCTTAGCTCCTCGATAGCTCTGAGCAACTTGATAAACCTTGGTGCTTCTTCCATGTCCGGGGTTACGAAAGGTCGGAGAGCCACGGCTTCGGTAGCTAAGTCATTCACACGCCTTGCAACTCGTCGTATGTCCACCATCAGGGTCTCATGTGTATACTTTAGCACTATACGCTCATTCGGCAAATTGTTACTTCGAATCTGTTGAGTAATCTCTGACCGATGTCACGCGACTAGATCGATGCCGTCCTTCCTAAGACACTTTTTTTCCATGATGAAAGATTTTCTAATCGGGCAAACCACTTGAATCAACGCCTCTATGTAATGTGGATGCAATGATAATGCAACAAAAGTATGTGTAAAATAAAAATAAAAATAAAACACAAAAAAATGAGTTAGTACCGGATAAAAATAATAAATACATAAATAAAAGGACAAATTAAATAAGGTAAACAAACAAAACAACCCTATTTATCCAGTCTAAAACACCTAAGGTTATTCGCATGGCTCTAAAAGGGTGGGTTTCTATGTATTCTCTACATGCAGTCTTGGTTCTATGAGGTACCCGAATTGTCCTTGTTGTCCCCTACTAAGAGTAGCAAGGCCCCCGATCATCACCCATTATAGGCTTCTTTCAACCGGGTTCAATTCAGGGGGACCCATTCGCTTATGCCCGTACAAAGGAGCGATATCCTTACGAAAGCATAAGGTACTCAAGCCCCGAAGGTACTTGCTAGGCCCATACGGGAGAACGATATCTCCACGAAAGCATTGGCGTTTCCCCCCCCCACTTAAAAAAAACGGGTTTATATGCCATATTTTAAATGCGTTAAAATAAACGCGCAATTATAACCAAATGTTAATTTAATAGTCACTTTAACCCGGAATTTCTAATATTAATAAAGCGGTAATTATTTTAAAAGCTTGACTCTCATTTGTTTTTGGAAAACAAAAATTGTCCCCAGCGGAGTCGCCATCTGTAGCGATGTCCTGTTTCGCTAAAAAACGTGTTTTCGAAGTGTTTGTGATTTTTCGGATATAAAACGTTTATTCCGTGGGGTTTTTAAAAAAATCACATTTTATTAAAAATTGGAGTCGCCACCGGCCACTGAGGTAGGCCGGACACCATAAAACCAGAGATTTGAAAACTATTGGGTTCGGAAGTCGGTTATGGATGGGGAAGGATTAGCACCCCCACACCGCCCAAAATTGGTACTTTAATAATTACCGCTTTATTAATATTAAACTTTCCGGATTAAAGTGACGATCAGTTTAAAATTCAGTTATAATTGCGAATAAATTTTAAAGGCCCCGTTATCCGAGAGTAAACGCCCAACCACTATCACTACGCCTGATACTGGCCCCTTTTACGCTCGGATAAAAGGGCACCGCATTGACAATTTATATTCCATTATGCAACCTTAGAAAGCAAAATGAATACAAAGCGATAAAAATATAAATAAATACTAATATAATAAAATAATAATCTAACATAAATAAAATACTAATCCGAAAACATATATAAATATTAATTAACTCATAAATAAAGACATATCTAACATAAATAAAATACTAACATTCATAAATATTAATCTAACACATAAATAAAAAACAAATTCAACATAAATAAAATACTATTCTAAAACATACATACATAAATATTAATCTAACTTATAAATAAAAACATATCTAACATAAATAAAATACTAACATTCATAAATATTAATTTAAAACACAAATAAATATTATTCTAACACATAAATAAAAACGAATCTAACATAAAAAAAATATTAATATAAAACACAAATTTAAAACATATTAAATACTAATCTAAAACATAAACATACAAACTAAAAAATAAGACTACAATTTTAAAATAACTAATACTTCATTAAATTATAAAAAATACAACACTAATAAAAAGGGAAGAAAATATACCTAACTAGGAGCTCGAATGACGAACCCCGACTGAACCCCACCGAGATCTACCGCGACCCCTCCAAAAATATTAACTAGATCGGATCCAAAATAGGACCCCGATCGAACCGGTTAGGACCGAGAGCACTGCTCTCGGCCCTTGGCTACCGAGAGCATGGCTCTCTTTTGGCAACCAGCCGATTCATGCTTCTCCATTGCCCCCTCATGCCTCCTATTTATAGGCAATTGGGGGGTGATGTGGTCATCCCAAAGCCACACAAATTTCTTTCTTTTTTTTCTTTTTTTTAATTTCACTTTTTTTATATTATATTATTATTATTATTTTCATTAATTTTATATTAATAATAATATTATTAAAATAATACTAATAACACTAAAACCCGGTCAAAAATGAGTGATTACAATGGGTGATCTCCGGGAAGATCTCATAAAAGTGTTTCTAATAGATATTTTGGACTCAGTAAGAGTAGAGAATATTCGTATGGATTATCGATAAAGAATTTTGAAGAGAATTGTTACTCTATGAGGATTTTCGATAATTATTGGAATAGTAGACTGAATTAGGAAATTCCAGTTTAAGTTCTGGGAAAGAAAGTTTTTATGAAATAATAGAGTTTATTTCCTGAATATGTAAATATGGATTTTTTGGAATAAATTCGATAGTTCAGAAAAGGTAAAATCTCAGTAGAAGTATTTTACGAATATCGGGAGATTAGATCGAATCGAAATTTCAGAGGTTCTACCATAAGCCAATGAAAAGTTATAAAATAATATTTAAGGAATGAGTGAGCTGAATTGGGTACTTTCAAAGTTTGGTAAAAATCTGAGGAAAATTGAAGTTCAGTGACCAAGATAGAAATTTTGAAAGTTTTGTGGCCAAAGTATAAACTTTGGAAAAGTTCAGGGACCAAAGTGTAATTTTCAAAAGTTATGCATTTTAACCCCGTAAATGAATAGTTCACCCCCAAGAGTGACACTTTCGTGTTACTCGGGTTTTTCGTACGACGCTTATATTAGTGGCTATAAAGCTTTAAAGTTCAAAGGAAGAAAATTTGGAAATCGTATTGAGTGGAATTCGAATATTTGGATCAAATAATTCCATAAATAAAAATCTAAGATATTTTGGGACAATTCCGGTAAGATGGGAACCAATTTGGTTCAATTTGGATGGAATGGCAATTTTCAAGACTTGTTGTAAATAAAGACTAGTTGGAGGGCAAATTGGGCATTTGCCATGGATGGCATTTTTGAAATATTTTGAAACTTTGATGGAAAACTTGGAAGGTGAATAACACATGGATTTCATTATAGCCATTGATTTTTGATAAGATTAAATCTTGGCCATTTGATGAAAATGGTAAAGTAGTAATTTCACTATGTAAAATGAATTAAAAATTCATTTTATTTAAAACATGTGGATTAATATTAAAATATGAGAAAAATCTTTCTCATCTAATTCAAGCTTTTCGAAAATGAGGGGAAGAAAGGAGAAATTTTCCAAGTTCGATTCAAGCCTCGAAACTCGATTTTCAGGTAATCTTTTGAACTGCAAAGTTGTTCTACTCTTCAAGCTCTATCTTTTGATGTAAATAATTCATGGATTTCATGCTTGAGTGATGAGAATTTTATACGAGAGGAAGTTAGGGTTTATGAATCAAATTGGGGGTTTTGAGATTTTATGATTCCATGTTGAAATTCAAGTTGAAATCAAGCTAGTATGATGTTAAAATCATGATATTGAGTTGAGATTTAAGTTCTACATGTTTTGATTATTATGAAGATGATTAGGGTTTATGGATTCAAGTTTAATTTAGGGTTTGTGATGTTGAATTAATGATTTAGTAAGCTTGAATTGTTGTTTGGAAGCAAGACCCTAAATTAAAGGTATAGGGACCATTTTGGAAATTCTGAAAGTTAGAGGTCTAATCTGATTTTTTATGATTTGAAGTGTATTTGTGTTATTAATGATGATAGAGATGAGAAATTGATGTTAGAATGCTAAACCGATGTAGAATCGAGTTAGTGACCATTTTGACAATTAGTCAAAGTTAAGTGACCATTTTGGCAAGGAGGTTTTGAATAGGGATTGAATCTGATTTTAGTTGAAATAATAAGAATTCAAGTAGTAATGTTGATTTGAGGACTAAATTGCAAAGATAAGAAGTTTGAATCATTACCTTTGCATTTTAGTGACTATTTTAGCAAAGAAAGAAAATTTAAGGGAATTATTTTGAATAATTATTTGATGAAGAAGATGATGAATTGGTGGTTTGAAGAAAGTGATGGGACTAACTTGACAAGTAGGAAAATAATAAGAAGTTAGTATAAATTAGAAGTTTATTATGGAAAGCTATGTAGAAGATTGAAATCTGGCAGTGACTTTGAAACTTCACCATAAATTCTACAAAAATGGTTAGATGATGAATTTTATACCGATGTAAAGATGTGTTCGTCTAGTTTCTTTTCCAACAAACGGAATTTTATTTCGAGTTCCGAATAAAAAGATATGAATTTTTAATCGAATAAAGGTCAGAAAATTTACAGAGCAGTTTTGGGACAGGACAGTCTGTGACAGGAGTTCGAAGAATTTTCATAATTTTTGTAGATTTTATTAATTTATTTGGATTATACCGTTAGAACCGTTATCGAATATAGTTTTTCCAGTATAAATGAAAATAAGATACGATGTGTATTCTGTCCGGTATAAGCAAATCTTTGAAGGTAGCGCAAGCTGTCAGAAAATAGAATTTGAAACATTTAGTAATTAAATGTGAGTTAGCAAGGTCGGAAGAATTATAGGAAGTTCAAATTGGTCACTAAGGACCATAATGAGTTTCTGAATAGTACAAGGAAGAAAGGAAAAATATTTGGAGATTTTATATTCGAATGATTATATTAGACAGCATGTTTAAGGTATTGTTAGATTTGAATCTAACAAATATTTTATCTTATTCATGTGATAAATGAAGTCAAGTCTGAATCAAAGAAAGGTTCGAGGTTCCATAAAGGGAAGGATCGAGTAGAATTTAGTGAGGCATACTATTGCATGGCCCAGGTGAGTGCATTTCTAAATGTTTGCATTACATTGAAAATGGCATTGCACTTCTCTATAATACGTGATACGATACATTGCTCGACATGGCAAGCTTGATTGAATATCAGGTACGAATTATTGTTTGCATAAATGTTGATGCATTATGCATACATGAATACAGATAATGACAAGATTAAAATGAAACAAGATACACCCTGGGGATCCAAGCCCATAGTGCAAATGGCACTAGCGAGGTGTTTTAATATAAGGAGCAAAGAGCGTCCTTATATGAGGAGCAAAGAGCATACTCTCGAGTACGTACTTCACATGGCACTACGGTGCAGATAGGCTACGGTTTCCATGGGCCTCTAGCCAGACATGTTAATAATAATACAAGATGGTTACATGATAGATCATGAGCATGCAAATGACTGCATGATGATATATGAATCACATGATAGTGGTGATATATGATATTGATGATACATGAATTACATGATAGTGGGGATACATGATACTGATGATACATGAGTCACATGATAGTGATGATACATGATACATGGAGTATGAAAATAAAATAATGATGCCAGTAAAGTAAAAGTATAATGGTTTAACCAGAACTTGAATATTATCGTTCAGAATTTTATAATCAAGAAATGGTCTAGACAACAAGCAACGTTCTCACCCTGAATAATATTTTCTTTTAAATAATTAAATTTTATATTTTATAAACCAATTCAGGATTAAAACTAGCTACAATTGTCTAGATTTGTTTTTAGTTGAAATTTTTGGAAAATGCTGATTTCTGAAGAGCAAAAAAAATCAAACCAGTATATGTTTTTAGTAGCATCTGTAATGTATATTCGTATTTCGGATGTACGTTATAGGTGTTACATCTGTTGGTATCAGAGCAAAGGTTTAGCCGATTCTGGAGGCTAAATTAAGTCAGAAATGATTTGTTAATAAGTACATGCCCCTAGGATGTTATGATAAAGATGTACTACTTGTATAACTTGACATGGCTCATCACTAGTATCAATAGGTTTGAATAAGTTACTGATTTTGATAGATAATATTAGATACTGTTGAACCACAATACACAGTTAAGTGTGATGATCAGGAGGAAGTTTAAAGATAAGTATTGAGGTATATTATGTTTTACCACCAGCTCCGATAAGGGTTTTAATGGTCAAGGAGCTTAAAAGTTAAAAGTTCTTGAATATTGTGGTGAGAGTGGTTAAATGGTTGCCAACTTATGGCTAAATAATGTTAAGATTTTGATAAAAAAAATTCATGGTACAGAAAGGTTAAAGGGAGTTGTATCCTTGTTAAGGGAACATGCTTAAGTTTGATGGACGAACACCATATAGACAGTGTCCGTTGCTAAGGTGACATGAATATTTTTCTAAGAAGTGTTTAAGGTAATGCATATTGGAGATCAGTTTAAAAGAGAGATGTTGCAACAATTTCTGGACTTTAAGCAAGATACTCGTACTGTCTAGGGGTACGAGTTAGAATTTAATAAGCTGAGTTGTTTTACACCTGATTTGATGTCAATCGAAAGGTACATATGTGAGTAGTTTATAATGGATATCGGGAAGAGTAGGCTAAGGAGCCGACTCAGATTGAAAGATCTATGGTTATTTCCACCTTGAGGATGAGGCTATGGTGAAGGTCAATTGAGGACAATGATGAAAGAAATTTCTGAAGTTGCATCAAATAAAGACTCAGGACCCTAGCTTGGGTATACAACATTTGTACCAATGAAGAAAGGCATAATACAAATATCATAATAGGTATGTATCAGCTTTATAATGAGTTTATTTTTACTCTAATTGATCTGTGGTCTATTCATATATATATATATTAATGTTAAGATAGTGGCATAAAGGAAATATCTATGAAGATATTTTAATGATGTGATTGTCAGTAATCTATCTGAACATAGTACAATAGTGATATAAATATGTAAGAATTGCTTGTAAATGATCCAAGGGATAGAGTTTCCAACAGATTTGATGGAACTTTCATTCTATGAATTTGAAATTATTCCTGGGATAGGAGGGTTATCTGTTTGTGATGCAAAGATAAAGTGCAAGAAGAAATGACTGGTACTTTTAGGACCAAATATTTCTAAAGTGATAGTTGTAGGAAAAAGGAAATGATTGCCTCAATTCCGAGATCTCTGCAACAAAGGTTCAAAGAACGATATGTAATGGATATGAGGCTTATTTAGCCCATGTGGTGGATATGCAAGTAGTAAGTAAGAAGATAGAGAATATTCCCAAAGTATAGGAATTTTTAGATGTGTTAATTGATGAATAGGATTTTCAACCCTACTTGGACCAAATTGTAGTAGTTTTCATAGATGATAGTATATTCAAAGATAAAAGTTGATCATGATTATCATATCTGAATAGTACTACAAGTATTGAGAGACAAGAAGTTATATGCCAAATTCTCCAAGTGTGAATTTTGGTTAACAGAAGTTATATTTCTTGGACATGTAATATAAATAGAAGGAATAAGAGTTAGACCTAAAAGGGTACAAGTTATTATGAAAGGAAGTTCCAGGTTGAATGGATTGAAAAATGTCAAGACAGTCTTGACAAGTTAAAAAAAACTTTGACAGACTTATCAGTTCTAATATAGCCAGAGCACGGAAAGGGATATATTTTATATAGTAATGCATCTCATTGTGGTTTGAGATGTGTATTAATGCAAGATGATTGTGTAGTAGCTTATGCTATGAAACAGCTTAAGACCCATGAAAGAAATTACCTAACACATGATTTAGAGAAGGTGGCTGTAATTTTGGTTTTAAAGATCTAGAGATATTACTTATATGGTGAAAAGTGCTATATTTATATGGATCACAAGAGTTTAAAGTACTTGATGATGCAAAGAAATTTGAACTTGAGACAGTGAAGATAGGTTAAGTTCTAAAGGAATGATATAGGTATTAACTACCATTTTGGAAAAGCAAATGTACTAGCCAATGCATTTAATCAAAAGACATTTTCAGATTTTGTGCAATGAATGCTCAATTATCAGTAGGACAAGATGATTTATTAGTAACAGAATTCTAGGTTAAACCAGTTTTATTAGACAAGATTAAAAATTTTAGACAAAGAATGTCTTGAAAAGAGAAGATAAACTGAATTTGGCGAAGTACAAGACTATAAAATTAAGTTAGATGAACGGTCAGAGCAGATGGTTCAGATTTGGTAAGTTATGTTTAGTGTTTGTATTATGAAATTTTCTGGAACATAAGAAAAATATCTTTCTTTAGCGGAGTTGTTTAAAAATCATAGTTACTTGGCAAGTATCAGAATGACACCATTTGAGGTTTTATATGGAAGAAGATGCAAGACACCACTTAATGGGTTTGAGTTATAAGATTAAAGTGTACAAAGTGATTCGAAGATAAGTGGAGTTGACCTACTTCAAGAAATGGAAGATAAGGTAAAAATTATTCAGAATAATCTCAAAGTTGGAACAAATTGACAAACGGCATATGTAGATAAGGAGAGGAAAAATATTGAATATGAAGTAGGAGAAAAAGTGTTTTTAAAGGTTTCACCTTGGAAGAAGGTGTTACGTTTTGGTTGAAATGAAAAGATTAGTCCTAGATTTATTGAGCCATACGAGATTCTAAAAAGAAAGGAAACAATGGCTTATCAATTGGCTTTACCTCCAGATAGGAACAAGACTCATTATGTGTTTCACGTATTCATGTTTTGAAGGTATTGATCGGATTCTTTACATGTAATTACCTCTGAGGAGATTGAACTGCAACCAGGTTTGACATATGAAGAAGAACTAGTGAAAATCCTAGTATACAAAATTAAAGAATTAAGGGACAAGAAAATTCTACTGGTTAAAGTTCTTTAGAAGAATCATAAAGTGGAAGAAGTCATATGGGAAATTGAAAAGAAAATTGAGGAAGTAATACCCGCAACTATTTGAAACGGGTATGCGTTGAAAATTCAAGGATGAATTTTTTTAAGAGGGGGAGAATTGTAATATCCCAATTTTTGGACTAGTGACTAAAATGTAATTTTTGAAAGTTTAGGGGGTGAAAGTGTGAACTTGGAAAAGTTTGGGGACTAAAGTGTAAATTTCCCAAATAAGTAATTTTATTCAGTATAAGAGTGAATCGGAACGAAATAAGTACCTTGATATCGATTTTAAGAATTAAGATGCAGTAAAAGGTACCGAATTTGGATTGAATAAAATTGTTAAGCGTGCTCACGCCAGGAAAATACAAGAATGGGTGACCTCCGAGAAGGTCTCATAAAAGTGTTTCTAATAGATATTTTGCACTCATTAAGAGTAGAGAATATTCGTATGGATTACCGATAAAGGATTTTTAAGAGAAATGTTACTCTATGAGGATTTTCGATAATTATCAGGAATAGTAGACTAAATTAGGAAAATCCAGTTTAAGTTCTAGGAAAGAAAGTTTTTATGAAATAATAGAGTTTATTTCCTGAATATGGAAATATGGAATTTTTGGAATAAATTCGATAGTTCGAAAAAGGAAAAATCTCAGTATAAGTATTTTACGAATATCAGGAGATCGGATCGAATCGAAATTTCAGAGGCTGTTCCATAACCCAAGGAAAAGTTATAAAATAATATTTAAGGAATAAGTGAGCTGAATTGGGTACTTTCAAAGTTTGGTAAAAATCTGAGGAAAATTGAAATGGGAATCGAAGTTCAGTGACCAAGATGGAAATTTTGAAAGTTTTGTGGCCAAAATATAAACTTTGGAAAAGTTTAGGGACCAAAGTGTAATTTTAAAAAGTTATGCATTTTAACCCCGTAAAACTTTGGAATAGTCCAGGGACCAAAGCTTTAAAGTTCCAATGAAGAAAATTTGGAAATCGTATTGAGTGGAATTCGAATATTTGGATCGAATAAATGCCATAAATAAAAATCTAAGATATTTTGGGACAAGGCCGGTTAGATGGGAACCAATTTTGTTCAATTTGGATGGAATGGCAATTTTCAAGACTTGTTGTAAATAAAGACTAGTTGGAGGGAAAATTGGACATTTGCCATGGATGGAATTTTTGAAATATTTTGAAACTTTGAGGGCAAATTTGGAAGGTGAATAACACATGGATTTCATTATAGCCATTTATTTTTTATAAGATTAAATCTTGGCCATTGGATGAAAAGGGTAAAGTAGTAATTTCACTATGTAAAATGAATTAAAAATTCATTTTATTTAAAACATGTGGATTAATATTAAAAGATGAGAAAAATCTTTCTCATCTAATTCAAGCTTTTCGAAAATGAGGGGGAAGAAAGGAGAAATTTTCCAAGTTCGATTCTAGCCTCGAAACTAAATTTTCAGGTAATCTTTCGAACTGCAAATTTGTTCTACTCTTCAAGCTCTATCTTTTGAAGTAAATAATTCATGGATTTCATGCTTGAGTGATGAGAATTTTATATGAGAGGAAGTTAAGGTTTATGAATCAAATTTGGGGTTTTGAGATTTTATGATTCCATGTTGAAATTCAAGTTGAAATCAAGCTAGTATGATGTTAAAATCATGATATTGAGTTGAGATTTAAGTTCTACATGTTTTGATTATTATGAAGATGATTAGGGTTTATGGATTCAAGTTTAATTTAGGGTTTGTGATGTTGAATTAATGATTTAGTAAGCTTGAATTGTTGTTTTGAAGCAAGACCCTAAATTAAAGGTATAGGGACCATTTTGGAAATTCTAAAAGTTAGAGGACTAATCTGATTTTTTTATGATTTGAAGTGTATTTGTGTTATTAATGATGATGGAGATGAGAAATTGATGTTAGAATGCTAAACCGATGTAGAATCGAGTTAGTGACCATTTTGACAATTTGTCAAAGTTAAGTGACCATTTTGGCAAGGAGGTTTTGAATAGGGATTGAATCTGATTTTAGTTGAAATAATAAAAATTCAAGTAGTAATGTTGATTTGAGGACTAAATTGCAAAGATAAGAAGTTTGAATCATTACCTTTGCATTTTAGTGACTATTTTAGCAAAGAAAGAAAATTTAAGGGAATTATTTTGAATAATTATTTGATGAAGAAGATGATGAATTGGTGGTTTGAAGCAAGTGATGGGACTAAATTGACAAGTAGGAAAATAATAAGAAGTTAGTATAAAGTAGAAGTTTATTATGGAAAGCTATGTAGAAGATTGAAATCTGGCAGTGACTTTGAAAATTCACCATAAATTCTACAAAAATGGTTAGATGATGAATTTTATACCGTTGTAAAGATGTGTTCGTCTAGTTTGTTTTCCAACAAACGGAATTTGATTTCGAGTTCCGAGTAAAATGATACGAAGTGTATTCTGCCCGGTATAAGCAAATCTTTGAAGGTAGCGCAAGCTGTGTATAGTTTTTCCATATTCAGGACAGTCTGTGATGGGAGTTCAAAGAATTTTCATAATTTTTGTAGATTTTATTAATTTATGTGGATTATACCGTTAGAATCTTTATCGAATATTGTTTTTCCAATATAAAGGAAATTAAGATACGATGTGTATTCTGCCCGGTATAAGCAAATCTTTGAAGGTAGCGCAAGCTGTCAGAAAATAGAATTTGAAACATTTAGTATTTAAATGTGAGTTAGCAAGGTCGGAAGAATTATAGGAAGTTCAAATTGGTCACTAAGGACCATAATGAGTTTCTGAATAGTACAAGGAAGAAAGGAAAAATATTTGGAGATTTTATATTCGAATGATTATATTAGACAGCATGTTTAAGGTATTGTTAGATTTGAATCTAACAAATATTTTATCTTATTCATGTGATAAATGAAGTCAAGTCTGAATCAAAGAAAGGATCGAGTAGAATTTAGTGAGGCATACTATTGCATGGCCCAGGTGAGTGCATTTCTAAATGTTTGCATTACATTGAAAATGGCATTGCATTTCTCTATAATACGTGATACGATACATTGCTCGACATGGAAAGCTTGATGGAATATCAAGTACGAATTATTGTTTGCATAAATGTTGATGCACTATGCATACATGAATACGGATAATGACAAGATTAAAATGAAACAAGATACACCCTGGGGATCCAAACCCATAGTGCAAATGGCACTAGCGAGGTGTTTTAATAATAAGGAGCAAAGAGCGTCCTCTCGAGTACGTACTCCACAAGGCATTACGGTGCAGATAAGCTACGGGGTTTCCATGGGCCTCTAGTCAGACATGTTAATAATAATACAAGATGATTACATGATAGATCATGAGCATGCAAATGACTGCATGATGATATATGAATCACATGATAGTGGTGATATATGATATTGATGATACATGAATCACATGATAGTGGTGATACATGATACTGATGATACATGAGTCACATGATAGTGATGATACATGATCTATATGATACATGATACATGGAGTATGAAAATAAAATAATGATACCAGTAAAGTAAAAGTATAATGGTTTAACCAGAACTTGAATCTTATCGTTCAGAATTTTATAATCAAGAAAGGGTCTAGACAACAAGCAACGTTTTCACCCTAAATAATATTTTCTTTTAAATAATTAAATTTTATATTTTATAAACCAATTCAGGATTAAAACTAGCTATAATTGTCTAGATTTGTTTTCAGTTGAAATTTATAGAAAATGCTGATTTCTGAAGAGTAAAAAAAATCAAATCAGTATATGTTTTTAGTAGCATCTGTAATGTATATTCATATTTCGTACGTACGTTATAGGTGTTACAGAATTCATGTCATGTTTTATGGTTCTCTTTTATTTAAGATTCCATTCTGATCTTTTTATACTTGCTCGCTCAATTCGAACGAGTAGCCATCTTCACTGTTTCTGTTTCTGTTTCACCATTCTCATTCTTTGTACCTCTTTGCTTCATAGAAAACATCTGATCTTTGCACTTTATATGTTTCACATTTCCACAAACCCACTATCATTGTAGTTGATACATCAATATTAAGTGACAGGCCTCCTTGAGTGGCTCTGAAAGCTCCCACCTTCTGACACCTCTCAAAATAATATCGAGCACCTTTAACGCTTCTTGTGTGTTTTTAGATTGCTTGTAGGGAATCTCCATCTTACATGTCTTTGAATGGTATTTTCACTTTAATCTCTTTCTCCCGCTCTTATCAAAGTCAGAGACCCTAAATCCTTGGTCAACATAAATTGCCCCAATTTGATGCATGGTTTGCCCACTAGGCATAACTCTATCTTTTTTTCGTGTTTTAGGGATTTTATATCTCATGTGCGGGTCTTATTTGACAAAATGGTCAACCTCACACTCTTTAACACATGTGTTTTTACCATCCTCATACAAGGTGACGCCCCCATTCAATCTGAGGTTCAAATGTCATCTTTTTTATTGGATAGACACTTTATTATTTCCTGATACGATGGTGAACATTTGTTTCTGGTTCTCTACGTTTGGGATCAATACCAAGAAATCTTTTTTTTTCATGAATCCATGCCAATATACTTGTAAGATGCAAGAAAATGCTAGAAATGAAAATTTAAAGGAAAAGTCATGGCAAACACGAGAAAAGAGCAAAGTTAGATGCCCCAAAATTCATAGTATGAATGATTCACAAATCCATTAACCGGATAGTGTCCCGCTTTTAGGTAGCTTTCTTTAACTCACCAACTCCCCAAATTTTAATTTCCTTCTTTTCTAATCTTAGTCACACATTAGAAGTTTAGAGATCCTTGAAAAAAGGTTAACTCAATTAGGTGGAATATGATCTGTAAACGAACTCCTTTTCTCAGATATTCATGTGCGATCCAAATAGTCTTTAAATGCTTGTAATGTTGGCTAGGCTCGGATTACAAAAAGGATATATATGCCTAAATACATGTTTAAGGGTTATTAATCCAAGGATCAACCTTTCTTGATGAAATCTACGTTTTTTTATTCTCTGGATCACTCTAGACTGCCCATTTTTGGTTTTCACCCTAGCGTTCATTTCTTTTTTAGGCACATGTCTCATTTGAAGAATTTCGTATAGGTTTTTCTCTTGTTTCAAATTTTCTTTCATATTTTAGCTATCATTTCTTCATTTTTCTTCTTTTTCTTTCTCTCTTTTTTCCTTTTTCTATTTTGCTTTTTGCCCTTTTTATTTTAAATTTAAGATATTCAACTTGATCTGATATGTTTTTTTCCTTGTTTGCAAACAACCTTTCATCTTCTTTGCCCCCTAGTGTGGGGAGTGATCCTTGGTTAGGGTTTAATCACAAGAAAAATATCAGGCTCAAAGGGGACAACAATGGATATTTTTTTCATTTTCATATTCGTGAAGGGAAATGAAGGAATGCCAAATGTCATTTCACACACAGATATCATCGAAGAGAAGCAGTCTTCAGTTGGTAGATGTTTTAGAGTTATCACTTTATTCAAAGACCTTAAAAATAACGTATGGGAGGAAAATTCACTCTAAATATGTATATGGGATCTCCCCATTAATCCTAAACACAGGTTATTCCCCTTCTATCTTGGGATTAGTTCAAAAAAATTCATACAATCAATAGTAGGGGCTCTACCAAAAAGATGTATTTGGAAGAGAAATGGGTGAAAAATAAAAAAATAAAATGTTTGCCACTTGAGAAAATAAAGGGAATGCATCTTTAAAACAAGTAGAATAACATAGAATCCTTTACAAAAGATTCCTAATGCTCGCGGGAAAAAGCAAGAGGGTTGGTTCTAAGTATGACCCCAACATCGTCTAGGAAAATCCTTTATTGCTCAATTGTTAAACATTATTCCATGACGGCATGGGTGAATTTCGGCGAATCTTGCCTCCATCTACTTCGTGATAAGATTACATTGCTCGAGTAGTTCAAGTTATAGGTGCTCTTCATATTCTCCTTCCTCGAGTCTCCCACTTTTGATGGTAGCCAATATCAGCTCCCCATTCATGACCATGTCCTGAAACTTTTGGTGGTATGGTTTAACATACGATCATACAATGGACCATTTAAATTCTCCACGAACATTGGAGTAACCTCATTTTCCAATAATGAAGGTTGAACTTGGGCTGCCACATCTCGCCACCTCTGAGCATACTAGAGAAAACTCTCGTTGGGCCTTTGTTCCATATCCTATAGTACGATCATGCTTGGGACCATATCTGTCACATGCTTGTACCGTTCAAGGAAAGCTCTTAACAGATCTCTCTAAGTTCGTATGTTGACCCAGCTTAATTGGGTATACCATCGGGTAGCATACCTCGATAGACTATCTTGGAAACAATAGATGAGTAGTTTCTCATTTTCCAAGTGTAGTGACATTTTTCGACAGTACATGGTAAATGCACCTAGTGGCAAGTGGTCTCATCATACTTTTCAAAGTTAGGAGTTTTGAATTTTGGGGGAACCACCAAGTCAGACACTTGGCTTAGATCTTTAGCGTCTAAGCCACCATAAATGTTTCCTCCTTGTAAGGCTCTGATGATCTCTTCGAGCTTGTTACAGTGGTCTTTTGGCTTCTTATTCACTATAGCCCTATTGGCTGCCTCATTGAGAACCTCAATGCCTTGGTTTTCCCCATAATTTATCTTGGGCTCTATTGGAATATGAGCTGAGGTTCCTATTATGCGGATCTGGAGCCTCCTAATCGATGGAAATATCTAAATAGTCATCCCAGTCTGGGGCAACAGAACATTAACGGCTTCAACTGTCTTTCCTCTTTTTTGGGTCTTCAAATCCCAACATAGCTGTTGTCTGGCTGACAGTATTTCTTTGAGCTTGTGCAATTTGTCGTTCAAATCTTTCTCTATTTTATTAAGCCGATCTTGGGTATTATTGTGGTTTATTTCTAGAGTTGTCAATTTTCTACTATATTCATAGCTCAAGTACCGTATTTGTGCGGAATCTTTACTACTTGAATGGAATTTTCCATAATTAATCTTTTTATTATGTGTGTATGTATGCAGTGATCAAAACATAAGCTAGTGCAAACACAAAATGCAATAAAATGCATGAATGCAAGTGAAGGGCATTGATTCTATAAATAGTTGCTCTAGAAGTAGCTTTTATTGGATGACAAAGGTCCTTATTACGAAAGCTAAAGATATATTTTATGAATACGTCTCAGCCTGAGCACCCAACTCCTTTATTTCTTCGATTAGCCATATGAATCTTGGTCTCACTTCCCCTATTGGCCAGATGTATAGGCAAAGAGCTGTAGCTTCTCTAGCTAGCATCATCACATGCTTAGCTACGTCTTGAATTTAGGATATGATACTTTTGTCGAACTCGTCTCGCTCCTAGAACCTTCTCGCATTGTCCCTAAGCCGAGTGAACCAGTAATCATTCCCCTTCATTGGCATCTTCAAGAACCAAAATCTTCGTTCTGTAATAAATGCTTGGTTGCATAGTCAAAGTGGTCCCATATCACTCGTAGCTCATACACGTTATTCTGCTTGACACTGATGTGAGCATACTCTGATGTTTCTGTCACGTAATCACCTGACAAACTATCTCCCTTTGCCCGCTAGTTGACCTTAGACCAGTGACGTACATTCATATTGACTTCCTCCTTTTTAGGTACCTTTCATCCATGGCAAAAGCTATTTTCTAATTGAGCAACGGACTTGATAACCAACCCCTTCTAAATATGAAATGATGATGCAAGAAACGAATATGCAAAACAACAAAATAAGAAAAAAAGGATTAATACTTTTGAAAATAACAGAAATAAGGCATAAAAGGTCCAAAATAATTTCATTGTACGAATAATAACTGGGAAGAGCAATCCAACATTTCAGGACATGTCTCCACGGGCTATTCTTACGAAATAATTTTTTCCAAATTCTAATACTAAGGTTTTTCACATGGCTCTATTGGGGTGGGCTTCTAGATGCACACAAAAGGTTGGGTTCTAGATAGGTCCCCGAGCTGTCCTCGATGTCCCCTACTAAGGGTAGCAAGGCCCTTGATCCTCACCAATTATAGGCTCTTATGAATCAAGTACAACTCAAGAGACCCATTTTCCTATGTCCATACGGAGAAACAATATTCTCATGAAGACAGGGCATATGAGCCCCAAAGGTATTTGTTGGGCACATACGGGGAATCCATATTCCCAAGAGAGCAATAGCATTTTCCCCTCACTTAAACGAATGGGACGAAGCTCGTGTATATAGCTTATTATGCCAAATTATAAATGCTCAAAATGAAATCACATTCCTAAATGGATAATTAAATTAAATTTTACATAAACGTAGCAAATTTCTATATTTAGACAAAAGTGTAATCGGCTTGTGGCTAGACTCTTTTTTGTAAAAAACAAAAAAATTGTCCCCAGCGGAGTCGCCAAGTTGTCGCAGCAAGGACTCGACGCGACTCTTTTTTAAAAGGAAAACAAAAACAACGGAGTACAACCAATCTTTTTTCGAGGTGTGATTGGATCACCTAAAAGGGGGTCATTTTAATAAAAACAATTTGTTTTATTAAAACAACAATTTTGGTTTGCGAAAGCACAAAAAAGGGTTCGGGAGTCGGTTACGCGTGGGGAAGGGTGAGCACCCCCACAACGCCCAAAAATTGGTACCTAGCCGATTACAAGTTGTCTTTTTTCGAAATTTGCAAATTCATGTGAAATTTAATTTATCATTCATTTATGAATATGAATTCATTTTAACGGCCTCACCATTCGGGAAATAAACAATAATCACCGCCAACATTTCTGGCGCTAACCCGTTACCCCTTTTGGTGAGACATCACATTGCAAATTATATATCCCGTTATTGAACATGACATCAAAGAAACAAACATTTAAATTATTGTCTAAAGTTTTTTTATTATTCTATTTTAGTTATTAAACCTAATTAAGAGCGATCTAAATGAATTTTACCTAATGGGAATTCAAGTTTTGGTTAAGTATTAATTAAAGGAATTAATTTTATAGTGAAAAAGAGGACTAACTATGCTAAGGATTTTAATTAAAAGATTTCTAAAATAAAGAACCTATTCCTAAAGTTTAAAAAAAACTAACCTAGAAAAACTAATTAAAAGATAACACTTAAGTTTCTTCAAAGAATTGAATTAAATTAACAAAAACATAAATTTAAATTACATAAAATTAAATGTGCACAACAATTAAAAAGGGGATAAACATGTGATTTTAAAGAAGTGTGTCCTTCCCTCAATCTGGTCAACACTTGGAATTCAAGCCGGAGTTTAAAAGGAAATACAAAATCTTAAAAGGATAAAATATAAAAAATATAAATAGATACCACAAATTTTAAAAAGGGGAAAGTCATTAATTAAGATTAAAATATGATAAAACAAAAAATAATTAAATTAAAAAGGTTATGAGTCAAATTGAAGTAAAATGACCAAATTGAAAGGTTTTACGTCGACCGTCGTTCGTCGGCGGTGGCAATCTAAAAAAAATACCTTTCCAACATATTTTTAAAACCACGAACCAAGCCCTCTTTCAAAATTCCTTAAAACTCCTTTAAAAAATCTCGAATCTTAAAGACAACATTCGAATCTAAAGAAACAAAAAATTTCGGTGGCTCAAAAAAAAGGTAAAAACTTATCCCTTTTCTTTGATTTTGTATATTCGAAATAAAAAATAATAAAAAATGAAAAGTACCGAAAAGGGCTTGCTTGTTGTATTATTGCTCGTAAATTCGTAGTGTATTACAATGGGTTTACAAGGGTTTATATAAGTATATACATACCAAAATAAAAATGGGAAATTCTGAATAAAAATCCTTAAATTTCGGTAATTAAATTGATTCGAATTCTTTTCCCAATTTATTTGATTTCGATTTGCTTTTCCATTTTATTTTTTATTTGATCTTGCATCTGATTGACTTTTTTTCTTTTTTTGCACTTTCTGGCGTGTGCAAAAAAATTTGAGGGGATGTCCGGTGAGGGAGCGATGATGTAGTGGTCACTGGCGGATGTGAGCCACAACAAAGAAGCAGGACCAAGGCGATTACCAACATCGAGTGGTGGCGTACCAGCGTTGTAGCCGAATGGCCTGGCTGCTGGGATGCGAGCGCGTGTCTCACACGCGCGTGAGGGGTGAGAGTGAGCTGCTTTCTGATCATCCTAGACCGTTGGATATTGCACAAATCCAATGGCCGAGATTGAGCTGCGCATGGGGAACAATAAGGGATAAACTAGGTTTTTTTGGTTCTTACTTTTCGGGCCAAATAGGTCACCCTTGTAACATAGATCTTTATTTAATCTTAAATGGACTCTTATTTAATTATTGGACTATTTTTTTCATTTTTTGGGGTTTTATCAAATAATAGTAATGATAACAAATATAATAATAATATATACAAAAAATAAAAATATAGGTAAAAATCGAGTGACTACATAATTAAAATTATTATTTTAAAAATGAAATAATATTTTGTAATTGATAAAGATTGCATTCTCTTTTTTTTGACAAATCCTAAATCTAATCTTAATCCTACCTAAAGGGAGGGGAATGAGACTCTAGGGAAAGGAATATGAGTGTTTATAGTGGGTCTAGAACCCATAACATAAAAGGATATGAAGAAGCAAAGATGAACAGCTCGGCCAACCGACCAAATTTGCAAATTCTATTTTATTTTTATTTAAAAATTATTTAATAAAACATAACAAACAATACCCGCTAACTTCTTTTAATAATTCAAAGCCCATAAATTTGGCTTAGGGTTTGATGGTAGGACTGTGCATGCTAAATTGAAAAATTGAGAACCGAACTAAATCGAAGTGTTTGGACGGTTTATGGTTCACACGTTTAAAAATTGAGGTTAACTGAATTGAATCATAAGTTTAAAAACCGTGGTTAACTGAATTGAATTTGAATTTTTTCTTGATTTATAATTTTAAATATTTTATAATGTAAAAATGGTTATTTTATATTTTTAGTAAAATAACTTTAAAATATTATATTATTAATTATTTTATTTACTTGAAAATTAATGTTTTAAGAAATATTTATGAAAAATATTTTAAACTTTTTTCAAATAATGTTCAAAAGTAATCGAATAAAGTTATTTTTTTCAAAATAAAATACACAATCTTAAAATCTAAGGTTAATATGAAAAAATTAATAACCAAAGTTAATCAAATCGAAATCGGTGAATTATTTATTTTTTTACCGAACCATATACATCCTATTAATGACAATTAATATATGCATTGAAAATTCACTTTAAAATTTATTTATCAATGCATGGGAATCTACTACAAAATCTATTTACAATGTACTTTTTTCACATTTTTTGCTATTTTCTTCAATCTTTAAAATTTTTGAATTTTTTATAAATTTGACAATCATACCGTCACATTAACAAAAACAAAGCCAGCAGACACGCTTTCAAAAGGTTAGAAGGTACAAACATGGCACGTATCAAAATTATTTTTGTAAATAATTTAGGGTGAATGTTATTTTGCTATATAATTAAAATAAGAGTTATATTTTGATACATAAGCTGTGTAAAAAAATACACAATCTTTCACATTTAAGCTATAAAATCTAAAACTTAAATCTCTAACCCTAACTTAAACTTTAAACCCTAAATTCTAAACTCTAAATTTTAACTATACATTTTAAATTCTACGCCTTATAACCGAAACCTTAAATTACAACTTAAATCTCCAAACCTTAAAATTAAAAGACTCGCGTAAACTATCAAAATATTTCCTTAAAATAAAGTTGTTATTTTGAGTAGATAATCTCTAATTTTCCATGACGTTGGAAAATTTTCAAACGTGCGGGGAATGAAGTGATGTGTTTCTAATTCCTATTACAAAGATGGAGTAATAAAGGAACAATCAACGTTTGACCCGGAACCACACGTGTTTTGGTGGACAAACCTTCATAATGATGCTTTTGTTTTATTGCATGATAACTTTAATTATTTTTGTGAACATAATAACTGTAACTATTTAACTTTAAACTAATGAATTTTAAAAAGAATTAAACAATTACAATAAATTGTACGAAACAATTAAAATATAAAATATATGAGAAACAATTAAAAATGTCATAATAGAAAAGATAGAATCGAGACAGCATAAATATAAAATATATGAAAACTTATATATGTTTCAAAATTTTCTCGAGTTAAAAATTTAAAATTTAATCATGACCAATTAAAATATTTCTTCGACTAAAACAAATTTACATAACAAAGAGTAAATTACTCCAAATGAGTTTGCCCAATAGTGTTTAGTTTTTTTTTGGAAGGGATTAGTGTTTAATTTTGTAATCTTTAATAAAAAATAAAAATATATTACAAATAAAATTGTTTGAACTCGAATATCTTAAAAAATATTTTTTATTGCGACTATTTATTGTATTCTTGATGAACACATTCTATGAGATTTTTAGATGATATTAACAATATTAAATTATTGTCTCCCTAACTTTTTTTAAAAAAATCATGTATTTTGTTTTAATTGTTTATTCTCCGAGATTTATATTAATTGTTTAAAATTGTTTGAAAATTATATTTCATATACCTAAATGTTAATAATGAGTTTTAAATTATATTTTAATACATAACAGTGTAAAAAATTATATAAAATTTTTCATTTAAATTATAAGATATAAAATCTAAATATGAACCCTAAAATTCTTTTTTTTAACTCGAAACTCTTAAATCCTACCATAAAAATGTGTAAACTTTACGGTTTATGTTTCAAATAATTTCCATGAGTTTTCATGAATTATGTTTTTATAATTTTATTATAATTTATGTTAATAATATGTATATATATGTTAGCTCTATTTTGATGATTTTTTTACTTTACAAAATGTTTATAATTGACATTTTATCATCTTAAAAAGTAAAATTTTTACAATAATCTTAAAAAAGTTATATCTTAAATCAATTTTTCAAAAACATTCCCTACTATACTTTTCAAAAACAATATTAAACAAATCATTAAAACTTTAATCTTCCAATTTTTGAGCCAAGATCCAAATGTTAATATTTTGAAAATTATCATAATATATTATTATAAGATTAGGTGCTATTTTATTTAATTAAACATTTTGTCGTACTAGTTTTATGAACAAGTAAAATCCCTTTTCATTAAACAATAATAATACACAATTTAAAAATTTTATATGTAAGAAATGACTCAATGGTTTTTAACTTAAGGTCCAGTTCTTGAAATTTAGGGCCTTATGTGTAGGTGCCCAAAATACCAAGGCAAAAACTGGTGTGCTGGATTAAGGCATGTCACAGCTGCTCTGTTTGGTCCACCACCTCCTTGGTTGGGTGGAACCCTAGTAGAGGGTAGGGCTTGTTAACAACTCATGATATCAAATACAAGGAAGATTAATATATTTCATTTTTTTTTTATTTTTTATGTCCATCTTATTATTTATATTCTAAATTCATTATTATTATTTAAAGTTCGAAATTAAATTTTTCATAAAGAATATAATATACCTTAAAAATATAATTTTTAATAGAAGCCGCTAATTTTATTAAAAAGAAAAATATCTAAAATTATAATTGCATCATACAAAAAACTAGCCACTTGAGAATATAAAAGGACCATACAAAGAAAATGTTAAAAACTCAATCAAAAGACTCAAACAAAGTATAGATACGAATAACACCATTAATTGACGATGGAGGATAAAAAATCATCAACACTAACATAAAAAAATGCATATGAAAATGAAGGCATGCTGACAAAACGACCATTATCACAACTCAATCGCATATAATAAACGATGATTTGTTAGCGTGTATCCAAATCCAGTGCGAGAGCCAAACTAGGAAAGATCAACATGATAATTAAATAAATGTCATCTTGAATAGTCAAGGCGATGCCAAATCTAACCCTGATAAAAGTAAAATGAATGAAACGGTCAAACGCCTGATAATTAACATAGAGAACGTGTCAAAAGATAGAAGAAAATGTGTCACAAGGCAAAGTTACTCCTATTTAAAAGACTTAAAGGATCAATTGTCCCCTGAAGTGTATCCATTTTACCGATTTGCCCATAAACCATTTTTGAGACATTCTACCCCTTAAGTTTAAATTGTTACTTCACTTGCCCCAAAATGTTAATTCCGTTAAAAAAATCATGTTGACCAATTAGACCACATCATGTGACACGTTTGACCAAGAAAATGTAGGTGGCCTTAACTAAAAAATGGTAAATTGCATTTGGAGTTTATCAAGTTTTATTTTTTCAGTTTAGTCCTTAAAATATTTATTTAATCTAAAATTAACCATTGTTTTTTTAAATTTTATAATTTAGTCCACTTTTGGTTATTATTTGTAACGATTTAAACTTGGGGAAACTCGGTAAAAAAGAGTATAAGTTTAGGGGACAATGGAGCCTTTAAGCCTATTAAAAACTAAAAAAAAAGATATAATATAATAAAGGAAAGGAAAAAGAATTACCGATGGTCGACGGCCAGCACTAAAATTAATGGCGTCGCCAGCCAAACAAAAAAAAGAGTTGTGACACTTAGGTCAGAAAGAATTTCAAAATCCTGGTTTCAAATGAACTTTTAATAATTTTTTAATTTTAGATTCCTTAAGAAATACAAATTAATCTTTAAGAATTGTAAATATATTTGATTGCGTAATATAATGACCATGCTTGGTAAAAAAAATTAGCCAAAATTAGAGGGTTGAACCATTTTTAGAGGTTTGACTAATCAAATCCACTAATTAATATTTGGTAAATAGAGGATTGTAATAGCGTATTGGGGTGAAACCTTTCAATTTGAAAGAACTTCTTTTAGAAGCTTTTTTATGGATTTTAAGAGTTTTTTTAAGGATTTTAGGAGCTTTTTGAGTTAGAAATTTGGATAAAAGAATTGTAAAAACTCTTTTATTCTTGACAATTATAAAAATTTCTCTAAATAACATAAATTTGAATAACTAATTATATAAAAAAGATAATTTCAAAAATAAGAAATTAATATCTACATCTAAATTTAATAATTATTAAAATTATATTAAAAAGATAATTTTACCAATAAGAAATTAATATATACATCGTTTATATATGCTTAATAATGATATTAAAAAATTAGTTTTTATAATCTAATTAATATTAATTGATACAAAATATTAATAACTAATAAATTATTCAAACAAGTATTGAATATAATCATGTCCTTATATATCATTTTACTTGTTCAAATAATCAAATTGTTATAAGCTATCAGTTAATTTTACCAAACATTTTTATACAATCAGCTAATGCTATTAGCTATCAACTAACGTAATCCACTATATGTTAATTGCCAAACAAGTCAATATGACTTTAAACATAATGATTTTATAATGATATTTCACTTACTATATGTAAAACTAATATTTGATTTTGATATAACAAGGAATTTCAAGGTCCAATTTGTAAAATTGGATAAATTTTTAAGTACTCAAAACGACTCACAAATTGAAAAGTATTCGAACTTAAAATTAGTTCTTAGTCAAAAACATAAACCCCAAATATCTTCTAAATATTTTTGTACTCAAATAGCCAAAATTGGTCTAGGAGTATCGATACGCCCTTAGCCATATCGATACGAGTTTTAGCTACTGGAATTCATTTTTATACTTAATGGCTATAGAGTACCGATACACGTGAAGTCGTATCGGTACACCATTCAACTTGGGAACCAATTTTGCCTTTGAGTATCGGTACGGGGTGTTAAGATTTTGTAAATCTTTTACAATTAATATTCAACTGTTGCTTGTTAATTTATTGAAATCACAAACTTTAAAATTTAGTTAATGTGTACCGATAACCTATTTGGCGTATCGATACAAATTTTAGTTTACATCTTTCTCAGATTTCAATGAGCAAAACTGGTACCGATACGGTACGGACCGTACCGGTACACCTTCGTAAAATTGACTCCTTTATCGATACAGATTTTCGCGTATCGATACCCCTTTTTACAACAACTCTTTTTTCTTATAACAGGTACCAATACTGAAGCCCGAGTCTGATACCTTATGCTGGCAGACTGTATTTATTTCGGGAAAAATAAAGTCTAACGACTATAATTATGATCTAAGCTACCCAAACGGTTGGAAAATCAATGAGGGGGTATATAATCAAGTCTCTAAAGCTACAACAGCAACAATTTATCAAGTTTAAAGCATTCAAGCACACATCCAACAATCTTTGAGCAATTAGAGTCAAATTCTTGCAACCCATTTGATAGAGCTGATTTGTAATCTTTTAATTCAAGTTTTGGGGTTTGAGTGAACTTTGTAATTGGGCAAGCATATCACCTTTTAGAGGATTTTTTTTTGCTATCTTTCTTCTTATAAAAGAGAGTTTTCTCAAAGCTTTGGGATAGAAGCTTTGAGTGTGTAAATGTTTCCTCTTGAGCCTAGAAAAAAGGAAGAAATTCTTAGTGAATTTGGAAAAATCGTTAGTGAGAAGCTAAGATAGTGGATGTAAACCTTGTTAGAAGGTTGAACCACTATTAATCTCTTGTGTCCAAATTTTCTACCTTTCTAATTTACTTCCACCATTTTTTAAATTGTCAATTCACCCCCTCTTGGCCATATTCCATTGATTGATCATCCCAACAATTGGTATCAGAGCTTCACTCATTGGAAGGATTAACACCCTCTTGAGTCGATCCTAAGGTGATTCAATCAATCTTCAATCAAGTCATGGCCACTACTTCTGGCAACAACCTTTACGAGTCACAATCCATCACCAAGCTGCCCTATTTCAAAGAGGATAAGTATCCTTACTAGAAGAATAAGATGAGGCTCTTCATCAAGTCTAATGACTACCTTTATTGGGATGTAGTAGAAGATAGACCGGCTATTTTGATAAAGAGAGAAGGAAACCAGCTCGTTCTTAGGTCCAAGCAAGAGATGGCTGATGAAGATCGAAGAAAGTTGCAAGTCAACAATAAAGCTATGTATATGATCTTTTGTGCTCTTAGACCGGATAATTACTCGAAGATGTCTTCTTGCACAAGTGCAAAGGAGATATGAGACAAGTTTAAAGTTACATACGAGGGCACCAATGATGTCAAGTAGACCAAAATTGGACTCTTAAACTTGAGTTATTAGAACTTCAAAATGGAACCAGATGAGGACATCACCAAGATGTTCGATAGATTCTCTATAATCGTCAATAGGCTTAAGGGTTTTGGAGAAGTTATTCAAGAATATAAGTTTGTTCGAAAGCTCATCTACTTTCTTCCCGAGTCATAGGATGGAAAGAGGACTGCCATCATAGAAGCCAAGGATCTCAAGACCTTGAAGCTCGATGGACTTATGGGGTCTTTTCTCACTCATGAGATATTGAAGAAAGGAAGATAAAAAGAGAAGAAGATAGAGAAGAAAGAAGTAGAGAAGAAAAAGATAGGAATTACTCTCAAAGCTTCACAAGAGGAGATCGATTGTAGTGGGGAAGAAGATGAAAAATTGGATATACTAGCCAAAAGGTTCACTCGATTCATGAAATCTAACCGAGGAAGAAAGTTCCATCGGAGAGGGGATTTCAAGAACAAGAAAAAATAAGAAGAAAATGATCAAATAGTTTGCTATGAGTGCAAGAAACCAGGGCACATCAAGTCCTAGTGTCCCCAACTAAAGAAAAAGAGTTTCGAGGAGAAGAAAAAGCTCAAGGCTCATGTTGTTACTTGGAGTGATGAGGAATCATCCAATGAAAATGAGCAAGAAGTGGCCAATATTTGTCTCATGGCACTAGAAGATGATCCTAAGGTAACCTCTAACTCATTCAGTTTTGATTTTACATTTGATGAACTTCAAGTAGCTTATGATGACTTGCAAGAGGTATACGATGAATTGTTTTGAAGTATAAAGAATCATTTTTGAAAAACAAGAAAATAATTTCAGATTTGAAAAGTCAAATGATTTTTTATCCGAAACTAATTTGGAACTTAAGAAAAAAATTCTTGATTTACAAGAAAAACAAAATGATTTTGAAAAGAAAAATTAAGATTTACACAACTTTCTCTCAAAAGTTCATAATGATCACTAAAAACAAAAAGAGTGATCTCAAAGCTTCTTTAAACAAAGTTGGAAAATCTAGTTTTGAAAAGGGAACTTCTCCAAAACCCAACTATGTGAAAAGAAACTTTGGTGGCTACAAAAAATGAGGCTTCCAAAGGCCCTCATATGGTAAGAAGATTAGAAGTGTTTGGGTTTCTAAGGAACTTGTCACTTCTAATGACATTAGTGCTATTGCTTTTTGGGTTCTCAAGGGAACCAAGATTTGGGGAGCTAATACTCATGGACCCAAAAAGATTTGGGTACCAAAAATCAAGAAGTAATCCTTTGTTTGTAAGGGGAGCATTGCTATAAGGCCAAAGTTTTAAGTGCAAATTTGTGGTACCTTGATAGTGGATGCTCGAGACATATGATTGGTGACAATAGTCGATTCTTA
Source organism: Hibiscus mutabilis (assembly GCA_019671005.1). Taxonomy (NCBI): domain Eukaryota; kingdom Viridiplantae; phylum Streptophyta; class Magnoliopsida; order Malvales; family Malvaceae; genus Hibiscus; species Hibiscus mutabilis. The sequence goes on along the minus strand of CM033731.1, from coordinate 34,063,626 downwards.
GAGCTAAAACCAAAAAGTAGAGAAGTAGTGACATTTGGTGACAACTCCGAAGGCTACATTGAAGGAATTGGTTCCATTGGAAATCACTTTTCTATACTTATTGACAATGTGTTATATGTCAACGGTTTTAAGCATAATCTTTTGAGCATAAGCCAACTTTGTGATAAAGGTTTCAATATGGTTTTTGATTTAAATGGTTGTAAAATTATCAACATTGAAACTAACAAAATTGTGCTTATTGGTTATTGCATAGGAAACATTTACATGGTGCATTTAGATGACATTCATATTTCAAATGCATGTTTTATTGCAAAAAATGAGCATGATTCATGGTTATGGCATAGAAAACTAGGGCATGCAAGCATGAGTGTTTTGGAAAATTTGATTTCTAATGATCTAGTAAGAGGTTTGCCAAAAATAAATTTTTTGTATGACAAAATTTGTGATGTTTGTGCTAAAGGCAAACATAAAAGAGTTTCTTTTAAACCTATTAATGATGTTTCTACAAGTAGAGTTTCACAATTGATCCACATTGATCTTTTTGTCCCTATTAGAACAATGAGTTTGGGTGAAAAATCATATGCATTTGTTTTAGTTGATGACTACTCTAGATTTACTTCGGTTCTATTTTTAAGTACCAAGGATGAGGCTTTAGAAAAATTCATCAAATTTTCAAAAGCAAATCAAAACATTATTGGTTACTCAATTTCTCATATTAAGAGTGACCATGGAACCGAATTTCAAAATCTAGGTTTTGAAGAGTTTTGTAACTCAAATGGGACTAGCCATACTTTTTTCGCTCCTTGCACACCTCAACAAAATGGGGTTGTTGAGAGGAAAAATATAACTTTATAAGAAATGGCTAGAACCATGCTTTGTGAAAATAATTTGCCTAATTATTTTTGGGTGGAAGCCACAAATACAGAAAATTTAGGCAAGTTTGATGCAAAAAGTGATGAAGCAATTTTTCTTGGTTACTCTTTAAACTCTAAATCCCATTATGTATTTAACAAAAGAACTTTAGTAGTTTAAGAGTCTATACATGTAATTTTTGATGATAACCTCCTTCCAAGGAAGGGTACTTGTGATGATGATGATGTAGGAATTTTTAATGCCAATGATGGTGGAGGACAATCATCAAAGGTAGATGAAGTTCAATAAAAAATGAACCACAAGATCCACCTCTAGAAGATTTGAAGGACATGACTATAGAGGAAAAGGAGGTCACCTACCTAAGGAAGTTCAACTGTGTCAAAGGTGGTGAAATTTTGGGTGATCCATGTAAAGGGGTAACCACTAGATCTTCTCTTAAAAATAAATATAATTTTGTTTCATTTATCTCATTCATAGAGCCTAAAAATATCAAAGAAGCATTAAATGATGATTATTGGTATTCGCTATGCAAGAAGAGTTAAATCAATTTGAGAGAAGTAAAGTATGGACATTAGTTGATAGGCCTAGTAATAAATCTACTGTAGGAACTAAATGGGTTTTAGAAACAAACTAGATGAGAGTGGAACATAGTGAGAAATAAGGTTAGACTTGTTGCCCAAGGTTACACTCAAGAAGAATAAATTGATTTTGATGAAACCTATACACCCGTAGCTAGAACGGAAGCTATTAGGATGTTGCTTGCATTTGCATGCTATTATGAGTTCAAGCCTTTTCAAATGGATGTTAAAAATATCTTTCTAAATTATTTTATAAATGAAGAAGTGTATGTAGAACAACCACCCAGCTTTGAAGATCCAAAATATCTAAACCATGTTTTCAAACTTTCAAAAGCTTTATATGGTTTGAAACAAGCTCCCAGAGCTTGGTCTGAATGATTGTCAAATTTTTTATTGAAAAAGGTTTTGACAAAGGAAAGGTGGATACTACACTTTCTATTAAAAAGAAAAGGCAAAGACATTTTAGTAGTTCAAATATATGTGGATGATATTATTTTTGGTTCTACTAATGAGTTGCTTTGCCAAGATTTTGCTAAGTTGATGTAAGGTGAGTTTGAAATGAGCATGATGGGAGAGCTCTCATTCTTTTTGGGTTCCAAATCAAACAAAATAAGGATGGCATCTTTATCAATCATGCTAAATACATCAAGTATATGCTCAAGAAGTTTGGCTGGGAGAATGTGAAATCTCAAACCACACTAATGAGCTCTTCTACAAAGCTTGACAAAGATGAAAGAGACAAGTGTGTTGATTTAAAGCTTTATAGATCAATGATAGGATCTTTGCTTTATCTTACCGCAAGTATACCGAATATCATGTTTAGTGTTTGCTTGTGTGCTAGATTTCAAGCTAGTCCTAGAGATTTACACCTACAAGCCGTTAAGAGAATCTTTAGATACCTTAAGAACACACCTTGTTTAGGTCTTTGGTATCCTAGAGACTCATCCTTTAGATTGCATGCTTACTCGGATGCGGATTATGGAGGTTGTAAAATAGATAGAAAGAGTACCTTCGGTACTTGTCAATTCCTAGATAGTATACTTATATCGTGGTTTTCTAAGAAGCAAAATAGTGTAGCATTATTTACCGTCGAGGTAGAATATATTTTGGCCGGAAGTTGTTATGCTCAAGTCCTTTGGATGAAACAGCAACTCTTAGATTATGAAATTGATGTAGGTACAATCCCTTTAAAGTGTGACAATACTAGTGTCATTTATCTCACTAAAAATCCCATCCAACATTCTAGAACCAAGCACATGGAGATAAGACATCATTTCATTAGAGATCATGTCTTGAAATATGATGTTGTTCTAGAGTATGTAGACACCTTGAACCAATTAGCGGATATCTTTACCAAACCTTTAGACAAAGAGCATTTTGGTCTCTTAGGAGAGAGTTGGAGCTTACTAGCCTTTCTTGAACCTTATAGCCTTGTTTTTGGTCTTAATTTTGCTTGAATTTGGTTGATTTCAATGCTTGTGTAATTTTGCTCCTATATGTATCTATTCATGTTGTTAGGGGGAGCATGTATATGTTTTTTCTATTCATGTTGATCACATATCATATACATGCATATTGATTCGAGTAAAATTAAATTTTTGGTTCCCTTGAAGCCAAATCTGTCATATTTGATCAAGTGGTATCGATATGGGGTATCGCATATCGATATGGGTATCAGGGGCATCATTTTGGTATATTTGAACCTATACCGGTACGGATAAGGGATCATATAGGTACACAATTTCAGTATGTGTATACAGCGTATCAATACGCGTGGCCGCAGGGTTTTAAATGAGTCATTAAATGGGTTATCCTAATTTGAATCAAACCTAAACTCTTCTCCTGAAAACCCTACCCTCTAAATCCTTTAGTTTTTTTCACAAATCATCAAAATTCTTTGGGGGCTTTTTGGTTTTAACATCAAACCCAAGTTAGCATCATTAAGCTTAGTGCAAATCACCCTTCATTCATCCATAACTCAAGGTATAAACTATTTTTTCTTAAATTTTGATTTCTCGCATATTTGTCTATTGTTTATGTTTAAAATTTATATTTTTAGTATGTATATAACATTGTTTTAAAAAAATTTACAAAATCTTTTTCAAAACTATTTTTTTGTTCGAATATAAAATTATACTAGTATATTTTTCTTTATTGTTTTTTTTTTAATTTTATTTTCACCAAAAAATTTCTTTATACTTGTATATGATTTTAAACTATACAATATAGGTTTTTACACTACCTTGATCATTGGATTGATTTATTGGATTGAATATTGATGTTTATGCATACATTGTTTTTGTGGTTTAAATTTTGTTTTTCAAAATTTTATTATGGGTCATAAGAAAACAACAAGAAAGGAGATCGAGTCTAGCTCTTCCAATCTTAACCTACCGAACCCAATCCCGAAAACAACGGTACAAAACCAAGCTTAAACCATATTTTTCAACATTGTTTTAACAAGCCTCAATATCCTCGTGCCATGGACCATTTTAAACAATATCAAAATTTTAAAATCTGTCGTGAATGTATTGTTTCCATACCTTTTATGACTTTCGATGAATTTCACTTTCGCTATCTTGAGTTAATGAGACAATGGAAGTTCATAACCTTTTTAAGCATACCCGGCATTATTTATAAAACTTTGTCCTTATTTTTTACACTAATGCTTGGTGTATTTTAACCAAGAGAAAATCGAGGTCGTTGCTTTAGAATCCTACCTTATGGGTCAAAAGTTTTTACTCGATTCTACTAAATAGCTGATCTTTTGGGTTTGGAAGATGTGGGTCTAGATGATGAAACTTCCTATCCTCATCTCTATAATGGTTCTGTTTTCGTACTTGATGCTCATGAACATTTCCTTCACATCCACATCACTTGGTGGTTTAGGCCATCCGGTGGTAAGTGGTCTACCACTCGCCAAGTTGATGACTTTTGGCTCTATTATTTCCGTGAGGGTAAGCGTCCTAAACTAACCCAAATTATCTTTGCCGAGCTAGTCTTTCTTGTCCAAAACTGTCATACCTCTCTTGTCACATCCTTCACCTATGACACCGCCTTGAGTTACACGTTCCACAAGCTAGGGATCGATTGCTCTTATGATCTTGGTTTGCCTCTCACCGACCCCATCGATGATCATTCTCTACTCTAAGCCAAGTTTACTATCTATAATGGTAAATGGATTAGAATTACAGATCTTCCCAATGATGCTCAACCCGATCTAATGGCGAATCATCTGGTTGTTATGAAAGCTCCGGTTGCTCAACCTTCTCTTGATGCTCTCATGGCCTACCTTGATGGAAAGTTTGCTACCATAGACACTCACTTTCCTAAGATGAACACAAGATTTGATGCTCTTGATTCTCGTTTCAATTCCTTGAATGCTCGAGTGACTTCCATTGAGACTCGCCAATCTTCGATAGACATGACTCTTACCGCCTTTCATGGTGAATGACGTGGTCACTCTCTTGGTGATGATGGCATGCTAGATGAAGATGAGGATGATGAGGATGAAGATACTCCTTAGGCTTTTGCATATCATCTTAGGTTTTGAGTTTTATGCACCTTTGTTTTTATTTGAATTCCTATGACATTATGTTATTTGCCTTGGTTTATGTTTTCATGCTTTAACTTAGATTTATTTTGTTGCTTTGAACAATGCTTTGAATTTATAATATCTATGTTGTTTATTTAAGCTTGGAGTTTTTTATTACTTTACATCATGTCTTTATCTTTACCTATTGATTTTGATCTAACAAAAAGGGAGAGAAGAATGAGATTAAGTTTTCTAAAAAGGTTTTTCAAAATTACTATCTTTTAGCCTTAAAGAAAGGGGGAGTAATTTTAAAAGAATTAAAATTTTATTTTAGGTTTTGTTATATCAAAAAGGGGGAGATTGTAAAACTAATATTTGATTTTGATATAACAAGGAATTTCATGGACCAATTTGTAAAATTGGATAAAAATTTTAGTACTCAAAAGGACTCACAAATTGACAAGTATTCGAACTTAAAATTAGTTCTTAGTCAAAAACTTAAACCCCAAATATTTTCTAAGTGTTTTTGTACTCAAATAGCCAAAATTGGTCCAGGAGTATCGATATGCCCTTAGTCGTATCGATACGGGTTTTAGCTACTGGAATTCATTTTTATACTTAATGGCTATAGGGTACCGATACGCATGAAGTCGTGTTGGTATGCCATTCAACCTGGGAACCAATTTTGCCTTCGAGTATCGGTACAACCCTTGTGCGTACTGGTATGGGGTGTTAAGATTTTGTAAATCTTTTGCAATTAGTATTCGACCGTTGCTTGCCATTTTATTGGAATAAAAAAACTTTAAAATTCAGTTAATGCGTACCGATACCCTCTTTGGTTTATCAATACAATTTTTAGTTTACGATTTTCTCAGATTCTAGTGAGCAAAATTGGTACCGATACGGTACAGACCGTACCTGTACGCCTTTATAAAATTGACTCCTTGTATCGATATGGATTTTCGCGTATCGATACCCCTTTGTACAACGACTCTTTCTTCTTATAGCATATACTGATACCGAAGCCCGAGTATCGATACCTTATGCTGGCAGACAGTATTTATTGTGAGAAAAATGAAGTTCAACGGCTATAATTATGATCTCAGCTACCCAATCGGTTGGAAATCAATGAGGGGGTATATAATCAAGTCTCTAAAGCTACAACAACAACAATTCATCAAGTTTAAAGCATTGAAGCACACATCTAACAATCTTTGAGTTATTAGAGTCAAATTCTTGTAACCCACTTGAGAGAGCTGATTTGTAATCTTTTGATTCAAGTTTTAGGGTTTGAGTGAACTTTGTAATTGGGCAAACATATCACCTTTGAGAGGATTTTTTTAGTTGGCTATCTTTCTTCTTGTAAAAGAGAGTTTTCTCAAAGCTTTAGGGTAGAAGCTTTGAGTGTTTAAATGTTTCCTCTTGAGCCTAGAAAAAGGGAAGAAATTCTTAGTGAATTTGGGAAAATCTTTAGTGGGAAGCTAAGGTAGTGTAAACCTTGTTAGAAGGTTGAACCATTATAAATCCCTTGTGTCCAAATTTTCTATCTTTCCAATTTGCTTCCACTTTTTTTTTTAAATTGCCAATTCACCCCCTCATGGCCATATTCCATTGATTGATCATCCCTACACTATGTCATTACAAAGTCAGTGTATGTTAAAGATTATATCTTCATAAATCCATCAATAACAACATTATAATTTTTACGAATAAATATGACTGCAATGAAAAACGAGCCACAAAAGGGATCAAGCTATTGAAGGCCATCAAGAACCATAATTTAGAGTCGAACGTCATGAGAAAACTATCTACAAACGCAAATTGTGCATCCAATTTCAATCTAAGGGTCCAGAGCAGGGAAGATCGAAAGGATAACAAATAAGCGTCATCATGATCAGTCATGGCGGTATCAAGTCCAACCTCGAGAAAACATAGCATAAAAAGAACGGTCAAATGATCGAGAAAGAAAAACATGTTTAATGGCTAGATAAATCTGAAGTATCCCACTTTTTCTTGAAAAAATTGATTTTGAGGGGATTCTTTTCAAATTCATATTGAAATAAAAAATGGAGTCGCCACCAGTTTCTTGGATTAGGTAGATCGGACACCAAAAATAAATCAGATATTCTCACTTTTTTGGGGTTCGAGAGTTAGTTTCGTGTGGGGAAGTGTTCACCTCCCCTCCAAGCCCAAACTTGGTACCAAATCGATTACCATTTTTATTAATATTGGATTTTGCGAGTTAAAGTGTCATTTAAATTACAATTTGGTTATACATGCGAGTTCATTTTAAAGGGCTCCGGTGTTTGAAGAATAAACGACAACTACAACCAACGCTTTTGGATCTAGCCAAGCTTACTCTCGAATAAAGAAACACCACATTAACAGTTTATATCCCGATTTACAAAATAATAATAATGTTGAGCAAAAATATAAAGGCGTGAATAAAATCAAAAGATAACGAAAGAAGGAAAACGTATTAATTTAAAGCAGATAAATAATATTTAATATGTAAACAGTTTATACAAGCAAAGAAAACTAGGATAATAATAATAAGGGAAGAAACGTAAACTGTGAACATGAACCTAAAGATATATGTAAATAAAATGTAAACCATGAAACAAGCAAATTGATAGTCATATATTCAAATAAAAAAGGGCTACAATGATGTTGCATGTAACAATCTACATTTTGGATTAGCGAATCGAGTCTCAGACCCATATATTGAGTTTTTATATTGGGCCTTGTGGTAAGAAGAAGAAGTTGGATAATTATTAAATTATTTTATCTAAATGTGCGGAGAATGGTTTTTGAATTTTAAAAGAGGCTGGTGGGTAGTTTGATTTTTATCTGGATAAGAGATTTGTGTTGACTGGGTCTGCTCCTTCGTTCCCGAGGATGCCAAATCATAATTTGGCTTGGGTTTGCAAACTCTGATCCTTCGTACCCTAAGACACCGAATTGAAATGTGATCTACCCCTTCGTACTTGAAGATGAAATATTAGACTCTACTCCTTTAAATTTGAGGTGGTGTGATGTTCCAACTCTGATCCTTCGCATTCAAGGACACCCAGTTAAGAAACTAATTGATCTGCTCTACCGCATCTCAGAGAGACATGATTTCCGTGTAAGTAAGAAGTTTGCTTCTTCATCTTGAAGCGAGGTGGGGGTTTTTGTCCCTTTCTCCTGAAAAAATCATTCCTTGAGCTTAATTTTTCATCTTGACGCTTCAAATCTTCCATAGGCTCAGCTTTCTCTTTGGAAATATACTACCTACAAGATTAGAATGTTTATCATTAGTCAGTTGTTTCTAAATTTTATCGTTCATCTTCAAGGGAAGATTAGACTATTTTAAAGAAGAAAATGTCTTTAAGGAAAGACAACTCATGTAAGGATCAAATTAAAGTTTTCACTTTTAAAAAATAAAGTTCTTATGAAAGGGCCAAATTAAGGAATTTTAAATTTTAGAAAAATATTCGTATGGAAGGATCAAATTAAAAAATTTGGGTTTTAGGAAAAACATTCTTATGGAATGATCAAATTAAGAAATTTGGGTTTTAAGAAAAATATCCTTATGAAATGATCAAATTAATAAATTTGAGTTTTAAGAAAAATATCCTCATGGAAGGATTAAATTAATAAGTTTAGTTTTAAGAAAAATATCCTTATAAAAGAATTAAATTAAGAAATTTATGTTCTAAGAAAAAACATCCTTTAAAAAGGATCAAATTAAGAAATTAATTTTAAGCAATGAACTTGCAAGCTCCATTAAAGTAAATGTAACAATGTAGATGACACGCAAGTACGTGCTTTCCTGGTCGGTGCAAAGGTGCACAAAATTCTTATCAATCTCCTCAGATACTGCTTGTCTGACTTTCTATATAAATGTTTTATGAAAATTTCGTAATTAAAATGATGTATGAGCATATTTTATGATGCAAAGATGCATATGTTAATGTAAAATCACACTCTCAATATTAATGAAGATGCAAAGATGCATGCAATTTTTGTTAAAATCCTCTTAAATCAGCTCAAAATTCATGTCTTCGTCTTTGGAGTGGGTGTTCATCTTTCTTGGACTTCAACCATTTGCACACCTCATGCCCGCAAAATTTACCCCAAAAATTTTGTTGTTCATCCTCTATTCAAACCTTCAAGTCAAGTGACCTCAATCGAAATTAAAATCATATCATTCTTTCTCAAGAAAATATCTTGACTTCTTCATTAATTAAGTTCTTTCAAGCCTGTGCCATCTCTCGTCTATTCTGATTTAAAATCTTACGTACAAAAGATCTTTATTGTTCCAAGGACAAAGATGCCCCAATTACTGTAAATTGGCCTCAAAGGCACTGCTTTCTTCTCACGTCATGTAATGCCCCTAGTTCATCATGAACCCAAATTCTGACGGAACAATTACCGCCTCGACCATTATCGACTATCGCTCGCCGACATCGATAGACGCTGAAAATAACTTGAAACATTTATCCTCCTCTCCTAAAGTCAAATCCTAACTTCGATTTTTTTTAAAAAAAAAACCCGATTTTCCTAGATCTTAAAAAAACAAAAACTCAAAACCTATTATTTTCTTTTAAAAAACGATTTATGAGAAAGAAGAAGAAAAAGAAAGAAGAGCCTCATATTATCAACCCCTCAAGAACCATCTATCATCGGTGATGGCAAGCCTCGGCCGAAAGATGGCCTTTCGAAGATCGAAAGGTAAGAAGCCCTAACCCTTTCTCTTTTTGATTCGAACTGAAAAAAAATAAAATTATTTACCTCAGAAGGCTTTTCTTTTTGTATTATTTAGAATTTTTGAATAACCTTTCCCCCTTTTATATTGTCTTGACTTGGTTTTTATAACCAAATTACATATCGAAAAAAAAACAAGAACAAAAAGGGTTCTCTGATTTTTTTTTATTTTCAATGTCCGGAGTTTTTTTATTTTCGTGATATTGCAGGTGAATGTTCGACGGTCCGAAGGGGGCAGCACAGGTGCGCGGCAGTCGAGGCATCACAAGGTGAGCCGAAACATTAGGCACGTGTGACGCACGCACTAGGAGAATTCGAGGGACCATCTCCTGCAAGTCATCTGGACCGTGCTACAAAACTAAAAACTAAAACAGAAAAAAATGTCACAAGACAGAGTTATTTTTATTAAAAACTAAAAAAAATAAAAATAAAAATAGAACATAACAAAACAAAACAAAGTGAAAAAAAAGAGAACTTGGTGATCAATAACTAACATTAAAATCAATGTCACAACAGACTAACCAAAGATGAAAAGAAAAAAATATGTGATTCTCTACAGAGAAAAAACTGCGGCGCAAACCCTATAACAACGTTATAATTAACTTACGAAGAAAAGAAAATACTAATAATATTATATGTAAATAAACCAATAAATCCAAAATAATCTCAACTGAACAAACATTTGGTCCACTTGAATATGAATTGATCGGTTGTCAATCAATAAACCAAACATCATTCTAGCATTAAAACGAAGAGACCTTCTCAGAGATCAATCTCATCATCGTTGAGAAGGGAACACGAGGAATACCTACTTTTAGGCATGTTAGACCGGAAGGTAATGAGAGACGTGCGTTAGCTAGCTACACACAGCTTGCACTGTCATGTGTCCACGAATGGACCTTGTGAGCCATACATGTCATTAAACCAACGCATCATACACACAAAAATAGTATTATAAGTTTAGTATTACCAGATTCTCGGAATAGAATTACATGATAAAGTAACTGATATCAATACACAAGGCCGCCCAACAATGAAGCTTGAAACAAATGAACTAAAACCACCCCCAACAAGATTGATTTCATATGGTTTTTATAGTGCTGCTGACAGTATGCGGATATGATAATGTTGATTTTGGGGTGATAAATTTCAGATTCAAATGTCCCTGTCTCTCTTGCACTCCGGAGGAATCGAAGGGTATCTGCTCCTATCGTTGCAATAGTTGTAGATGGTGTAGGTGTTGCGGACCCAGGCCAGCCTCCTCCATTGGTACGAGTCGAGATCCTGGAACTCCTTTTGGTCCCACCACCGCTGTCCCTGGGTGGCACAGAAGTTGGCTTCCACCGATGACTCGCACCCATCGATGTGGAACCCCTTGTATGCCGCTATGAACGGGGCTTTGGACCAGTCGGTCTTCTCCAGCCCACCCCTCGTGGCCCAGTCATCGGCGTTCCACAGGCTGGAGTATAACTTCATCGGCTGGTTGAATGGGAATCTCACCCCCAAATCTTTGCAATTCTTGAACACTCTGATCGGCACGTCGTCAACAAAGAACCTGTCCCGTATGTTTCACAAAACACTAGTTTAGAAAAAGATGAAACACAAAGTGGGAAAAAAAAGTGCATTTCCAGTTGAAATGTATAAAAGTAAGGCAACGAGTATGTATGAGACATACACAATCTGATAGAGGTTCCAGAGTACAGAGTAGGAGTGGTAATCTTTGGTCGGGTCGAACCAAAGATAAATCCTTTGTTCCCTGTCACCCTTTCCTCCGGTGAACACATTGGTCTGCAAAATGTATGGTTGCCCCGTCCTGTTCCCCAGGAACTCAAAATCTATCTCATCATGCTCCGAGTTTTGAGAAGACAACTGCAATGCAAGGGATCAATGAGCAAATCCTTAACTTTTATATGCAGAAATTTAAGCAGTGGGATTGCAGTTTCGTTACTCACGTAGAAGGCAGTAACAGTTCCAGCAGAATCTCCGGGAACAAGTTTTATTTGCATACTAAAATGCCCAAACAAGTAAGACCCTTTGGACTGGAAACCAGTACCTTTCGCAACACAAAAAAAATATAACATACATTATAGGAAGAGAAGAAAGGCAAAAACAGATTTAAAAAAACCTAGTTAGTAGCATTATGATATTTATACCAGTATATTTGTCAAGGTAAAGCTCAATCTGGGAGCCGCCATTTTAGTACTTGATATGATCAAAAGCCCAAGTAGGCACGTAGTTCCTCCCGAATGGGACTGCTACAGGCCTTCTAGGGGGAATTCCCATTGTTCCAGACTCCATAAACAACACACCCACCAACAGAATCCATGGCGATGAGGATGAGCCCATACTTCTGCACAAAATCAACTAACATTTAGATAAAAACCAATACAAAAAAGAAAACAAAAACGAGAGAAAGGAACTTGGAGATGTTGCATACCCGAGAGAGAGGAGGAGGAAAATGAGTTGAAGGATGAGGGAAAATGAAGGAGGCGTGGGGGTTTATGTAGGCTTTGATTTCAATGTACTTTCTATAGCTGTGTACTGTTTATAATAATAATAATAATAATAATAATGGCGGTACAAATACAGCTAATATAATATATATATTTTTTGTATGAACCTAAATATGCCCTTGCCTACATCTGATCCATGGCAATAGTGAGGGAGATAAAATTGATATGTTTGTAATTTGTAAAACATGATTGATTAGGTTTGTAGAAATATTCATTCAGAACTGTCATTGTCGATACTGTCATGCATTTTCCTCCCCTAATTGCAGTTCATTCCTTAGTTCCAATATTGGGTAATAATTTACATCAAACTTGGACCCCATCAAAAATTTATTATATAGCATGAACATTACAATTAGGAAAATAATTTGTCATGAGAAACTTCGGTGGATCATTTTTTTATCTGAATATGGAGGGTTTCAACTCTGAAGGAAGGGAATTTTTATTTAACAATGATATCTGTATTTTATTAAACACTGTAAAAGATATTACAAATATAATGCATTAAAAAGAGAAAAGAAAAGACTAATCCACTAAAAATCTCACATAAAGGTGCAAAGAAAAGCAAATTCTTCCATTGAGATTAGGTTACCATCAAAAACCAGAAATCTTCATGAATCTCTTTGTTTCTATCCAAACGAGACGCTTTACTGAATGAAAAATGAGTGATGGGCGAACCAAACTATCAAGCAGATTGCTCCGTTACACAGTTCTAATTATATCGGCTAACAAACCATCAAACGAGTGGCAATCGATCTTTTCTATGACCACCGACAGAATCAAATCAGAAAGATAGTGTCGTGAGGATCTATATACGAGAATCAAACGATCACTAAGGTATATTAATCGTGACAAACGGCAGATGAAACGAACCACAAAAGCCAATGAAAAACGTGCTACAAAAGAAGAGGAAACCTGTACCACAAGAGCACAAATTCTTATTAAAACCCATTTCGATTGAAAATATTTAAAAAAAATGTATTTTGAGTTAATTGATCAACTTATTATATTTTTTTAAATCAAGTTTTTTTTAGTTATAGTCGAGTTGAATTTTACAGTTCCAATAAATCGAATCAATTTCTATAAATATCACTTGAATCCATGACAGATTTAAATAAACACAAATTGGTCTCTCTGAATAATTTTTTTTAAAAATTTGTTAAAATTTCAAAAAATATATATAAAAAATCAATTTTTAACATAATGTATAAAAATAAAAATATACATAATCCTTAAAATTCATTAAAAGCTATAAAATGTTAAATATAAAAAATAAATTTTTTCCAAAAATATAATTTTGAGGTTTTAAATAAATAAATTGTTAAATCTAACCATCTTACTAAGGAGTTTTCAAATATATATGATCTGAAATCTATGTGTTCTAATTTGAAATTTAGTCATATTTTTGAAAAATTTTAATTTGATAATATTTTAATTTAACTTGAATAAATTTATTTTATACTATTCAACTTAAATTTTATTTCACTTGACTCAATTATAAATTTTTTAAATTAAATTAAATTGATAAAGTTTGATTAACTAACTCAAAATGTTTTCACTAAATTCAATTAAAGACTCATCCCTAGATACAAGAACGAAACTGCTTGAAAGGTGGAAGGGGTCTTGGCCCTCTTCCAAACTTTTTGGATTCAATTACCTTTTTAGGGTTGGATAGTTTTTGAAAGTAGATAAATAATGTCCGGAACCATATTTTTCTGTTTAAATACTTCTTATCTCACTATCAACTTTAAAAATAAATAATTAAGCTTTAGATGTCATTTCTTTGTTTAAATATTTTTTTAACTGTCCTCCAAATTTAAAATTTAATTCTTATAATTTTAATTTAAAATTCAATTAAAATTTGGGTTTCATTTTGATAAACAGGCTGTGCAAAATTTATTTTACACAAGCTTGCATATTTATACTATAAACTCAAATTCTAAATTACTAAACCTAAATCATAAAAAACTAAACCCCAAACTCTAAACTTTAAATACTAAATTTTAAATACTAACCTTAAATTTTAAACACTACAACCCAAACCCTTAAACTCTAAACCCTAAATTAAACCCTTAACCCCTAAAACTAAAAGGCTTGTGTAAACTTTAATTTATACAGCCCGTGTATTGAAGTTTCTCTCTTAAATTTTATTGAGTTAGTTTATAGATTTATATCCAATACACCGGCGGTGGAAACTGAAAGTTTCTACAAGCGCCTTAGTTTTAGGGTTTAGGGACTTGATTTAGGGTGTAGGGTTTATGGGTTTAGGTGTAAGGATTTAAAATTTATGGGTAATGGTTAGGGTTAGGGGTTAGGGTTAGGGTTAAGATTTAGGGTTTAGATGTTAGGGTTTAGGTTTTAGGGTAATATGTTGAGCATTTAGGTTTTAACCTATAAACCCTAAATTCTAATCCAAAACCCTAAATTCTATACACAATCACTAAATTCTAAACTACTAAACATAAATCTCTGAACCGTACACCTTAAACCGAGTCTCTGAACCCTAAAACTAAGGCGCTTGTGGAAACTTTATATCAAATAATTATCCTTAGTTTATATCACATTAAAAAAAATAATGCAGTCAATTTAAAGTTGCATGGAAGTTAGGTAAGCAAAAAATATCACATTCTCTCTACTTTTAAACGGTGCTAAAGAACCTTACAACTTTATATTCAAATTTGAAGAGCTTACAATCATATATTCAATATTTTCATTTGTTTATTTGGCCTTCTACTCATGTAATAATAGTCGCATTAGTATTTTTCTAATATTAAAAATGAAACATAATTTAATTTAATTAGTTTTTTGACAATATTATCAATTATACTCCAATTATTAAAATAAGATAATACAATATTAAACTTCAAATGCGCGAAAAAGTATATAAATCGAGAAATAATTAGAATAAAAATAAAAAAATGAAATTAATTTATATTTAATGTATTAATATTAGGATTTAGACCTCATACTTAAAAGATATTAAACAAAATAAAATCGACTCTACAATACGAAAACCATCCACTTACGGATGGAAATCGTCTACCCTTTTAGTATGTTCTCTATTATGTTTTCACCCTAGAAATTAAGTTTGAAGTTTATGGTTAGTGTTTAGGATTGTGATTTAGGGAATTGAGGGTAGAGTGTATTTTTAGGATTTAAGGTTTAAGATTTAGGGTTTAAAATTTAGGGTTAGTACTTAGAATTCAACTTTTTAGTATTGAGACGTGGAAAGGGGCAAAGGATTTTTGTTCCATACGAATGAAAATCGTCTACCCTCTTAGTATGCCCCTTATTATGCTCCCACTTGTGATAATGGAGTCGCCGTCGGTCTTTTTTTTAATAGGTAGTCTGAAAACCTAAAACAAACCAGAGATTACAAAATCTCAGGGTTCGGGGCACAATTACGTGTGGGGAAGGATTAGCACCCCACAACCCTCATAGAACGACGCTTATTTAGTCACTCATATTCTTTTAACGTATTTTGGGTTTACATGCATAAATCACTTTTAAGCCTAATATCTACATGTTTTAATATTTAAGGTTCCCTTGTAATAAGAATGATTTATATGAGGTGATATTTACGAAAGTTGCTAGATGTAAACTACTTAAGGATCTAAACTAATCTTAGTTAAAATTTTTATTTAAAGCCTAATCAATTATATTTAAAGTATGATTTGTGAGCCTCATTAAGGAATCTAACCTAGGAAACTAACTTACTATGGAATAAACCCAAGAGAGATGACACTAATTAACTAAGAGAATCTAAACCTGGAAACCTACTTAGTATGGAATTATTTTAATGTTTAAATCTAAAAAGAGAAAAAAAATCCTAAACTAGAGGCTTTTTAATATCTAAAATTAGAAAGATAAAGATATAATAAAAATAAACAATAAATAGGTAAAAACAAATAAAACACATGCAATAAATAGATAAAAAATGAAACCAAAGGTTAAATTGAATAAAAAGGAAAGTTAATAACAAAGTTGAAAGAGAAGGGACTAAATTGCACAAATGCAAACTTGGAGGGCTGCAGCATGAGATCTGGAAGAGAAGGGTGCAGGTCCAATGTGGATATGGGTCGATTCGCGAGTCAAATATTAGGAAAAAAATCAGAACTGTCGTGACCCTCTAGTCCCAGCCCAGCATTTTCGCGCATCGTCGCTCCAGCCACCACGAATGGTGACTCCTCCGATGATTCAAATAGCAAAACCCATGCCCTTACTTATTTTCTTTTTATTTTCTCGAAATTTCTGTGTTGTACAGGTCTTGTGTGTTATGTGTCAATTACAAAAGAATGAAGACTATTTTTAGGCTTCAAGAAACCCTAAAAACCCTAAAATAACGTGCACATTAATGATAAATATTCTTTTTACGAAAAGAGAATAATACCTTTACTTGGGCTTCAAATTACATTCCTTACACACAAAATGATCCTAAATTAATTAGAAAAAAATAAGGAAAAGGTATAATATTAATTTAATTACAAATAATCAATAAAATAATTGAAAATTTGTAATAAAATTAAATTCATGTATTGGGCTTGTACCTAGTTTTCTGCACGCGATGTCTTTAGTAAAATGAACATATCTTGAGCTCTCGGTGTCTTATTGAGGCGTTTCAAGATGCATTGGATAGGTAACTAAAATACGGCTAGTTCTTAAGAAGACATCCTGGCCCAAAAATACTCGGATCCTAACAAAAATTCTCCATGAGTCTACAGTCAGAATTCCTTGCACATCACTTGAATTCCCATATTTATTGGATAAAATCTCTTGCAATCTTCTCATTTTTGACATGATTAGAATCTTGTGTGATATGCAAGAATAACTAAAATACATTAATAATAATATAACTAAAAATAAAAATAAAACAATAATAAAAATGGGCCGAATGGGCCTTTATTTATGTATATGGACTTTTGTTTAACGGACTCCTTTTTTATTTTTTAATGGACTATTTTTATATTTTTTACTTATTGGGTTTAGCAATAATACATATATATACAAGAAAATAAAAATTGTAATAAAACGGGGGTCGGATAAAATTAGGTGACTACACTTGCCCCTTTTTGCTCATTCCGTTGAAATAGGAATAGGGAAAAGAACCAAAGGCATTGATTTTATCCGGCCAAACTTTAACCATAGCCTGCTCCTTTGAAATGATGGGGGCGTCTTGTCCCCAAAGTGATAGGGTGTCTTGCTCCTATTACTCTGGTTGAAAACAATGCAGGGTGTTTTGCCCCTAAAGTGATAGGATGTCCTGCGCCTACTGCTCTTGCTAAAAACAATAAGGGATGTCTTATTCCTGAAGATATAGGGTGTACTTTGCCTATTACTCCGATTGAAAATGGTGAGGGGTGTCTTTCCCCTGAAACAATAGGGTGTCTTGCGCCTATTGCTCCTGTTGGAAACAGTAAGAGATGTCTTGTCCCCGAAGAGATAAGGTGTCATGCGCCTATTACTCTAATTGAAAATAGTGCGGGGTGTCCTACCCCTAAAGCGATAGGGTGTCTTGTGCCTACTAGAAACGTTAAGGGATGCCTTATCCCTGAAGCGATAAGGTATCCTTCACCTATTGCTCTGGTTGAAAACGGTGTAGGGTGTCTTGCCCCGATAGGGTGTCTTGCGCCTATTGCTCTTATTGGAAATGGTAAAGGATGTCTTGTCCTCGAAGCGATAGGGTGTCATGCGCCTATTACTCTGGTTGAAAATGGTGCGTGGTGTCTTTTATCAATATGTGTGTCCTTTTGAATGTCGTGCATGAGGAAACGTTGGAGCAATGATTTATAACATTCCCATATGGTAGAAAGACTCTCATCATCTAGCTGATGATAAGATGTAATCTCAATTCTCAGATGATCATTCATTATTGGCGAGTTAAATCTCTAAACAAATTGCGTTGCCAATGAATTCCAAGATATGATAGATCCAACTGGAAGTCTACGAAACCATGTACAAGCTCTTCCTTATAAAGAATAAGGAAATAATTGCATACGTAAGGCATCATCAGGAATACCTTGTTGACTAAAAGATGCGCAAGTAAAGAGAAAGGATTCGATATGATCTCTTACATCTTCATGAGGTAACCCAACATATTTCACAGTAAAATTCAACATTTGAAACATGATTGGTTTGACTTCAAAATTTCCAGCAAGAAGTTTGGGCCTGACAACTGCTAGTTGTAGATCATCCAAAACAGGCGAAATAACATCTCTTATAGTCCTGTTTTGAGATTGAGCACATGGACTCAGTGGTGAGTTAGTAGGATGTTGTGGCTGCATCATATATGTGACTGCATTGTTTGTTGGTACAACGACATCCCTTTGTTCTTGAAGTTTCCTCGTAGAAGTTCTTTTAATTTCTGAATCAAAGTTACGTAAAAACTTCATATTAGTTCTGATCATAAAACATTTAAAATGAAATCTAAAAAATATAATAGTGATAAAAGAAAAGCAAAGATAGAAGCTACTAAAAAATAATTGAAAATATATACAAAGTGCAAAAACAAAAATAAACATCAAACGAACACCTTCCCCAGTAACAGCGCGAAAACTTGATCGGCTATGAAAAGTCATCGCAATTGTGCAAGTGTACACACGTCAATGCAAGTATAGTTGATAGGTAGATCATATTGGATATCGATCCCATGAGGAAAGCAGTTTTCTGCCTATTAGTGTCAGTGCAAAAGTTCTGAAAATAAAAGGAAATGTGAGTAAAGTTGTCGGTGCAAAGAAATGTAAATACACAAGATTTCAGAGAGTGATATGGATGCAATAGTAACAAAATAGTAAAGGGAAGTGATATTCGATAAAAATACTAGATTCCCTCAGTGTAACTCGGTAGATTACCAAATGCTACAAGGTTGAAGCATGGGATGATTATAAAGCAAGTTTAATCAAACTTATCCTACAAACTTTCCTTCAATTCTCAGCTAA
The DNA here is from genome assembly GCA_019671005.1 of Hibiscus mutabilis. Lineage (NCBI taxonomy): Eukaryota > Viridiplantae > Streptophyta > Magnoliopsida > Malvales > Malvaceae > Hibiscus > Hibiscus mutabilis. Next base: position 34,044,446 of record CM033731.1, on the reverse strand, counting down.
TGACTTAAACAAACAAATCTACCACTACTTTTGTTGCTGGGAGATATTGTGTGTCCTTGAATGAGTGGACCAACTTTCAATGCGGCCCCACCCAACTTTTGTTGTAATGCTCTTTAACTTAAACTGTCACCACACCTCTCAATGTCAGTGGCAACATAAAACATTTCTTTGCAAAATAGCATTCAAACACAAAAGTTGAAACAAGAGAGAAATTTCATAAAACAAGTTGAAGTTCACAATACAAAATAATTCTCGTTCTTAAGGAAATAAAACAGTAAATCATTATTCAAGTTTTACAAAACAATTAAGTGAAAATAAATGGAAACCTCTATCTCAAAGTATTTCCACGAAATTTCCCTTGCTTCAGCACTTGGATCCTCTTTGTCACTAAGAGATCTGCCTCGTCTTCACCTCGGTTCACCAAAAAGAAGCTCAAGCCGCCATGGATGAAGCTTCAAAAGAAGGAAAATGATCTTCCAAAAGATAATGGCTATTGGAAAAGGTAAGGATAAGATAATATATATCAAGATGCCTCATTTCTTTCCAATTGGGTAAATACATGTGTCCCTCATGGATTTGCAGCTGTGAAAATTCATACAAGGCATTGTAATACTCGTATTTTGTCCAGCGTACTCGTATATTAAATAAATAAGGCCAATAAATAAATAATAAATAAATAAAATCATTCCAAATGTCCAAATAAATGCCCAAATTACATATAAAAACACCCAAGGCCAAAATAAAACACAAGGCCCAATTTACATTTGTTTTCCTGCTTAAATCTAATATGTTACAACCCAAGAAACACAAGTTATTTGAAAAGCCCATTTTCCGCCTAAATAGTGCCACGTGGAAGCACCAGATTGGTCAAAATAATTTGCCACGGATTGCGGTCTTTCTCACCACCACCTGGCATCTTGATGACATCATCCTTTGCCCACCTATAAATAGAGAGAGAAAAAGTCAGATCAATAATGACTATTAATTAAAAACTATTAAATAATAATAATAATAAATAAGGAGAGAGAAAGGGTAATTTGGAGATTTTACCTGTCATCGAAAGTCAAAGGGCCGTCACCGGAAGTCGAAGCGTTATCGGGTCTGCAAAATGTCGTCGGCAAAGTGAATTGAACCACCGTTCAAGCGTCGAGGAGGTAAAACCCTTTCTATTTATCTCTGATTTCTGTAGGAAAAATGAAATAAAGTTAGTGCACATGTAAACATAAAATGAAAATAGGAGAGATTTGAAAGTCAAAACTCATCTTTGAAGCCGGTGTTAGTTTAATGGGTGGCCGAAGTTTGATTTTGGTCAGAGTTGAAGAGGGAATGATTCGCGTAGTTAGCTTTAGGGGTGAAATTGGGAATCCTATTGGATTAGGGTTTAGATTTAAGGTTTAGGTTTGAAAAAAAGGAAAAATGGGTTTTTTAGTGTTTCAATCGCCGGCCGAAAATTGCCTCACGCCGGCCGGCCAGAACTGAGCAGTGGTCAGAGTTCTAGAATGGTGACCGACGAACACCGGAGCTTTATCGGAGTGCGGCAAAAGAGGATTGAAGGGCGGAAGGTACGTCGTTTCATTGCCAGTGTTCTTCGAAAAACATGAAGAAGACCATGATAAAACATGGGTTTTGATACATTTTAGATCTGTTTTCTGGGCATTTGGTGTTGGTGTGTAGAGGATTGGGAGAGAGAGAGAGTGTGAAGAGAGAGAGAGTGGGTTTGGCCAAATGACTGTTTCAACTCGGTAAAGGGCCATTTATACTTGATCCAAAATAATGCCATTTTGGGCACCGGGTCAGGGAGATCCGCGCACTCCTATCCGGGTCGGGCAGAAGATCCGCGCCCTACTCTTAGGTTCCTATACTTGGTGCTGCAACCTTTGCAATTTATTCAATTTAGTCACCATTTCCTTTTAGATCGAATCCCATACTTTGCAATTCATTCAATTTGGTTCCCCGAACCCCTTAATTGAACACCAAGGTTTGTAATTAGTGCAATTGGATCACTAGATATTTTGTAATTGGGCTTTAGAATCTGTAAATGTTACAATTTAGTCCCTATAGTAATAAAATCAGTTTTAATGTTTAATTTCTTTTAATTTAGTCATTATTTAATTGTTTTGAATGCAATTAATTTATATGTTTGAATACATGATTTAAATTAAGCATATAATATACTTCTTAGATGATAGTTACATATAATAGATAGTTAGAGCCCTTAGTTTAGGTTCTCTAATTAGGATTCAATAGTTAAATAAGGTAGATGAGTGTAGTAATTAAACATATATTAAATATATTTTTAAAATTCAAATTTGGATGTTCCATTGTTTACAATGAGGTGTTATCTCAACATGGATTTTAATAAATATATTTGATACATGTTTACACCTATAAATGAATGTTAATTTAGTTCTTAAATTAAAACTAAATAATTAATTAAGATACATTGTAGTTAATTAAATGTATATTAAATAGAACCTTTGGGGCCCAAATTTGGATGGCGTTCCATTGTTTACAATGGGGTGTTATCTCAACATTGGTTTTAAAGGTGTATATTTAATATACATTTCCAGTTATAATATTGATTCAATAAATTGTTAGGGCCTTAATTAGGACTAGAACTTTAATTAGCTAGAAGGATTAATTAATTAGGAATCTGATTAATTTAAGGGCTTTAAATATATAGAAGGTGTTCAAGTAATTGGCATTTTCTCATAAAGCCATTAAATTAATTAATATTCATAGCAAAAATAACTAATTAAATAGAGCCTTTTAGGATTAAAACTTAAAACCAACAAGACAATAAAAGGACATTCATAAAAAACCTCTTATGTTAGAAATTCATTTTTAAATATGAATAGGGGTGCCACCTAACGAGGTGCTTTTAATCTCATATTCGAACAAAATGAATTTCCTTATAAAAGGATATCTGCATTTGAAATTTAAATTTAATTAATAATTATGGGATAAATTAAATTCAAATAATTATTCGAAAAGCCAAAATGCCACGTAAAATTAAAGGTACCGATAACGGTCGTTCGTAGGGGTGCTAACCCTTCCCTACACGTAACCGACTCACAAACCTAATTTTTAAAACATAATCTCTGGTTTGTTTTTTTCGGTGTCTGGTCTACCTTGAAGTGATCGGTGGTGACTCCAAATTGTTTTTTAAGGATAAATAAAAGAAAATCTAATTTAATATGAAAAACCCTAAATTTTCAAGATTAAATCAAAAAGATGGCCAAAAAACCCTAATTTTCTAAAAGATCGATCGTCAAACTATTTTTACACACCCGATTTCAAAAATGGTCGCGACTCCATTGGGGACTTAAAAAACCGAGAGTTAGGCCTAGTTAATTTTACGTAGCATTTTGGCATTTTAGGACAATAATTTGAATTTAATTTTTTTTCCATAATTCTTGGATGAATTTTCAAGGCAGATAGCTTTTTCTTGTGTGATATAAACTGGCATTCTTGCATAAGCCTTCTACTCGGGCTTTTCACCCTTAAGTGGGAGTGAGGCATGATCTTACGTGAGTTATTCAGCTTCGTGATCGAAATTTTGTCCTCCTTCCGGTATACAAACCTTATACACCGTGAGGTTACGCCTCCGCTATAAGGGGTTGTATACTCCCAAATCGATGTCTTGCTGGAGTCTAGTAATGACAGTTCGGGTACCCAGAGTCTAGATAAAAAACCACATACTGTAATAGAAGCCTACCCTATTAGAGCCAGACAGGGACCTAGGACAGGGTGTTGCTGGTTTAAATACATTTCTCTGGTTATTCTTGTGTGCAAAATAAACTGTTCTCTGGTTAATTTTACGCATTATAAATTGTTTTTTCCTGTAACAATTATTTTTGCTCACAATATTTAATTCACCATACTGACACAATTTTTGTTTTTTTTTTGTTTTGTGTGGGTGTGTTTTATTCGATTAATGTTGCATCACATTGCATTCATGAGAGGTATCGGTTCAAGGATCAGTCGAATAGGCAGTGGCCATAATGGTTTTAGGTTGGGCTTGAGGCCCAAATACGACATTCGGATTGAGGGTGTTATAGGGAACACGAACCTGTGTGTGTCTACAAGTGGGAGATGGTTCTGTGATAAATCTTAAAATGCCAGCCATCCTCCTTCTTTTTTTCCTTCTCCAAAATGGAGAAACAGTTGTTAGGCAAGTTAGTCGTTTCTCTTTTATATAAGGTCTACCAAGTGTTAAATCTAATGTCACCGATCTTTTTTGTCGATATGGGTTTAGAAGGGTTTGATACAGGGGCCAAGGAAAAGACATCGGTATAAGCCGCCAAGGTTTGGTTTTGTTCAAGCAAAGAGTCTGGCTTCGTATCAGCTATAGCGTCACTAACCTGTTTGGCAACAATTATCATTTTACGTATTTCATCTACTTGGGTTTTGAATATGGCAATCTGCTGTAACATATGATCTAATATTTGTAGCATCTTCTTGCATATTCCTGCTTATCGCTTTGCCAATGTTTGCTATAATAACAATATTGGTTATAAAGGCAACCCATAACATTACTGCCCTTGCGGAATAAAAAGAGTTTCTAAAAAGGTCTCTTTCCTTATTAATAGTCGAAACCAATAGAGATCTGACCTTCAGAAACTCATTCTCGTTGAGTAGCACCGTTGAATAAATGTCTTCAAACTTCTTATTGACATACACAATCTTCACAAATACCACATCGGGTTTAGACCCCTTTTTTGTTTCCAAATTGGAGTTGGAAGGCTTTTTGGATTGGGTTCAAAGAAAAAGATAGATTGTCGGGTATGAGTATAGGCGTGGTGAATGAATAAGGAAGTGAAGTTGGTTGCGGCTGCCACAATTTTTGTCGATATGGGTTTAGAAGGGTTTGATGCATGGGAAAAGGAAAAGACATTGGTAGAGGCCACCACGGTTTGGTTTTGTTCAAGTAAAGGGTATGCCTTCGTATCAGCCATAGAGTCACTTACCTGTTTGGAAGCAATTATCCCTTCCATTATGTATTTCATCTACTTGGGTTTTGAATACAGCAATCTGCTGCAACATATGATCTAATATATGTAACATCTTGCTATTTCTGCTTGTTGCTTTTCCTAACATTGTTCTGCCATTCCCGGGGATCGTTGGCTATGATACCAATTGTTTCCCTTGTTTGCAATCGAATCACCAGGCGATTAACATTTAGCTTGTCGAAGGGAGACTGATATTGTTTGTACTTGTTAGAAGAGAGAGCAAGATCTTTAGGTTTTGATAAAATACTGACTTCTCACTTTATTTCTTCCAAGTTGGCCTCTTAAATAGAGGTTACATTAGGTCAAATAAAAGAGTTACTAAAATAATTAAAAAGCAAGTTTCCTACTAAGGAAAGACTTCTAATAATATAAAATAATCATAAATAAAATCTTCTAATACATCTAATAAAATACTAACAAACTGATTAGTAGGAGTTGTAGCATTAGTGCTTTAGTCTTATTTTTTTGCATTAGTATTTCAGATTTCAGTCCACTAATTGTGAGAAAGGGTCCATGGTGGCCGGAGAAGATGAACGCCGGTGAACAATGAACAATAAAATATGAAAAGCTAGATTTTAACGATAGAACAAAAATAGTATTTTCAACAGAGAACAATATGTTTCTCTGTATTTTCTTATTATTCTTCTTAATCAAATGTATATGAGATAAGCCTTTAAATAGGCTGATACAGAGTTTCAGTATAACTAAAATTATACTTTTATCTATAAAATTTAAATAAGACTTATAGTAAATCTAAACTACTGACTTAGAAATAGATTCTAATTGCACATTAAATTAAATTCTAACACTTCTCGTCAACTTACACTCCCCCTCAAGCTCTAACATTTCTTGGATAACTTACACTCCCCCTCAAGCTAGTGAGCAAAAATAGTAAAGCACCAGCTTGGATATCTTGGATGTGATGCCCTACTCGTATTTCTTATATTGTTTCTTGGAGAAAAAATCTCCCCTTTTCAGGATCCATTGAGTTGAACAGCTAGGACATAATCATGTTGTTCTTTGAACGGCCATTGTTGAAAATTTGCAAACGATGTTATTGGTTTCTGCATCCTTCTTGAGATGTCTACCAACTTTACTATTGTTATTGGTTTCTGCAGCTTTCCTCTGTCAGTGAAGATCTTGGTCAGGTTTTTGCATCTTCTGAGATAGATGTCTTCCAGCTTTTTCTGTCATTCACGGACTAAGTAGCTGCTTCCATTCAACAATGATCACAGGAATCTACACTCCCCCTCAAGCTGGTAGTTACAAAAACTAGAATTCCAGCTTGGATCTTTGATGTAGAATCCCTTAAAAAATATTATCTAGTTTTTAAGGCTAAACTAAAACATCTTCTCCTATCTTTTATAATTGATGGCTGAGATAGAACCAGATAGTTTTTAATCTTTTATAATTGATGGTTGAGATAAAACTAGATAGTTTTCAAGGCTAAACTATAACCTTTCCCTATCTTTTACAATGGATGGCTAAGATAGAACCAAATAGTTTTTAAGGCTAAACTATAACCTTTTCATATATCTTTTTGATTGGCTAAGATAGAACCATTAAATAGAGAATAAAATAACAAAATTAAACGAGTAGAAATTTCACCATATATGTAAGATTCTAACGAGAGAGAAGGCAAGGAACGAGTGCGGCCTAATGACAAAAAAAATGATATGCATCTAAAAAATCAGATCGTCAATTTGATTCAGATCAGAGATGACAACAGTGGTGACGACATCAGGACCGTTGTTGGCTCTAATACCATGTGAGAAAGGGGCCATGGTGGCCGAAGAAGATGAACGTCGGTGAACAATGAACAATAAAATATGAAAAGCTAGAGTTTAACGATAGAACAAAAATAATATTTTCAATGGAGAACAATATGTTTCTCTGTATTTTCTTATTATTTTTCTTAATCAAATGCGTATGAGATAAGCCTTTAAATAGGCTGATACAGAGTTTTAGTATAATTAAAATTATACTTTTATCTATAAAATTTAATTAAGACTTATAGTAAATCTAAACTACTGACTTAGAAATAAACTCTAATTACACATTAAATTAAACTCTAACACTTCTCGTCATTTTACACTCCCTTCAAGCTCTAACACTTCTTGGATAACTTACACTAATATATTTCGATCACTTGAACCAAGTTTTGTCTATATTCATTTGTATGTCCTTAGTGTTACCTGAACATGTTTAGATATCGATGTGCATGTTTGAAACTTTCTGGATCTTTTTTTCAGCATGTGGGGCATACATTCTGTTAAATGGTTATTTAACTTGGATCATGTCTGAACTGTTTCAGGGCTGTCAGAGCTATGAATGAAACATTGAAGCAAAATCGTCTTTTGCAAGAACACGGGGAAGATAGGTCTTTCTCTCATTCTTCAACCGATAGGAATGAGAGTCCTGATCTTCAGAAAAATGTATGTTTTTAGTTATTATAAATTTAACTTTATCTTCGTAGAATGTTCTGCACTTTAGCAAATCTTTCTTTCTAGCCCTTCATGTTGGCACTTGGCAAACTTGTCTTTACATTTTTGCCTCTACACAAATATCTTTATTTGGCATAACCGCCAATGATTCGGGAGATATTGGTGAATGGGCATCATACGAGACAACTGATACTTTTGCAAATATTGGTGAATAGGCATAATACGAGACAACTGATACTTTTGCAATTTTGGTTTTGCTTTGAATAAATATCATTTATTTTGTACTTTGGAATTGTTGTATATGTTGCTTCATAGCATCCGTCCCTATTTTCTTCTATGGTAGTTGTGAGTTCTATTTGAGGACATGAAATCAGTTTAGGACTAACAAGTCATAGGAAAGTGTTGAGATTTGTGCAGTTACCTTTGCTGGTATTGATATTTAGGAAATTCCTTTGTACATAGAGTATATTGCCTTTGTTAAGGATAGAAATAAATTATGCTTTATCTTTTCTGATAGAATTAATGATTGCCATTCTGATACCCTATCTGTTTTATATTTGTTTCTTATCTGTTTTTAATGTTTAGGAGATCAGTTAAGGACCTTTTTGAAGAGAAAACAAAAACAAAAACAAAAACAGAAATCTATTTTTCTATATTCGAATTAATAATAAAGTTACAGAGATTGTATCCTTTTATAGACTTAGATAGGACTTTGGGTACAATTAGGAGTCCTACTTACAATAGACTAGTCCTACTTACATTAGACTTTCAACTCTTCTAGGTAGTAGAATTTAAACTAAAACTACTACAAATAATTAAATACAACTATTTATATCTGATTAATTTACACTCTCTCTCAAGCTAGAGAATATACATTGTATAATCCCAACTTGAATTTGAATTTGTCGGAAAAAAAATTTGGTAAAGCTTTTGTTAGAATGTCTGTTACCTGCTCTTCGGTAGGAACATAACTCTGTCGTAACAAGGGTTTTACCCTCTACGAAAAAATAGATGTTTTAAAAAAATGTGTTCTTTACGGAGTCAAAAGAGACGTCACCCGGAGACCGGATGACGCTCCCAACAGAACACCGTAAATGTGGAAAATGGATGGAGTCACCACCGGCCACTTTGGTAGGCCGAACACCGTTAAAAGGTAACCAGAGATTTAAAACATTTGGGTTCGGGAGTCGGTTACGCGTGAGGAAGGATTAGCACCCCCACAGCGCCCAAAATTGGTACCGCGTTAATCTGGTGTTGTCATTGCAAGAAAACAAAAATTCTATTTTTAATTTAAATTTTAATCCCGAAAAAAAGAAAAAAAGAACGGTCTAAGGAGAACATTTCCTTATTTACGAAACCGAGAAAGATGACACTTGAATGAGTCAGAATGTCACTTCCTAGTCGGATTCCGAAAAAAGTAGAAAATATTTCCTTAAACGGCCGAGTTTTTAATCCAAATTAAAACAAAAATATGATATAATACTCGTGTAGTACAAAATAATAATAGTAATATTAATGATGATAATAATATACAAATATTTCATGGAATAGTAATAATATACGTAGTATAGTGGTAATATAATATATATTACTAAAAAATAAAAAACAATATATATACAAAACACTATATACATAGTGATAATATACTACATATACTTATACATATATGAATATGAAATATAATATACATATACAACAGGGAAAATAAACATATATATAATAATGGTAACTATATTAAACGCAAAAAAAGGTAATAATATACATAATATTAAACCTAATAAACGAACACTTATTACTATGAATAATTCATATAATATATTATATATACATCTATATATATCACTTATATTATAAAAATATATATTATGTAGTGATGAAATAATAAAAATAATAAAAAGGGAAAATGATTAAAACATAAAAAAGAGAAACTAAAAAAACAAATAGGGAAGAAACCGCGAGATGTTTGAAAGTTACGGGGACCTATCGTGCAATTACCCCATGCGGCAAATAATTTTAGAAAAAGGGAATGGGAAGAAGAGATTAAGTATGTAAATTACCCTAAAAGTTACTCTACTATATAAGTTAAAAATTAAAAAATATGGATTAAACCCATTTGTTTTTTATTTTTTAAAAAAATTCTCCATATGCTCTCACCTTTTCGCCGGTGTGGATCGCCGCCGCCATCGGTGGCCGGACGACGGAAAGGAATATGCTTTACGACTCTTGTAACACCCTTACAAGTATTTATTATCCTATATTAGTATAGAGTGTCACATACTATTTAACTGTCTTTTCATACTAACCAAATTAATCCAAAAACAATAATATTTTTTTTCGCGTAAAATCAATTACTAATTTTTAATTGGTCAAATAGATTCCGTTTTCAGGTAGCAATTTAGCAGTTTGTAACTACACTTTTTTATTAAGTATAATGCCTAAAAACTGCCTAAATTAAAAATTCTTTAAACTACCTTTTTATGTTTGAACAGTGGCTGATGTTGGAAGAAAAATCTTGAATTTTCTTTTAGCTCAAATTTGGCCATTTGTCCTTAATATAATTAAAATGAATTAAAAATTCATTTTAATGTTTAATGACCTTTTTACCCTTGAAATTCAAAGCTCCAAATCAAGCCACATGTCTAACTACCAAACCAAGGGTCCAAAACAATCCAAGGAGTTAGTGATTACCAACTTTGCCCTTGCCATCTTCAAAAATTACCATCTTGCCATTTTTTATTCAATAGCTAAGATTAAACATGGAAAAGTAATTTTTAATCCAATGATCAATATTAATTTCCAGTAAAATAATGCATGGAAATGACCCTTTTACCCTTGCCTTATTTTAATAAAATATCTCATAAAAGATTTCTCATTTATTCGATTAAATCTGATTATCCGGATTTTTCTCGAACTTTAAAGCTTTATAGCTCTTAATACAAACTCCGTATCAAAAATTCGTGTATCACGAAAATGCCACTCTTGGGGGTGAACTATTGATTTATGGGACAAACTTACATACTTTTGAAAATTACAACTTGGTCCCTAAACTTTCCAAAGTTTACATTTTGGCACCAAACTTTTCAAATTTTACATTTTAGTCACCAAGCTTTTCAAGTTTTACATTTTGGTCACTAACCAAAATTTCAAGATATTACAATTCTTCCCCCTTAAGAAAATTCGTCCTCGAATTTTCCTAAGTACTAGGTTGAAAAAGATGCGGATACTGCTTTTTCATTAATTCCTCAGGTTCCCAAGTAGCTTCCTCTACTTTGTGATTTCTCCATAACACTTTGACTAGAGGAATCTTTTTATTTCTTAACTGTTTTTCTCCGTGAGCTAATATTCTCACGGGTTTCTCCTCGTATGTCAGATCTTGCTAAATCTCGATTTCTTTCGGTGTAATGACATGTGAAGGATCTGATCGATACTTCCTCAACATGGATACATGAAAAACATCATGGATCTTACTCATCTCAAGTGGCAATGCTAACTGATATGCCACTGGTCCAACCCTTATAGAATCTCATACGGGCCGATGAATCTTGGACTAAGCTTACCTTTTCGCCTAAAGCGTAATACCTTTTTCCAGGGTGATACTTTTAAAAATACCTTATCTCCAACTTCAAACTCAATATCTTTTCTTTTAAGATACGAGTAAGATTTTTTTCTGTCAGAGGCAGCTTTGAGATTGTCTTGAATAATTTTTACCTTATCTTCCATTCTCTGAACAAAATCTGGTCCAATAACCTTTCGATCCTCAAGCTCGAACCAATTCAACGACGTTCTGCATTTCCTTCCATATAATGCTTCGTAAGGAGCCATCTTTATGCTTGTTTGATAACTATTGTTATATACGAATTCTGCTAATGGGAGATGCTTTTCCTAGGAATCCGCAAAATTTATTACACGTGCTCTAAGCATATCCTCTAATGTTTGGATAGTTCTCTCCGACTGCCCGTCCGTCTAGGGATGAAAAGCAGTACAAAAATGCAATTTAGTTCCCAATGCCTCGTGTAAAGCACTCCAAAATCTTGAGGTGAACCTGGGATCCCTGTATGATATAATAGACATAGGAACACCATGCAATTTAACAATCTCTTTGATATACAGTTCCACTAACTTGTGCAAAGAATAATCCGTGCGAACTGGTATGAAGTGTGCCGATTTTGTTAATCGATTCACAATCACCCAGATTGCATCCTTTTTACTTGGTGTCAAAGGCAAGCCCGTTACAAAATCCATAGTAACTCCCTCCCATTTCCATTGTGGAATGGAAATTGGTTGAAGTAATCCGGATGGTACTTGATGTTCTGTTTTTACTTGTTGACAAGACAAACACTTGGCAACAACCTCTGTGATGGCTCGTTTCATGCTCGGCCACCAAAAATGACTTTTCACATCTTGATATATTTTGTTACCGCCTGGATGCATTGTTAAAGGGCTGTAATGGGCTTCAAAAAGTATTTCTTTCTTCAGCTCATCATTCTCAGGAACATATAAATGTCCTTTATAATATAAGCACCCATTAGACTTTACTTCAAAGTCCTTTGATTCACCACTTTCTATTTGTTTCATCTTCTCCAAGCACCTTCATCTTTGGCTTGTAACTCTTTAATTCTCTCTATCAAAGTGGGCTTGATTTGAAACTCTGCCACTAATGCACCATCTTCCTAAATTTTCAATTGGGCATTTAGGGCTCTCAAGGCAGAAAATGTTTTCCGGCTAAGTGCGTCTACTACCATATTAGCCTTTCCCGGAAGATAATCAATAAATACATCATAATCCTTGATTAATTCTATACATCTTCTCTGCAGCAAATTGAGCTCCTTTTGGGATAGCAAATACTTCAAACTTTTATGGTCAGTGAAAATATAGCATTTTTCACCATATAAGTAGTGTCGCCAAATTTTTAGGGCAAACACCACTACAGCCAACTCTAAATCATGAGTAGGATAGTTTCTTTTATGAGTTTTGAGTTGTCGTGAAGCATAAGCTACCACCCTTCCTTCTTGCATCAACACACACCCTAAACCATTATGGAAGGCATCGCTATATATTACAAATTCTTTTCCAGGTTCTGATTGTACTAGAACAAGAGCTTCTGTCAGAACCTTCTTTAATTGATCAAAGCTTTCTTGACATTTTTCTGTCCAAACGAACGGTACATCTTTTCTTAACAGCTTGGTTATCGGAGAAGCAATCATTGAAAAATCTTTCACAAACCGCCAATAATAACCAGCTAATCCCAAAAAGTTTCTCACTTCGGAGATGTTCTTAGGAACTTTCCATTCAAGGATTGCTTGAACCTTCTTAGGATCAACTCGAATTCCTTCGGCTGAAACTACATGCCCAAGGAAATTTACTTCTGATAACCAGAATTTACACTTTGACAGTTTTGCATATAACTTCTTTTCTCGTAAGTTCTGGAGAACAACTTGTAGAGTAAACCAATATATCATCAATAAATACTATCACGAATCGATCCAAATACGACTGGAAGATTCGATTCATTAAATCCATAAACGCCGTTGGTGCATTTGTAAGTCCAAATGGCATTACTACAAACTCGTAGTGCCCATATCTAGTTCTGAAGGCTATCTTTGGTATATTTGCTTCTTTGATTTTTAATTGATGATACCCCAATCGAAGATCAATCTTAGAGAACACCGTTGCTCCCTTAAGTTGATCAAAAAGATCGTCAATCCTCGGTAAAGGATACTTATTCTTTATCGTCACCTTATTAAGTTGACGATAATCCACACATAGCTTCATAGATCCGTCTTTCTTCTTTACAAACAATACTGGGGCTCCCCAAGGTGATATGCTTGGTCGAATGAAGCCTTTATCTAACAATTCTTGCAACTGAGCCTTCAACTCCTTGAGCTCTGTAGGAGCCATTCTATAAGGTGCTATTGATATTGGTGTTGTTCCAGGGAGTACATCAATACCAAATTCCACTTCTCGATCTGGATGTAAGCCGGGTAATTCATCCGAAAAAACATTTGGAAATTCCCGCACCGTGGGTATGTTTTCAAGATCTATTTTTGTTTCTGGAGCACTTATCATATGAGCTAAATAGGCTTCATAATCGCATGAGAACAACTTTCTAGCAACTACAGGTGCAATCTCTGAGCTCAAATAGTTCTGTCTTTCACCTTCAAACACTATTTACGAACCCTCTGGCCCTTTTAAGACTACTCATTTTAATCGACATTCAACCATAGCATCAAATGCCGATAGCCACAATGCTCACATTCCAAAATCGGGCGAACTCCAGACCCTCGAGTACCTGCAGTATTCATCTGGGACTGCTTTGATTTCCCTCCTGCATACCCCTTTTTAACTAAAGAGGCAGATGCTGCAGGATGCTAATGTGACATTCCCTTGCTGCGTTTAAATGATGACACAGCAAATGACCCTCCTGACCTTTTTCCGGTCTGACTCTACTTTTCTGCCTTCTCTTCGAGGTCTACTCTTTCTATAGCCTTGGCTCGGTTCACCATTTCCTAAAAAGTAGTAAAATTACAGAAAACCAATATCATCATATATTGCGAATCCAATCCAAATATGAATATGTCGATTCTAGATCTTTCAGTTGGGAGAAATTTTGTCGCAAATCAGCTTAGTCTATTAAATTCGCATTCGTACTCATAAACCGATTTGTCATGCTGTTTAAGCTGCACAAATTGTTGCCTCATATCTTACACAAATACTTCTCCAATATACTTTTCTTTGAATTCTTGAAGAAAGAATTCCCAAGTAACCCGCTCCAGAGGTATTTGTGCAGTTATCACATTCCACCATATACTGCTGGTCCCATCAGAAGGGATACTACTCCTTCCAATTTTTCTTGATCATCATAAGGAATTCTGCTTAACATAATCTTGATATCCTTTAACCCATAATCAGCATCCATTGGATTTGCATCAGCATCATCTCGGAATTCTGGTGCTCCAATTTTCCTTAGCTCCCTTGGGACTGATACTGGTGCTCGCCGATTTATAATCGCATCCAAAGATTGTAAAAATAAACCTTGATCCTGTACTGGCATATTTCTTTGTTCCCGAGCCGGTCGCTCTACATTCTGTTGGGCCAGTTGCTCCACATTTTGTTGAACCTGAGGTGGATTCTGATTCACCCTATTACTTCCGCTTTGAGCAGGCACATCCTGCTCAACAGCCTGTCTCGATTCCCGATAATCCAACATCTGTTCATGTCACGACTATCTTAAATAAGTAAGGAGTAATCTACCAAATACCAAGCATCATCATAATCCTATACAATATCAGTAATTTTTTATATCCTAGTGGCATGTATATAACTTTGACTTTCTATAGAGATTCATTTCTCATCCAGAACCGGCTAAACTTGTAGCTCTGATACCAATAAATGTAACACCCTTACCAGTATTTATTATCCTATAACTAGTATAGAGTGTCACATACTATTTAACTGTCTTTTCATACTAACCAAATTAATCCAAAAACAATAATATTTTTTTCGCGTAAAATCAATTACTAATTTTTAATTGGTCAGATAGATTTCGTTTTCAGGCAGCAATTTAGCAGTTTGTAACTACACCTTTTTATTAAGTATACTGCCTAAATTAAAAATTGTCTTAACTCCTCTAAAATCAAGGTTATAATTTTTATATGATTTCCATTGCTAGAAAGTTCTTTAAACTACTATAAATCACATTATAAAGTACCCATTTATGTAGATATTAATATTACAAACCATATCTAGATCAGTTAAAGTGAGCTACTACTATTTTAATCATGCCAACTAGAGATAACCAAAATACATCAAAGATGTAAAATTACTGATACAACTATTTTTCCTCAGGGTGATGATGCTGATATTCCTTACTCCTGCCCTGGATTACTACCTACACGTGAAAACCATCACACGTTCAGTAAACACTTAGTGAGGCATTATAATTATTTAACATACATCAACATGATTAAATTATATCAATAATATAAAGAACATGTAATTTGATCACCATTCTTTAATGTTCCTTATGTTAATAAAATATCAACATAGTATATTCCGGATTTATAAATCCTATTAATATCCTTGCCATTATCCGAGAGTTTATCTACCCTCTAATTTTATTGACCATTTATTATCAAATAAATTACTGCCCAACCTAGTTTGAGGACTTGAGTACACGAGTCAAAAACTGCACCAAAGTGCTAATAAACTACACCGAAGTGCTAAGTGACCGCACATAAGTGCTAAAGAACCACACCTAAGTGTTAATAAACCGCACCGAAGTGCTAAACCGCTAGACTCTATGGCATGCCAACTATACTCTATACCTCATTAACTTACTTGGGCATACTTTCCAATTCCATATTTGATTCATCCATGGCAATATAATTAAATATTGGGCAATTCATACCCTAAATATAACATAAACATACATACCTGATATATTTAGTGATCAAATGCATCATAGTTCTACCTTCGACAATTCTCAATATGTCAAATATAAAAAAAATATAATCTTCAAGCATATAATTATACCAGACTTATCACCAGTCTTTTAAATCAAACATAATATTTTCCATGCATAAAAATGCACTCACCTCGACACTTTATACTTTGTCAATGTTCAACTAGCCTCACTAAGTTCAACTTTGATCTCGTTCCTTTCCTCGATTGCTAACTCGGTCTTGCTTTTGTTCACAGTCTACAATGTATTAAAAATTACCATAAGTACATTCCAAATTATATGTTAGTATCCTACTAACACATAAACAATATAGGAATAATTTTCCTATAAATACCTTAATATTTTCCAAATATTAGTTTTATGACACAAGTCATTCCATCTCCAATACTTTGTATTTCTTCCAACCCTTACTCAAAGAATGATTTATAACTCATTCTAACCTTAATTCCAGCATAATACTTCCATGAAAATAAATTTTCACTTTAGTCCTTAAATTTTCCTAATTGCTAAATTGGTCCCCAAACTTTTCCAAATTTTCAAATTATTCCATATGTTCTACAAACTTCCAAAATGCCCCAAATAACATTTGTAAAACTTGTAAAATCATAATTTCAACATTTCCAAATTTATGGAAATTTTTCCATAATTTCCCCTAATTCCTTCAAAATACCGAAATCACCCATCTATTTTTCCAAGTTTCCAATTTAGTCCACTTAACACTTAAACATCATTTCCAAGCCTTCACAACCATTCCCAACTCAAAATCATTCCAAAATCAACTTTTCTACTAAAACCCTAACTTTAAACAATTTAGGGTTTAGCTATTTCCATGTAATTTCAACCATCACACAAGCTTTAATATGATTCCACAACATCATCTTTATCAAAAACTAACCTTAGTTCATCCTAAACCAACATCCCCTTCATCCATCAATTCCTCAAAACTAAGGTTTTAAGTAAGAAAAGCATGAACAAATGGTACCAAGAGATAGAGAATTTCATGTAGATTAATTCTTTGTTTCATGCTTTCATCCAAAATCCAAAGAAATAAGCTTGAAAAATCAAAATAAATTTTTTTCTCCTTACCTCAAGAAGTTTTCGAACAATGGCTGATGTTGGGACAAAAATCTTGAATTTTCTTTTAGCTCAAATTTGGCCATTTGTCCTTAATATAATTAAAAATAATTTTAAAAATTCAATTTAATTTTAATGATCTTTTTACCCATGAAATCCAAAGCTCCATATCAAGCCACATGTCTAACTACAAAAGCAAGGGTCCAAAACAATCCAAGGAGTTAGCGTTTACCAACTTCGCCCTTGCCATCTTCAAAAATTACCATCTTGCCAGTTTTTATCCAATGGCTAAGATTAAACATGGAAAAGTAATTTTTAATCCAATGATCTATATTAATTTCCAGTAAAATAAGGCATGGAAATGACCCTTTTACCCTTGCCTTATTTTAATAAAAATATCTCCTAAAATATCTCATAAAAGATTTCTCATTTATTCGATTAAATCTGATTATCCAGATTTTTCTCGAACTTTAAAGCTTTACAGCTCTTAATACAAACTCCGTATCAAAAATCAGTGTATCACGAAAATGCCACTCTTGGGGGTGAACTATTGATTTACGGGACTAACTTACATACTTTTGAAAATTACAACTTGGTCCCTAAACTTTCCAAAGTTTACACTTTGGCACCAAACTTATCAAATTTTACATTTTAGTCACCAAACTTTTCAAGTTTTACATTTTGGTCACTAACCAAAATTTTAAGATATTACAATTCTTCCCCCTTAAGAAAACTCATCCTCGAATTTTCCTAAGTACTAGGCTGAAAAAGATGCGGATACTGCTTTTTCATTGATTCCTCTAGTTCCCAAGTAGCTTCCTCTACTTCGTGATTTCTCCATAACACTTTGACTAGAGGAATCTTTTTATTTCTTAACTATTTTTCTCCGTGAGCTAATATTCTCACACGTTCCTCCTCGTATGTCAGATCTTGCTGAATCTTAATTTCTTTCGGTGTAATGACATGTGAAGGATCTGATCGATCTTCCTCAACATGGATACATGAAAAACATCATGGATCTTACTCATCTCAGGTGGCAATGCTAACTGATATGCCACTAGTCCAAACCTTTTTAGAATCTCATATGGGCCGATGAATCTTGGACTAAGAGCGTAACACCTTTTTTCAGGGTGATACTTTTAAAAATACCTTATCTCCAACTGCAAACTCAATATCTTTTCTTTTAAGATCCGAGTAAGATTTTTGTCTGTCAGAGGCAGCTTTGAGATTGTCTTGAATAATTTTTACCTTATCTTCCATTCTCTGAACAAAATCTGGTCCAATAACCTTTCGATCCTCAAGCTTGAACCAATTCAACAGCGTTCTGCATTTCCTTCCATATAATGTTTCGTAAGGAGCCATCTTTATGCTTGTTTGATAACTATTGTTATATGCGAATTCCGCTAATGGGATATGTTGTTCCCAGGAACCCGCAAAATTTATTACACGTGCTCTAAGCATATCCTCCAATACTTGGATAGTTCTCTCCGACTGCCCGTCCGTCTGGGATGAAAAGCAGTACTAAACTGCAATTTAGTTCCCAATGCCTCGTGTAAAGCACTCCAAAATCTTGAGGTGAACCTGGGATCCCTGTATGATATAATAGACATAGGAACACTGTGCAATTTAACAATCTCTTTGATATACAATTTCCTAACTTGTGCAAAGAATAATCCGTGCGAACTGGTATGAAGTGTGGTGATTTAGTTAATCGATCCATAATCACCCAGATTGCATCCTTTTTATTTGGTGTCAAAGGCAAGCCCGTTACAAAATCCATAGTAACTCTCTCCCATTTCCATTGTGGAATGGAAATTGGTTGAAGTAATATGGATGGTACTTGATGTTCTATTTTTACTTGTTGACAAGTCAAACACTTGGCAACAACCTCTGTGATGGCTCGTTTCATGCCCGGCCACCAAAAATGACGTTTCATATCTTGATACATTTTGTTACCACCTGGATGCATTGTTAAAGGGCTGTAATGGGCTTCAAAAAGTATTTCCTTCTTCAGCTCATCATTTTCAGGAACGTATAAACGTCCTTTATAATATAAGCACCCATTAGAGTTTACTTCAAAGTCCTTAGATTTACCACTTTCTATTTGTTTCATCTTCTCCAAGCACCCTTCATCTTTGGCTTGTAACTCTTTAATTCTCTCTATCAAAGTGGCCTTGATTTGAAACTCTGCCACTAATGCACCATCTTCCTGAATTTTCAACTGGGCATTCAGGGCTCTCAAGGCAGAAAATGTTTTCCGGCTAAGTGCGTCTACTACCATATTAGCCTTTCCCGGATGATAATCAATAATTACATCATAATCCTTGATTAATTCTATCCATCTTATCTGCCTCAAATTGAGCTCCTTTTGGGATGGCAAATACTTCAAACTTTTATGGTCAGTGAAAATATAGCATTTTTCACCATATAAGTAGTGTCGCCAAATTTTTAGGGCAAACACCACTACAACCAACTCTAAATCATGAGTGGGATAGTTTCTTTCATGAGTTTTGGGTTGTCGTGAAGCATAAGCTACCACCCTTCCTTCTTGCATCAGCACACACCCTAAACCATTATGGGAGGCATCGCTATATATTACAAATTCTTTTCCAGGTTCTGATTGTACTAGAACAAGAGCTTCTGTCAGAACCTTCTTTAATTGATCAAAGCTTTCTTGACACTTTTCTGTCCAAATGAACGGTACATCTTTTCTTAACAGCTTGGTTATCGGAGAAGCAATCATTGTAAAATCTTTCACAAACCACCGATAATAACCAGCTAATCCCAAAAAGCTTCTCACTTCGAAGATGTTCTTATGAACTTTCCATTCTAGGATTGCTTGAACCTTCTTAGGATCAACTCGAATTCCTTCGGCTGAAACTACATGCCCAAGGAATTTTACTTCTGATAACCATAATTCACACTTTGACAGCTTTGCATATAACTTCTTTTCTCGTAAGATCTGGAGAACAACTCGTAGATGAGCATCATGCTCCTCCTTGGTTCTAGAGTAAACCAATATATCATCACTAAATACTATCACGAATCGATCCAAATACGGCTGGAAGATCCGATTCATTAAACCCATAAATGTCGCTGGTGCATTTGTAAGTCCAAATGGCATTACTACAAACTCGTAGTGCCCATATCTAGTTTTGAAGGTTGTCTTTGGTATATCTGCTTCTTTGATTTTTAATTGATGATACCCCAATCGAAGATCAATCTTAGAGAACACCGTTGCTCACTTAAGTTGATCAAAAAGATCGTCAATCCTCGATAAAGGATACTTATTCATTATCGTCACCTTATTAAGTTGACGATAATCCACATATAGCCTCATGGATCCGTCTTTCTTCTTTACAAACAAGACTGGGGCTCCCCAAGGTGATATGTTTGGTCGAATGAAGCCTTTATCTAACAATTCTTGCAACTGAGCCTTCAACTCCTTGAGCTCTGTATGAGCCATTCTATAAGGTGCTATTGATATTGGTGTTGTTCCAGGGAGTACATCAATACCAAAATCCACTTCTCGATCTGGAGGTAAGCCAGGTAAAATCATCCAGAAAAATATTTGGAAATACTCGCACCGTGGGTTTGTTTTCCAGATCTATTTTTGTTTTTGGATCACTTATCATATGAGCTAAATAGGCTTCTTAATCGCATGAGAACAACTTTCCGGCAACTACAGGTGCAATCTCTGAGCTCAAATAGTTCTGTCTTTCACCTTCAAACACTATTTCTGAACCCTCTGGCCCCTTTAAGACTACTCATTTTAATCGACATTCAACCATAGCATCAAATGCCGATAGCCAATCCATTCCAAGAATAATTTCAAATTCTTGAAAAGGCAATTCCATAAGATCGGCAGGAAATTCTACTGCTTGAATTTTTAAAGGACATTTCCTACATATCCTACTCACTTTGGCACTTTGTCCTATTGGGTTGACGACAACTATCTCACTCAAAATTAGTTCTACTGGATGTTTCTTTCAAGTATTACTCTAGAACTAATGTATGAATTAGTAGAGCATGGATCAATTAAGGTAAAAATAGGTCTTCCAAAGAGTTCGATCATACCTACAACAATTTCTGCAACATTTTGAACTTCAACAGTTTTGATGTTGTATACCCGAGCTGTAGCTCTACTTTCTTGATTAGGTGTTGATGCAGATGCTCTCGGTTTTCCACCTTTGTTCCCCTTGCCCCTTGGTGGCGCGGCAGCAAACTGATGTGGATGAAGCTCCAGACAATTCTTCATGAAATGCCCAGCTTGTCCACAATGGAAACATGGTTTATTGGTCTGATGGTAAATGGTTTAATGGGTTTAAAAGGGTCTGGGCTGCATTTTATTTTGGCCAGTTTTATGGGTATGGTTAATATTTGTAATGGGATAAGCCTGGACCAAAAATGGTTACTACAGCTGCCCCTCTTTGTGCATTGATGTGTAACATGAATAGGGAAAAGACAAAAGAGTAACCATTTTTGTCCGGTTGGGGTTTCTTCTCTGGCCACCGCTTCTTCTCGGACTTCTCTTGATCTTCTTGTCACTCTTCAAAATAGAGGATTCATTGGGGGAAGACAAAAATATAAGTTGATCCGTTGGAGGAGACAAAACGAACTTGGCTTGCTACAACTCTGACTACGACGCAATGTCTGTTGAAAACTTGACCTAGTTGCAACACTAACGAAGAGGCAAGGTCTGCAAAATTTTATCTAGCAGCAACACTGACGAAGACACATGATCGAAATATGAAAATTTGGTCCAGCTACAACACCGACGAGGAGGCGGGACCGAAAGTTGGTAAATTTTGATGCGGAGCTTCTTTTGCATTTTTCCCAAATACACAGGGATCAACAGTTTTGAGTTGCCTTTACTGATAGCCGTTTGCTCCGGGCTAGTTGTACCATTCCTCTGGGTACAATCAGTTTTTACCAATCATGATATTGGATTTTCCAAAGGAATTATTTTCCTTCGACCATTCGTGAAAATAGATTTTCGATGGACATTTGAATTATCCATTGTCTTAAACTTTACCGTGTTTAAGCACGCTGTGCCAACATTTCTGCCGGAATTGTCAAAATAGTTTGATCCAGCTGCAACACTGACGAAGAGGAAGGATCGAAAGATGAAGGTTCTAATGTCTAATCCAGCTACAACTCTGACGAAGAGACAGGATCTGAAAGAGTAAATTTGGCCCAACTACAACACCTGACGAAGAGGCAGGACCGAAGAAATGTATGGTTTGACCAAGCTACAACACTTGACGAAGAGGCAAGGTCTCGAAGTCAATGGGGTTGATCCAGCTACAACACTGACGAAGAGGCAGGGAAGTCAGTAAATTTGGTCCAGCTACAGCACCGACGAAGAGGCAAGACCAGAAGTCAGTAAGGTTTGGCCCAGCTACAGCACCGACAAAGAGGCAGGGTCTGAAGTCAGTAGGGTTGATCCAGCTACAACACCGACGAAGAGGCAGGATCAGAAGTCAGTAAATTTGGTCCAGCTACAGCACCGACGAAGAAGCAAGACTTGAAGTCATAAGGTTTGACCCAACTACAACACTGACAAAGAGGCAGGGTCTGAAGTCAGTAGGGTTGATTTCGATACAGCACCAACGAAGAGGCAGGATCGAAAGTCAGTAAATTTGGTCCAACTACAACACCTAAAGAAGAAACAAGACCAGGATTTGACCGAGCTACAACACCGACGAAGAGGCACAGTCTAAAGGTAAAAGTTTTGATCCAGCTACAACACCGACGAAGAGGCAAGATCGGAATTTGGCATATTTGTTCAGTTATTCCATCAACAGAAGGACAAAATTGGATTTCAGTAACTTAGATTCTACCGAACCAACAACGGAGAAGAAAAATTGAATAACAGCAGCTCAAACCTCACTACACCGTCAACAGAGGAGCAGGAATGAACCGCAACTTGGACCTTACTACGCCCTAAAAGACGGAGTAAGAACGATCAATAGCTTGAGCCCAGCCACACCATCAACGAAAGGACATGATCAGATGATTTGGATTCTACCATGCCATCAACAGAGAAGTAGATTTAGATAACATCAACTCAAACCTTACTACACCGTCAACAGAGGAGCAGGAATGAACAACAAATTGAACCTTACTATGCCTAAACAGCGGAATAAGAACGAATGACAACTTAAACCCAGCCACACCATCAACGGAATGACAGGATCGAATAACTTAGATTCTAACACACCATCAACGGAGGAGTAGAATCTAGATAAAAATAACTCAAACCTTACTACATCATCAAAAGAGGATCAGGAATGAACAACAACTTGGACCCTACTACGCCCTTAAAGACAGAGTAATAACGAATCTTGAACCTAGCCCCACCATCAATGGAGGGACAGGATAGGATTACTTGGACTCTACCACGCCATCAATGGAGGAGCAAAATCAAGATGAAAGCAACTCAAGCCTCACTACACCATCAACGGAGAAGAAAGGGATGAACCACAACTTGGACCTTACTATGCCCTCAACGGTGGAGTAAGAACGAATCTTGAACCTAGCCACACCATCAATGGAGGGACAGGATCAGGTAACTTTGATTCTACCACGCCATCAACGGAGAAGCAGAACTAGATGATAGCAACTCAAACCTCACTACACCATCAACGGAGAAGCATGGATGATGATAATTTAGACCTAACCACTCCATCAAACGGAGGGGTAGGATCGAAGGATGAAGCTTTGATTTTTTTTTATTTTTCTTGATTTTTTTATTTTTTTTATTTTTTTATTTTTTTAAATTTTGAATTCTTGATTTTTTTGAATTTTCTTCTTTTTTATTTTTTTGAGCTACAACTACACGAAAGATACAATATCCGAGGAAAACGTTTGGTCTAGCTGCGACACCGATGAAGAAATGGGACCTAGATAGGGTTTGATCTGTTGCACCACTGACGGAGAGATAGTATTTGAACTAAGTTGGTTTACCACCACTGACGGAGGCATAAACCAAAAAATACTTGTTCTGTTACGCCACCAACAGAGAAGCAAGATCTTTAGAAATTTGATCTACCATACCACTGATAGAGAGGCAAGATCTGGGAAAAGTAGGATCTGTTACACCACTGACGAAGAGATAAGATCCGGAGGGAAATTTGATCTTGCAACACCACTGACAGAGAGGCAAGATCAGGAAAAAAAAATAGGATTTGCTACATCACTGGCGAAGAGTCGAGATCCAGAGAAAACTTTAATTTGTTGCCATCAACGGTAGCGCAAAATCTGAAAATGAAGGAGAACATTAATTAGTAATTGTTCAAAATTTTGCCATTGAGCTAGACGTTTGAGCTTGTCTGCATATTCGACCTTCTTCAGGGCTAGAGGTTGTTCATCATGTTGTTGCCCCCGTGATTGAGTTTTTTCAGTCTTCTTTCTGGACCTATTTATATGTTCCAGCCCAAAATGAATGCATGATGTATGCCCCTAACTTTATTCCTAATGCATGTTTAATGCATGATAACTCGTATGAATGTATGATATATGCACTTGATGCCAAATAATCCAGATGAATGTGTAAATGATTTTTTTACCCCTCAAAGGGATGCCCTTGGCCTCAAGTTGAGCTCTCGGTCTTGTTTAGTGGAGATGCCACCAATCTTCCTTGGCTTTGATCATCTTCTTCTATCTTTTCCGGTGCATGCACCAAAATTATTTTCATTGAACTTCATCTGGAAATGAAGCGAATTTGAAGCTTGGAGTATGTTTTTGCCTTTTCTTGAAGAGTAAAGGCGATATGTTGCCCCCCAGTCGGGCCTGGAAATGCCCCTGGGTGTGGGGCATGCATGGTGCATGTATGAACGCGAAGGTTATTTTCAAAAAATGCATTTGGACCGGTTCCTTGCGTAGGTTCAACATGATGCTAGACTTCGCTTTATATGGTATTGCTGGCACGGGGCATCCTGGGGACCGATTTCAAAACTGTGAATGTATGCGTGTAAATGTAAGGTGTATGCCCTAGATACGAAGGTACTGATTCAAAAATGGTTCTCGTAGCTTAACTTCAAAAGTCACAGGATTTATTCGCAACTTTGAACGTTGCATTTGATATCTAGGGTACTAGATTTTCTCCCGATGATGAATTTCTCTAATTAGGAACCAGTCGTGAATCAGTACTTCATGCGAATGAAGTGCAAGAAATTAAAATGATGCGGTGATACAATTAATGCAGAATAAACCGAACATGATGCAATCAAAAAAGAAACGAGTTCAGTTTGAATAAAGATGATGAAATGAACAAATTAGTGAAGAGGAAATTAAAATGGATAAAAAACTGTACAGAAAAATAAATATAAACACCAAATCCTAGAAAGGGTGATCGTTAAACGAGTAGAGTTTCGCATGGCTTAAAAGGTTAGAGCCTACGGCTCACTATATGAGGTTCGGATCTAAAGTATAGGGTACCCGAACTGTCGCGAGAACATCGATTCGGGGGAATACGACCCTTATACCATACGAGAGTGAAAACCCCATGAAATATAAGGAACAGTACTACATGAGCACATTACAACACTACGGAGGTGAAGACCCCACGAAACGAAGTAATCTCTCCCACTTAAGGGTTGAGGAGCTCGGGTAGAAAGCTCATGCATAAATGCCGAGGGATTAAAAATTAAATCAAAGCGAATTTTTAAATTTCTTGCAAGGCAACACAAAATCAACATTGGCCTGACTCTCTTAAAAATATCCCTAGCGGAGTTGCCATCTGTCGCAAGGGTTTTTCCCCTATTACGACAGATGGCGACTCCGCAAGGTTATATACTTAGGATAAATAGGGGTTTAATCACATACTTAGTCCCTCCTTCCTTTTCTTTTTTTTAAATGTGGTCGGTCGCATGGGATAATTTCTTCCATGGTCCCTGTAACTTTCGAATGTTGTGCATTTTCGTCCTTTTGTTTTAGTTTCAAGTTTTTTTTTTTTGCAATTCGTTACTTTTTTTAATTATTATTATTATTATTATATTCCATATTTATATAGTGTATTTATAATATGTATAGTATATATTTAGTATATTTATATGTATAATAATATTAGTATAATATACCTATAATTATCGTTGTTATTTGTTTATATTTTTATGTTTATTATTATTAATAATATTCCCATATTAATATTATTTCCATTATCATATATATACATATATATATATTTATTTTCCTATTATACTATGTTATTTTACATGTACATATTTGTAGATTATGCATATTACATTATTATTTTCACTATACATAGTATGTAAATATTATTTTTGTATCATATTATATACGTACAATATATATATGGTAATATTATACTTAGTATATTATGAAATATATGTACAATATTATTTCTCTTATTATTATTATTATTTTACTATATAATATATGTATATTATTTTATATGTATATTATATTATACCTATATATACAAATATTTCATGGAATAATAATAATATACGTAGTATAGTGGTAATATAATATATATTACTAAAAATAAAAAATAATATATATACAAAACAATATATACATAGTGATAATATACCATATATACTTATACATATAAGAATATGAAATATAATATACATATACAATCGGGAAAATAAACATATATATATAATAATGGTAACTATATTAAACGCAAAAAAAGGGTAATAATAAACATAATATTAAACCTAATAAACGAACAATTATTACTATGAATAATTCACATAATATATTATATATACATCTATATATATCACTTATATTATAAAAATATATATTATGTAATGATGAAATAATAATAATAATAATAAGGGAAAATGATTAAAACATAAAAAAGAGAAACTAAAAAAACCAAATAGGGACGAAACCGCGAGATGTTTGAAAGTTACGGGGACCTATCGTGCAATTACCCCATGCGGCAAATAATTTTAGAAAAAGGGAATGGGAAGGAGGATTAAGTATGTAAATTACCCTAAAAGTTACTCTACTATATAAGTTAAAAATTAAAAAATAGGAATTAAACCCATTTGTTTCTGATTTTAAAAAAAATCTCCATATGCTCTCCCCTTTTCCCCGGTGTGGGTCGCCGGCTCGCTGCCGACGGTGCTGCCGCCTCCAATGGCCAGACGACGAAAAGGAATATGCTTTTCGACTCTCCTTGTCGTTCTGAATGCAGACCCAGTGTCGGATTCTTCCAAAAAAGCTCCTAGGTAAGTAGATCTAGAAAAATAAGTTTAATTTATTTTTTTTACCTTTAGGTTTTTGCTCCTTCTTTGTTGTTTGCGATTCGATATAGGATATGAATTTTTCTTTGTATTTCAAACTTCCAACCTCTCCTTTTTTGTATTTGAAAAACTCTTTTTACATTCAAATTGAAATTCGAACCCCTCTTTTTCTATATTTCAAACCAAAAAAAAACTCCCCTTACATTCGAATCTGTATGGGTTTTTATACCCATAATATATAAATAAAAAATAACAACTTGTTTGCAACTTGTCCACTTGATTGTCGTAAGATTCGAAATGACATTTTTCTTTTACAGATCTAATTTAGGCGGTGGCTCAGACAAGTGGCCAGTGGCTGCAAGTGGTGATGCGCGTGCAACGCACGACCGGTGGGTGGTCGGCGCGTACGATGCTCGCGCGGCAGTTGAAGAGGCATATAGGGGGAGCGGCGGCTGAGGCTATTAGGGTGGCTAGGGTTTGGTAATTTAGGTTAAGGGGCAGTAGGGTAATTTGGTTTATTTGGGGTATTTTTGTAATTGAGTATTTTTGGTCTAATGGAAATGGTTTATTGGGTTTAAAAGGGTCTGGGTTGCATTTAATTTGGGCCGGTTTTATGGGTATGGTTAATATTTGTAATAGGCTAAGCCCGGACCAAAAATGGTTACTACAAACTCAAGACTGCTGTTGCGTGTGGTGGTGTACTACAAATGATACGCAATCGGTACAAGTATACACATCGAACAAGTAATAATAGTTATAAGTAAGATCGTCTCCACAGGGATTAGGGGTAATTTAAGTCAATTTTAAGCACTTAAACATAAAGATGAGATATTGAATGAAAGAGTTGATATGAGCAGATGAAAGAAATGATGTAGCAAAAACTATATTAAAAACAGGGTTAAAAATGTAAGACTACGAACGTCTTCACACGTGCGTAAACTCTCAAATGGGATGGTAGGCTGTGTTTATCAAGGAATCCTATGCCTAGTTCTCATGAATGACTAGTACTTTCCATCTTTTAAGATGCTCGACAGAGCTTACGTATGTGCTTCTAAACTATCTCTAGCAAGAAACTGCCGGTAAGAATGTTACACCAATACCTCACAGCGTGAACCCTAACAAGCTACTATCCTTGAAGTATTACTCCTTTTAGTTGTTGAAACTCTATCTTTATCTCTAAGGTGAGTCAGGGTTTTGCCTCTCAGCATCAAACCCTATTGTAGACATAGATCTAGCTTAACTCTCTCAACCATTAAGCATCAAACAAAGGTAACGACTAACTCTCGAAAGCTCTTACAAACACAATTCAATAAACAGTGAACAAAGCGTATGTGAAAATGGAAATAGCTAATCATTCATTCAAATAAGAAAAATAATCATCCACAATAAACCCAAGCCACTTAAAGTTAGTTCATGGCTGGGCAAATATCATCCAAATTCATCTGTTTAATACAACCCATTTCAGAACAATACAGAAATGTAAGGAGCAATTAAGAGTAAAGAAAAACTCCCAAGCCTCCGTGGACTGCCATGAACTGCCTTAAGCTTGTTGCTTCTCTCAAAGGCCAGCAAGATTTTCCCTTGGAGCTTCAACAATGGAGGACACCAAGATGAAGGAGAAGGATGGTAGTCGCCCTTTGCTTTTCTTTTTCGTAGCTCACCCAACACCTTTTCCTGGCTCCCCTTAAATGTAGATGTCCTATCCTTTATATAGTAGGGGCTCTTAGGGTTTTGTGCCCTTAATTCCTTGTGTACCCTGAGGAATATTCCCTTCTCATGTGTGGCACAGCTGGCTGGTGGAATCACGTCTGAGGGCTGTAAAATATCTTTTTTTGTCTTTTTGTGTGCCTAGAAATTTTGTCCAAAATGTCGTAGCAAATTTTCCTTTCACAGCAACGCTCATTAACTCATCTGCATATCACCACACCAAAACAAACTTTTCCAAAAGTAGCACCAATTTCACAAACATATAAAAACAACAAAGCAAACGCCACCATATGCAACTATATGAATTAAATGCAACAAAAAGCAATGAAATGAGCTTGAAACCAAACAATAACCTAAGTAAAAAGGCATGAAATATATACTTTTTACAAGGTTAACAACTGCCACTTCACTTGTGAGCTTCTCTGCAATTAAGTGTCTGTCAATTTTAACATGCTTTATTTTGTCATGTTGAATAGGGTTCTTGGCAATCTGAATTACAAACTGGTTGTTGCAGAACACATCAAACTTTTCACGTTCACATACTCCCAGCTCCTTGAGCAGTTTTACCAACCAAATTTCTTCACACATTCAAAGGGCCAATGCTCTGTATTCTGCCTCTGCACTACTCGAAACAATTGTTTGCTTCTTGCTTTTCCAAGTGACCAAGTTCCTTCAAACGAAAGAACAATATCCACTTGTTGACCTTCTATCTGTCAGTTCACTTGCCCAACTAGAATCTGTAAAGATCTTTACTGTCCTGTCCAAGGTTTTCTTGAACATCAAATCATGGCCTGGTGTCCCTTTTAGATACCTTAGAATCTTATTTGCAGTTTCCATGTGTTCTTCAGTAGGATTAGTCATATGCTAGCTAACAATGTTAAATGGAAAAGGTATGTCAGGTCTAGTTAAAGATAAATAAATTAACTTTCCAACTAACCTTTGATACAATCCCTTATCTATTTTTGGACTTGAATCACCTTGGCTAAATTTCAAGCCTGTATTCATGGGTGTTTCGCAGCCTAGCATTCTAGTTTCAGTGAGTAAATCCATGGCATACTTCCTCTGGCTAATGACCAATCCTTTGCTCGATCTAGCTAACTCTATGCCTAGGAAATATCTAAGTTTTCCTAGGTCCTTTATCTCAAATTCCTTGCTCAACAAATTTTTTAGATGACTTATTTCCTCCTCATCACCTTTCAAAATTATATCATCCCCATATACTATTAAGATAACCCTCTTGTTATTTGAAGTTACCTTAGAAAACAATGTATGGTATGCTAGGGACTGGTGATATCCACTCACAAGGAGATTGTTTCAATCCATAGAGTGATTTTTCTAGTTGACAAGCCTTCTTCTCACAACCTGCAATCTCTAAGCCTGGGTATTTTCATGTACACCTCATCCTCTAACTTTCCATTAAGAAAGGCATTATTAATGTAGATAATTCTGATATGTGAGAAATACAATGTTTATTTCTCATAAAAATAAAACACTCAGTTCAGTACAGCAGGATTAATCCTATGTTAAATAGGCAGTGATACAACAGATAAAAGTTACCTACTAGAATTAAATTACTAGAGTCCTAGGATTAGTCTTATCAAATAAGACTCTTATCTAATCTCTATTTGAATAAAGTACAAACTTAAATAAAAAACTCTATTATCCTATCGTACATAATCTACACTCCCCTGAAGCTGGTGAGTACATGTTGCATATTCTCAACTTGGATATAAGTTCATCAAAGTTAATTCTTGGAAGAACTTTAGTGAGTACATCAGCTAGTTGCATCTGGGTAGGAACGTAACTTAGTTTAACAGCACCACTCTTAACTTTCTCTGAGAAGTGTCTTTCAATTTCCACATGCTTTGTTCTGTCATGATGGACAGGATTTTTTGCAATGCTAATGGCAGAGTGACTATCAGTTTGTACTTTGAACCCCTCATTTGTTTCAACTTTCAATTCCTTAAGTAGCCTCTAGATCTACATGCCTTGACAGATCCCAAGTGCAAGTGCTCGAAATTCAGCTTTAGCACTGATTCTTGAGACAACATTTTGTTTCTTTCTTCTCCATGTTACAAGATTTCCCCACACATAAGAACAATAACAACTAGTTGATCTTTCTGTCAATTCACCAGCCCAACTTGCATCAGTATAAATCTCCACTTCTCGGTTCATGCTCTTTTTTTAAAAAAAAAGCCATGACCATGTGTCATCTTTAGGTACCTTATAATCCTGGTGACAGCTTCAAAGTGTTCCTCTCTAAGACCAGTCATATGTTGATTAACAATGCTAACTAAGAAGGCAATGTCTGGTCGTGTAAGGGATAGATAGATCAGCTTCCCAACTAGTCTCTGTATCACCCTTTGTCTACTAGTTTTCCCATTTCATCCTTCTTTAAAGGTTAGAATCCATAGGTGTATCAGCTGGCTTGCACCCAAGCATTCCTGCTTTAGTAAGCAAATCCAAGATGTATTTTCTTTGAGAGATTACCAATCCGAGTTTGGATCTTGCAACCTCCATCCCTAGAAAATACTTAAGTGATCCAAGGTCCTTGGTTTCAAAATCAGTAGCAAGAAGACTCTTTAGTTTGTTGATTTCTAATGTATCATCACCTGTGATGATGATGTCATCAACATAGACTATAAGAATGGTCTTCTTTTTTGGGGAAACTTTTAAAAACAAAGTATGATCAGACTGACACTGAGTATACCCATACTTGATCACATATGTAGCAAACCTATTAAACCATGCTCTAGGTGACTGTTTTAAGCCATATAATGACTTTTCCAGTATGCAGATCTTGCTACCTTTTGATTCATTTTCCAGTCCTGGTGGAATCTCCATGTAAACATCCTCCTCAAGGTTCCCATTTAGGAAGGCATTTTTTATGTCTGGTTGATGTAGTGGTCAATCTTTATTTACTGCTAATGATAGAAGAACTCGAACGATATTTAGTTTAGCCACTGGTGCAAAGGTTTCCTCGTAGTCAATGACGTAGGATTGAGTGAATCCTTTAGCTACCAACCTTGCTTTGAGCCTTTCAACATTTCTATTAGCCTTATATTTCACTATGAACAACCATTTACAGCCCACTGTCCTTTTTCCAAGAGGTAATTCGGTGAGAACCCAAGTTCCATTATTTTCCAATGCCTTGATTTCTTCCTCAACAGCTTTCTTCCATTCTGGATTTTCCATAGCTTTTTGTATGGTGCTAGGAATTTTGATTTTGTCAAGTGAAACTGTGAAAGCTTTAAAACCAGACAACAACTTCCCATATGTTATGTACCTCTCAATGGGGGTGGTTGGTGCATTTTCTAATTCCTTTTTTTCTGTGCAATAGGTAGCTCAGAGTTATCAATAAAAGGAATGAGAAGTTCACTTGAAAGAGAGTCCATACCTGTGTTAATTTTTGTGGCAGTAGGAAGTAGTTCAGGTTCTTGACATGTTCTAAGATGCGTAATGTCCTTTTGATTTATATTAGGACACCCCTTCCTTATATAGACACAAAGCTCGGGATTTTCAAGCTGTGCTCTTGAAGGAGTTTGAGTTTTGGAGGGGGTTTTAGCTGTGGAAGGAGTTGTTATTTCTAGTGAAGAGCTAGTAGATTGTGGTACAATTTTTGGTGAAAGGATGGCTGTTTGTGGTGAAGAAGGAATTTCTCTGTTGGAGGTTTTAGGTTCTTTGTTTTGTGAAGGAAGAAAGATGGGTGTGATAGGTTGAAAACTGTCCCAAAGATGAAATTCATCTGAATTCTCCCTCTAAATATCAGATTTGGGGAAATAAGGTTTGTGTTCATAGAATTGGACATCCATAAAAGTATACATTTTTGAGTTAAAGGGGAGTAACATTTATATCCCTTTTTAGTAGGAGAGTAGCCGAGAGAGACACTGAATAGATCGAGGATCAAGTTTGGTTCTGGACTGATTATGAATATGCACAAAAGCTTTACTTCCAAACACTTTTAAAGGTAGATCAGAGGAAAAATACCTAAGGTGTGGGAACTTTTGGAGAAGAATATCACAAGGCCTTCTAAAATTGATCACTCTGCTAGGCATTCTATTAATGAGGTATGTCACAGTAAGAAGAGCTTCCCCAAAAGTGTTTAGGAACATTGGTTGAAAACATAAGGGATCAAGTAACCTCTAATAGGTGTTTATTCTTCCTTTCTACCACCCCATTTTGTTGTGGTGTGTCAACACATGAACTTATATGAACTATACCATTCTCTTGAAAATAGGATTTGGATTTTGCTCCCATTATCATATTTGAGAATTTGGATTTTGCTTTGAAACTATGTAAAAGTTTTTGAAGATGCTACCTGTTTTAGATTTGTCTCTCATTAAGATGGACCATGTTGTCCTAGAGTGGTCATCTATAAAAGAGATGAACCATCAAGAACCATTGATATTTTTAACCCTTGAAGGGCCCCATATGTCACTGTGAATAAGAGCAAAGGGATTTGAAGGTTTATAAGAAGTGCTAGGATATATGGTTCTAGTGTTTTTAGCAAGTTGGCATGTTTCACAAAAGAAAGAACTTGGATTTTTATTAATGAATAATTTGGGAAACAACTTAACAAGATAAAGAAAATTTGGATGTCCCAGGCAAAAGTGCCATAACATTATATCATTTGAAGAAAACTGAGAATTAGAAGGGAATGGAGAAGCAGATTTTGATACGCAACTTGTGTGAGCTTGTCTTTTAGGAAAAGTTTTCCCTTTGAAAGCACCTTCCCTGAATCCAGTGCCTGAATTTCACACAAATTAGAGTTAAACTTAGTGCAGCAATTCAGGTCTCTAGACAACTTGCCATCAGATATAAGATTGCATGATAATCGAAGGACATAAAGTACTGAAGATAGAGTTAGATCCCGTGTTATTTGAATGTTCCCAATTCCTTGTACTTTGGAGAGAGAGACATCGGCAATCCTGATATTGGAGATGTTTGCTGGTGGGCTAAAATTTGTGAACATTCTCACATTAGCTATCATATGATCTGACATTCCAGAGTATACTATCCAATTTGATGAGAAGACATTACCTTGTCGAGCTATGAAGGTGTGTGAATTACCTAGATTTGACATCTGCCCAAATAATTTTTTAATTGCTTCAAGAGTGTGCGGAGAGGGATTTTGGCCAAATCCTAAACTGATTTCGAATGAAGAATTTTGAGTCATTTTGGAATGGGTTTCGAAGAACCTAGCTTGATACCATGTAGATAATTCTGATATGGGAGAAATACAATGTTTATTTCTCATAAAAATAAAACTCATAGTTCAGTACAGCAGGGTTAATCCTATGTTAAATAGACA
Organism: Hibiscus mutabilis; assembly: GCA_019671005.1. Classification (NCBI taxonomy): domain Eukaryota; kingdom Viridiplantae; phylum Streptophyta; class Magnoliopsida; order Malvales; family Malvaceae; genus Hibiscus; species Hibiscus mutabilis. The sequence goes on along the minus strand of CM033731.1, from coordinate 34,010,211 downwards.
ATGATACAACAGATAAAAGTTACCTACTGGAACTAAATTACTAGTCCTAGTATTAGTCTTATTAGATAAGACTCTTATCTAATCTTTATTTGAATAAAGTACAAACTTAAATAAAAAACTCAATTATCCTATCGTACATAATCTACAATTAATGTCTAGTTGGAGTAGCTTCCAGTCACTATTCAAAGCCAAGCTCATTAACACTCTGACAGTGTTTAATTTGGCTATTTAAGCAAAGGTCTCCTTGTAGTCAACCCCATAGGTCTGTGTGAAGCCTTTGGCCACCAGTTTGGCTTTGTAGCTGTGCACACTCCCATCGGCATTGTATTTAATGGCAAAGACCCACTTGCAACCTAACGGTTTCTTTCCTTGTGGAAGATCAACAACAGACCAGGTTCTATTTTTTCCAGTGCTTCAACCACCTCTTCAACAGCCCTCTTCCACTTAGGATTCTGTAATGCCTCCTCAGTAGTTGTAAGTATATGTTCTTCATCTAAACAAGTTGTAAAAGCCTTAATGATGGCATTAAATTACTATAACCATCATACTTTTGAATATGGTGTTTGTACACTCTCTAACTCATTTTCTTTTAGCAATAGGCAGATACTCAAACTCAAGCAAGTGGGAAGGAATTTTAGTTACCTTTCTTTTAGCAATAGGCAGATACTCAAGCTCAAGCAAGTGGGAAGGAATTTCAGTTACCTCATTACTCCTGTTTCTTCACTGGCAGCTGGACTCAAGTGTAATTTTTGGCAAGTGTCAGATTGCAAAATAGTATCTGAGATAGACTTTTTTCTTTTGGTATAAACCTATAGTTCTTTAGGAGGATTAAGAGTAGGATTAGATGGGGTGTGAGGAGCTGTAGGAGTAATCTGTGGTGATAGAACAGTTTCTGTGGTGATGGGTGAAGGAGCAAGGTATTTGGAAAAATTCTAAGGTTTCAAAAATTCAGGATTATCAAAAAATAGAGGTGCTGGAGAAACTAAAGGATAAACTTGATTTGGTTGAGGCAGGAACACATCCTAACTCTCCCCCTGAGTTGCAGCCTTCGAAAAATAAGGTACCTGCTCAAAAAATGTAATATCCACAGAAGTAAAAAAAATTTGAGAAGAAGGATGAAAACATTTGTAGCCCTTCTTAAGTGAAGAATAACCAACTGAGACACACTTTAAGGATCTATGGTCAAGTTTGGTTTTAGAGGGATCTATGTTTTGAACAAAGACTGTACAACCAAAGACTCTGAAGGGAATGACAGAAGACATAGGTTTAATAAATGGAAAACTCTCCAAGAAAACATCCCTAGGCATCCTGAATTTGAGAACTTTACTTGGCATCCTATTAATGAGATAGGTGGCAGTTAACAAGGCTTCACCCCACAAATATTTAGGAACATTAAACATGAGAACCCTAATAACCTCTAACAAATGTCTGTTTTTTTCTCTGCAATCCCATTTTGTTGTGGTGTATCTACACAAGATGTAATATGGACAACTCCATGTTTAGCAAAAAAAATTCCTAGGGACTTAGAAAATACTCAGTCTCGTTGTCAGATTTTAGAATCTGAATTTTGTACCAAATTGACTACTAACCATGGCGTAAAATCTTTCAAAAATGGGTGCAAATTCTGATTTGTATTTAAGCAAATAAGTCCAAGTGGTTCTACTGTAATCATCTATGAAAGTAACAAACCACCTACTATCTATCACATTCTTCACTTTAGAAGGACCTGTAAATAATAGAGGTTTTGTAGCAGAGAATAAATGTTTTCTCTGTTTTTAATTCTTGATTTACAGAAAAGAAGTGGGTCCCTTTTATAGGACTAAATTACAACAATCCTAGCTAAGTTAGACTATGTCTCTATCTATTATTAAAAAGATTAGAAATTTAAATTTAGATAAGATAAGATTTATCTTATCACTATGTTAGATAAGACTTAGCTATTTAGTTATTTACTAGGACTAAAATACATTGAAATATATTTACAATCTACAAGACCCCAAACATCATTGTGGATCAAAGAAAAAGGTTGTGAAGATTTATAAAGAGATGATAAATAAAAAGCTTTTGTTTGCTTAGCAAGGGGACAAATATGGCATTTAAAGGAACTTGGACTTTTGTTAACAAATAAATTAGGGAACAATTTTGCAAGATAAAAAAAATTAGGATGACCTAACCTAAAATGCCATAACATTGCTTCATATGTTTGTCTTAAAAAAGTAAAACAAGAAATTGGCTTATGAGGTAAAGGCTTGTGGTTGCTTTGAAGAACATAAAGGCCATTTTGCAAGCTAACACTGCCAATCTTCTTCCTCGAGTCCAGTGCCTGCGAAAAACAATTAGTCATTAAAATTCAATGAGCACTTTAAATCTTTAGAAAGCTTGCTGACAGAAAGCAAATTGCATGCAAGGTTAGGCATAGATAGTACTCCCTCAAGTAACAAGTCTTCACTAACAACAACAAAACTACTCCCTTTAATAGGAGACAGAGAGCCATCAGTGGCCTTAATTGAGCTGTCGGAACTAATAGGTGTAAAACTAAAAAAAATCCCTATTACCAGTCATGTGATCTGAGGCCCCAGAGTCAATGATCCAGGATGAGGCTGCCTTGGTGGAAAGAAGTGCATTAGGTAAAGAGTGGCTGGAGTTACATGCTTCTTCTACTAGGGCTAGATTCCCATCACTAGGCCTTGTAAACCTGCCAAACAGCCTGTGAAGCTCCTTCATTTTTTGCTTAGAAAAACCATAATGATTGAAGGCTTAGAAATAATATTTCTAGTTCCAGAAGTTTCTAGATATGCTCAAACAGTTGCACATCAATGTCTCATTCATGTAGGCTATTGATAAAATACACATATATGCGAAGTTTCTAAAAGAGATCACGACCAAGAAAAGAATGATGGGTGAAGTTGAAACTGTTGCTACTGTAGGCGAATGTGTGACTATGCTAACTGATTTACCACCCAAGATCAAGGACCCTAGTAGTTTTACCATTCCATTCTCCATAGGTTATAAATACTCTGGTTGTGCTCTATGTGACCTCGATGTAAGTGTCAACTTGATGCTGAAATCAGTGCTTACAAGACTAGGTATAGGAAAAGCTAAGCCGACATCGGTGATCCCTCAATTGGCTGAATGTTCTCAAATCTGAACTGATGGTAGAATTGAAGATGTCTTAGTTAAAGTAGATAGATTTGTTTTCTCGACAGATTTTACCACCCTTGATTGTGAAGCTGATGAGAATTCTCTCATCATCCTTGGGAGACCATTCCTTGCTATCGGGCATATTGTCATTGATTGCGAGAAGGGTAAATTTACTATGAAGATGAATGACCGAAAGATCACACTCAATCTCTTCAACACTTTCAACTATGCATATGACTATGAAGAATGCCATCTTATTCAAAGCGAAGAAGCCTTAGTTGAAGAAAGTTTGCAATAGATATGTTGCAGCAATGTGCTTAGTGCTATGGAGCAATCTGACTTTGACAAGGCCATGCAAGAAACTAAGGAAGAAGGTAAGGTAGGGATTGAACAATCCAATGTTGTGCTTACCAGGCCAGGTATGTCTTTTGAACCTTTGGATTATACTGAGTTTAAATCTCCCAAGCCATCATTAGAGCACCCGCTGGTACTTGATCTTAAACCTCTTTCCCCACAATTAAAATATGCATATTTAGGGGAAAATAATATGTTGCTTGTTGTTATACTAGTAGCCTAACATCTGACCAAAAAACTAAACTATTGCATGTCTTATCTTAACATAAGAAAGCTATTGTTTGGACTTTAACACCCTTTTCCTGTATCCAAACACCGGGTACGAGTCGAAAATGTTACGACTTCTTTAAATAAAAAAAGCAGGGTAATTTAAAATTTTCAGAAAACTTCCCGATGGTCACCCACCCTAAAATTTCTCTAGCTCAAGCACGCTTAATTTATTTAAAACAGACTTAAATTATTTGTTATAGTTCCAATCATAAATCAATTATCTAGCATGCTACTCATCACTTAAGGTTATTCTTAACCTTGAATCTTTCCAAAAATGCCACTTATCTTGAAACCATAACGAACTTTAAAGGTCAATCGCACTCAAATAGGTTTAGCAAGTATACATGCTACTATAATAATCAAACCTGAATTAGGATGTCATTATTATGATTACCTGTTGAGCTTTCCAATATTGATGCAAAGCTTTTCTCCCTCTCATCTTGATTTACCTACGTGTGTAAAATAAAACACATGCTAAGTACGAACTTAGCGAGGCAATAAATGAAGATAATAACAATAATTTAAACTTTATTCAACTTCACAGCTACATTTATATAGCATGATATATGCCAATGTATCAACTTTCACATTGCATTAGTAATGATTTACTACATGCTAATGTCATAAGACTTTCATGCTTGTCCATTTGTCACAATATGCCATATATGCATAAATGCATCATGATCACTAGATAAGTATACCATCTATTAATCATGTATCAACATAATATAAACCGAATATAAATTTCTTACCGATATACTTGTCATTTGCCCTGAGTGTTCATATAAACCGGATACCCGAATATACACTAACCTGTTTACTATTTATTATCTGCTTATTTATAACCCAAACTAAACCTTGAGGACCCTGGGTACGCGAGTCAAATATGCACTGAAGTGCTCCTGATTTCTGCACATTTATAAGGCTGTGCTAACCTCCCGATTTTCTACACGTTTATAAGGCCGTGCTTACCATGCACTAAGTGTCCTTTACGTACACTATGGTGCTATCCTGGTTTCCCGAATATGCAGCGTGCTGCTGGACTCTATGGCATGCCAACTATACTCTGTCCCTCAATGACTTATTTGGGCATAATTTTCGAATTTATTCCATCCATGGCAATGTATATCAATATAATTTATTATTGACAGTTCATACCTGAAATAACATTCATAGAATAACATCATATATAACTAATGATCCATGCAATTATATTCAATCTTTGACATATTTAAAATATGTCCATCATATGATCAATGACATAAATATCGTGCCAATATATAAACCAGGTAGACTTATCACAAGTCTTCCCAATGATTTATAAAACATATATGCATCATGTTATGTATGCAATGCACTCACCTGGGTCATTTATTAGCATGCCTCACTAAATAAAACTCGATCCTTTCCTTTATAGAACCTCGAATCTTCTTTGATTCAGTCTTGACTTCATTAATCACAGAATAAGATAAAATATTTGTTAGATTCAAATCTAACAATACCTTAAACACGCTGTCTAATATAATCATTCGAATATAAAATTTATAAATATTTTCCTTTCTTTCTTGTATTGATCAAAAACTCATTATGGTCCCTAGTGACCAATTTGAACTTCCAATAATTCTTTCAAGCTTGCTAACTCACATTTAAATACAAAATGTTTCAAATTTCATTTCTTGACAGCTTGCGCTACTTTCAAAGATTTACTTATACCGGGCAGAATACATACCCGATCTTAATTTTCTTTATATTGGAAAAACTAGATTCGATAAAGGTTCTAACGTTATAAGCCACATAAATTAATAAAATCTACAAAAAGTATGAAAATTCTTCAAACTCCCGTTACAGATCTGTCCTTACAGAATCTGCTCTATAAATTTTCTGACCTTCATTCGAATAAAAATACATATCTTTTAGCTCGGAACTCGAAATCAGTTTCCGCTTGTTGGAGACGAAACTAGATGAACACATCTTTACAACGGTATAAAATTCATCATCTAACCATTTTTTTATAATTTATGGTGAATTTTCGAAGCCACTGCCAAAATTCAATCTTCTACATAGCTTTCCATATTAAACTTCTAATTTCTACTAACTTTTCCTTATTTTTCGAATTATCAATTTAGTCTCATCACTTGCTTCAAACCAACAATTCATCATCTTCTCCATAAAATAATTATTCAAAACAATTCTCTCTAGTTTTCTTTCTTTGCCCAAAATAGATAATAAAATGCAAAGGTAAGGATTCAAACTTCTTAACTTTGCAATTTAGTCCTCAAATCAACACTACTACCTTCATTCTATTATTTTAACTAAAATAAGATTTAATCCCCATCCAAGAATTCATTTCCTATTTGGTCACTTGATTTTGACAAATTGTCAAAATGGTCACTAATTCAATTCAACATCGGTTTAGCATTCTAACATCAATTTCACATCTCCAACATAATTAATTACATAAATACACTCCAAATTCATAAAATTCAGATTTGGTCCCTTAACTTTGAAGCTTGCCGAATTGGTCCCTATATATTTAACTTAGGGTTTTGCTTCCAAACAACAAATCAAGCTTACTAGATCATTAATCCAACATCACAAACCCTAAGTTAGACTTAAATCCATAAACCCTAATCTTCTCCATTCAAACCAAAATATGTAGGATTTAAATCCTAACTCAATAACATGATTTTAACATCATATAAGCTTGATTCCAACTTAAATTCAACTATGGAATCATAAAATCTCAAAAGCCCCAATTTTGTTCATAAACCATAATTTCCTTCTCATGTAAAATTCTCATCAATCAAGCATGTATTCCATGAATTATGTACATCAAAAGATAGAGCTTGAAGAGTAGAACAACTTTGCAGTTCAAAAGATTACCTGAAAATCGAGTTTCGGGGCTTGAATCGAGCTTGGAAAATTTTCTCCTTATTTCCCCCCATATTTTCGAAAATAGAAGATGAAGAAGGCTTCATCATCTTTTTTTTGGCCTTTTAATTTTCCATTCCTCCAATTATGCCACTTGTATTATATAAATGAATTTTAAATTCATTCAAATAGGGAAATTACAATAGTGCCCTTTTATCCAACGGTTGAGATTGATTTTATCATCAATCAAGGGCTAAGATTTAATCTTTAATTTACTTCTTCCAAAAATAGCCCTCATAACTTCAAATATTTCAAAATTGCCATCCCTACCAATTGACCAATTTGCCCTCTAATTAATCTTTATTTACTAGTTTGTTTCAAAATTGCCATTCCATTAAAATATAACTAAATTAGTTCCCCCTCAACCAGCCACCGTTCTATAAATATCATTTTATGATTTTCCATGGATTTTGGAACAACCTCTAAAATTTTAATTCGATCTGATTTCTTGATATTTACAAAATACTTCTACTACGATTTTACCTTTAACGAGCTATCAGATCTATTCCAAAAATTCAATATTTCCATAACATTCCTCATATCATCATCCTTCATCCAATGACCTAAATTTAAATCTCGAGTAATTAGTTTACCAGCTTTGCCCTTATGATTTTCCAAAATTACAATCTTGCCATTTTTCATCTAACGGCTCATATTTAGCATGGAAAATCAACTTAAATCCAAGGGTTCATATTCTTCCAACACAAAGAAAATATCTCAGACATGTAAAATGACATAATCAACCGTGGTTTATCATCCTTCACAATATCCTGGATATTTTATTCGATCCGATTATCCGAATATTCTTCCGAACATTATCGCTTTATAGCAAATAATACAAACTCCGTACGAAAAATTTGGGTAACACGAAAATATCATTTTTGGGGGTAAACTATTCATGTACGGGGTTAAAATACACAACTTTTGGAAATTACACTTTGGTCCCTGAACTTTTCCAAAGTTTACACTTTAACCCCTAAACTTTCAAAATTTACATTTTGGCCATTAACCAAAAATTTGGGATAGTACAATTCTCCCCGCTTAATAAAAAATTGTCCTCAAATTTTTAACACATACCTGGTTCAAAAATTGAGGAAATTGTTTTCTCGTATCTTTTTCTTTTTTCCATGTCACTTTTTGACTTCATAATTTCACCAAAGAACTTTAACAAGCGAAATCATTTTATTTCTTAATCCTTTGACTCCATGTGCCAATATCTTTACCGATTCTTTGTCATAAATCAAATCCGGTTGAATCTCTATTCCTTTCGGAGTAATGATATGTAAAGGATTTAATCAATACTTCTTGAGCATCGATACATGGAATACATTGTGAATCTTGTCCATTTCCGGAGGTAAGATTAACTAATAAGCCACCGGACCAACCCTTCTCACAATCTTATATGACCTAAAGAATCTTGGATTTAGCTTCCCTTTTTGGTCCAAACCATAACACCTTCTTCTAAGGTGAAACTTTTACGGAATATTTCATCCTTAACTTCATATAAATATATTTTCTTTCAAGATCAGCAGATAATATCCACCATTCTAAAGAAATTCTAAATTACTTCAAACCATTCATACTTGATTCTTCACATCCTAAACTGAATCAAATCAGATTTAATCATCTCTTAGTTCTTTTTTTTCATCATCCTCGGGAATGTAAATTACTCCTTGATAACATAAAAATCCTTTAGACTTAATATCGAAATCTTTAAATTTTTCCTTTTCACCTTACTAAATCTTTCCAGGCATATCTTATCTTTCATCTACAAATCTTTGACCCAGTTTGTCATAGTAGACTCGAGCTGAGGCTGTGTAATCGATACACTATTTTCCACCAAAGATAATTAAGCATTTAATGCTTATAAGGCAAAGAGTGACTTTTGGCTAAATACATCAATTGTTGTTTTAGCCTTATTACATCAATACACATCCCAACCTATTATGGGACGTATTACTGAATAAGGTAGAATCCTTACTGGATTCATACTGCACTAATACTAGAGCTACTATCAAATCATGCTTTATTGGTAATAATATAATCGTAATTTAACCTTAGAGGAGCATTATTGCTTCTTTAACTAACATCACTAAAGCTTCCTCAGGTAATATACCAAGTTGAATAAAACATCCATCTAATGAATCTTGCAACTAGATGTTTAGCTTTCTCAATCTAGTAAGAGCCATTATGTATAGTATAATCAATATAGGTTCAATATTGGATTAAATCTAATCCTAAACTTAGCCTCTCGATCAAGCATCAAGCCTGACAGCTCCTCTTGAGCAAACCATTTAAAACTTACAAACAATAGGAATACTCTCCCAGGTTACCCTTGATGCTCAGTATCCATAGCATAAGTTAAATCATTTTCGTATTGATAAACAATTCCAATAAAAACTCTGCATGCTCATGCATTTCAATTATCACAACACTTACATGATTGGTTTTGTGGTTTTCTTGAATCTCCAACATTAATTATAAATGTCAGGGAGTTCCTAATTTTCCTTGTTCCGATCTCTTAGCAGAACTATGTAATAAATTCAGCTTGATATTTTGCCGAAAATCCTCACCACTTTTTAAAGTGGTTATCTTGATTCATTATTCCTCTTTACGAGCTATGACCTCTATTTAAATATTTTCTCATTCTAAACACTTTGCATTGCATTTGCCGTAATTTACTGCTTCATGGAATTTTAAAATACATAGGGCAATTAGTACTTCTTTATACTTGACCTCTAGCCCTCTATGAACTTTCATAATATGCTCTCCTTCTGTCTGTAGGAAGCAGTTTAGAAGCAATTCAACTCAGTTTATTAAACTTGTACCCATACCCATAAATGATCCACTTGCCCTAATTAAGATGCAAGAAACTCCATTGCATATTTCGAAAAACTTTGTTACGGAACACTCAAAGAAAGAACTTCTAGCTAATAGATTTTTGAGTATATACCAGAACATTACTTTATCAAATACAGATATAATCCTTTCAGATGAGATACTACTTTAGTTTTTTAGTCTCTTCTGTTCATCAATACAGAGTTCCTTCAACCTAACATTTATATCCTTAAACCATAGATTAACAATCATAGGATTTCCATCAATGTCTCTCTGAAAATCTAGTGTGCCAGAACTCTTAATTCTTTTGCAATCAGTGCCTAAGCAGGCTGATTCATGATTAAATCAAATGTTTGGAAGAAAAATCTGAATCTAGAACATACACATCATATTACCCTGGTGCCTCTGCACCAGGCAAAGCTAAGGGTAAAGTATTATCATTAACCTTATCACTCTCGTGAATCTCTTATTGATTCACTTGCCTAAACACCTGACACGACTCTTTTACCCTCACACAATGGAATTTAACATTATTATCATAATGAAGTAAGTAATTGTATTCATTCCAACAAGTAAAATCATAAGTAATTCTGACATCCTAGTGGCATGTATACACTTTTGACCATTACCATACTTCATTTAACTCTAGAGCCGGCTAAACCTGTAGCTCTGATACCAATAAATGTAACTCCCATTTCACGTATCCATACACCGGGTACGAGTCAGAAATATTACGACTTCTTTAAATAAAAAAAAGCAGGTAATTTAAAATTTTCAGAAAAATGTTATGACTTTTTGACTTCATAATTTCACCAAAGAACTTTAACAAGAAAAATCATTTTATTTCTTAATCCTTGACTCCATGTGCCAATATCTTTACCGATTCTTTCTCATAAATCAAATCCGGTTGAATCTCTATTCCTTTCGAAGTAATGATATGTAAAGGATTTAATATATACTTCTTGAGCATCGATACATGGAATACATTGTGAATCTTATTCATTTCCGGAGGTAAGATTAACTAATAAGCCACCAGACCAACCCTTTTCACAATCTTATATAACCCAAAGAATCTCGGATTTAGCTTCCCTTATTTGTCCAAACCATAACACCTTCTTCCAAGGTGATACTTTTAAGGAATATTTCATCATTAACTTCATATAAATATATTTTCTTTCAAGATCAGAAGATAATATCCACCATTCTAAAGAAATTCTAAATTACTTCGAACCATTCATACTTGATTCTCTACATCTTAAACTGAATCAAATCAGATTCAATCACCTCTTAGTTCTTTTTTCTCCATCATTATGGGGAATTTAAATTACTCCTTGATAACACAAACATCCTTTAGACTTGATATCGAAATCTTTAAATTTTTCCTTTTCACCTTACTGAATTCTTTCCAAGCATATCTTATCTTTTATCTATAAATCTTTGACCCAGATTCTCATAGTAGACTCGAGCTGAGGCTGTGTAATCGATACACTATTTTCCTCCAAATATAATTAAGCATTTAATGCTTATAAGACAAAGAGTGACTTTTGGCTAAATAACTCAATTGTTGTTTTCGCCTTATTACATCACTACACATCCCAACATATTATGGACGTATTATTGAATAAGGTATAATCCTTACTAGATTCATACTGCACTAATACTAGTGCTACTATCAAATCTTCCTTTATTGGTAATAATATAATCGTAATTTAACCTTAGAGGAACATTATTGCTTCTTTAACTAACATCACTGAAGCTTTCTCAGGTGATATACCAAGTCGTATAAAACCTCTATCTAATGACTCTTGCAGCTAGATGTTTAGCTTTCCCAATCTAGTAAAAGCCATTCTGTAGAGTATAATCAATATATGTTCAATATTTGATTAAATATAATGATAAACTTAGCCTCTCGATCAAGCATCAAGCCTGACAGCTTCTCGTGAGCAACCCATTTAAAACTTACAAATAATAGGAATACTCTCCCAGCTTACCCTTGATGCTCGGTATCCATAGCATAGGTTAAATCATTTTCATTTTGATAATAAATTCCAATAAAAACTCTGCATGCTCATGCATGCAATTATCACAACACTCACATGATTGGTTTTGTGGTTTTCTTGAATCTCCAACATTAATTATAAATGTCAGAGAGTTCCTACTTTTCCTTGTCCTGATCTCCTAGCAGAATTATGTAATAAATCCAGCTTGATATTTTTGCCAAAAATCCTCACCACTTTTTAAAAGTGGTTATCTCGATTCACTATTCCTCATTACGAGCTATGACCTCTATTTAAATATTTTCTCATTCTGAACCCTTTGCATTGCATTTGCCATAATTTACTGCTTCATGGAATTTTAAATACATAGGGCAGTCAGTACTTCTTTATACCTGATCTCTAGCCCTCTATGAACTGTCATAACAGGCTCTCCTTCTGTCTGTAGGAAGCAGTTTAGAAGCAATTCAACTCATTTTATTAAACTTGTACCCATACCCGTAAATGATCCAATTGCCCTAATTAAGATGCAAGAAACTCCATTGCATCTCTAGAAAAAATGTTGTTATGGAACACTCAAAGATAGAACTTCTAGCTAACATATTTTTCAGTATATACCGTAACATTACTTTATCAAATACATATATAATCCTTTCAGATGAGATACTACTTTATTTTTTTAGTCTTCTCTGATCATCAATACAGAGTTCCTTCAACCTAACCTTTATATCCTTAAACCATAGATTAACAATCATAGGATCTCCATCAATGTCTCTCTGAAAATCTAGTGTGTCAAAACTCCCAATTCTTTTGCAATCAGTACCTAAGCAGGCTGATTCTTGATCAAATCAAATGTCTGGAAGAAAAATCTTAATCCAGAACATACACATCATACTACCCTAGTGCCTCTGCACCAGGCTAAGCTGAGGGTAAAGTATTATCATTAACCTTATCACTCTCGTGAATCTCTTATTGATTCACTTGCCTAAACATTTGACACGATTCTTTTACCCTCACACATTGGAATTTAACATTATTATCATAATGAAGTAAGTAATTGCATTCATTCCAACAAGTAAAATCATCAGTAATTCTGACATCTTAGTGGAATGTATACACTTTTGACCATTACCATACTTCGTTTAACTCCAGAACCAGCTAAACCTGTAGCTCTGATACCAGTAAATGTAACACCCATTTCTTGTATCCATACATCGGGTATGAGTCGGAAATGTCACGACTTCTTTAAATAAAAAAATTAGGGTAATTTAAAATTTTCAGAAAACTTCCCGATGGTCACCATCCTAAAATTTCTCTAGCTCAAGCATGCTTAACTTTATTCAAGACTGACTTAAATTATTTGTTCGAGTTCCAGTCATAAATTAATTATCTTAGCATGCTACTCATCACTTAAGGTTATTCTTAACCTTGAATCTTTCTAGAACCGCCACTTATCTTGAAACTATAACGAACTTTAAAGGTCAATCACACTCAAATAGGTTTAGCAAGTATACATGCCACTATAATAATCAAACCTTAATTAGGATGTCATTACTGTGATTACCTATTGAGCTTTCCAATATTGGTGCAAAGCTTTTCTACCTCTCATCTTGATTTACCTACGTGAGTAAAATAAAACACACGCTAAGTACAAACTTAGTGAGGTAATAAATGAAGTTAATAACAATAGTTTAAACTTTATTCAACTTCACAGCTACATTTATGTAGCATGATATATGCCAATGCATCAACTTTCACATTGCATTAGTAATGATTTACTACATGCTAATGTCATAAGACTTTCATGCTTGTCTATTTTTCATAATATGCCATAAATGCATCATGATCACTAGATAAGTATACCATCATATTAATCATGTTTCAACATAATATAAACCGAATAAAAATTCCTTACTGATATACTTTCCATTTGGCACGAGTGTTCATGTAAACCGGATACCCGAATATACACTAACATGTTTACTATTTTTTATCCATTTATTTATTGCCCAAACTAAACCTTGAGGACTATGGGTACACGAGTCAAATATGCACCGAAGTGCTCCTAAATATGCACCAAAGTGCTCCCAATTTCTGTACATTTATAAGGCTATGCTAACCTCCCGATTTTCCGCACGTTTATAAGGTCGTGCTTACCATGCATTAAGTGTCCTTTACGTAAACTATAGTGTTATCCCAGTTTCCAGAATGTGCAGCGTGCTACTGGACTCTATGGCATGCCAACTATACTCTGTCCCTCAATGACTTATTTGGGCATAATTTTCGTATTTATTCCATCCATGGCAATCTATATCAATATAATTTATTATTGGCAGTTCATACTCAAAATAACATTCATAGAATAACATCATATATAACTAGTGATCCATGCATTTATAGTCAATCTGTGACATATTTAAAATATGTGAATCATATAATCAATGACATAAATATCATACCAATGTATAAACCAGGTAGACTTATCGCAAGTCTTCCCAATGATGTATAAAACATATATGTATCATGTTATGTATGCATTGCACTCACCTGGGCCATTTATTAGCATGTCTCACTAAATTCTACTCGATCCTTTCCTTTATAAAACCTCGAATCTTCTTTGATTCGGCCTTGACTTCATAAATCACATGAATAAGACAAAATATTTGTTAGATTCAAATCTAACAATACCTTAAACACGCTGTCTAATATAATCATTTGAATATAAAATTTCCAAATATTTTTCCTTTCTTCCTTGTATTGTTTAAAAACTCATTATGGTCCTTAGTGACCAATTTGAACTTCCAATAGTTCTTCCGAGCTTGCTAACTCACATTTAAATACAAAATGTTTCAAATTTCATTTTTTCATGACAACTTGCGCTACTTTCAAAGATTTGCTTATACCGGGCATAATACATACTAGATCTTAATTTCCTTTATACTTGAAAAACTAGATTCGATAAGGTTCTAACAGTATAAGCCACAAAATTAATAAAATCTACAAAAATTATGAAAATTCTTCAAACTCCCATCACAGATCTGTCCTTACAGAATCTGCTCAATAAATTTTCTGACCTTCATTCGATTAAAAATTCATATATTTTAACTCGGAACTCGAAATCAGTTTTCGTTTGTTGGAGACGAAACTAGACGAACACATCTTTACAACGGTATAAAATTCATCATCTAACCATTTTTTAGAATTTATGGTGGATTTTCGAAGTCACCGCCAAAATTCAATCTTCTACATAGCTTTCCATAATAAACTTCTAATTTCTACTAACTTCTCCTTATTTTTCTACTTATCAATTTAGTCCCATCACTTGCTTCAAACCACCAATTCATTATCTTCTTCATCAAATAATTATTCAAAATAATTCCTTCTAGTTTTCTTTCTTTGCCCAAAATAGTCACTAAAATGCAAAGGTAAGGATTCAAACTTCTTAAATTTGCAATTTAGTCCTCAAATCAACACTACTACCTTAATTCTATTATTTTAACTAAAAATAAGATTTAATCCCCATCCAAGATTTCATTTCCTATTTGGTCACTTGATTTTGACAAATTGTCAAATTGGTCACTAATTCGATTCAACATCGGTTTACCATTCTAACATCAATTTCATATCTCCAACATTATTAATCACATAAATACACACCAAATTCATAAAATTCAGATTTGGTCCCTTAACTTTGAAGCTTGCCAAATTGGTCCCTATATATTTAACTTAGGGTTTTGCTTTGAAACAACAAATCAAGCTTACTAGAGCTTGAAGAGTAGAACAACTTTGCAGTTCGACCATGGAATCATAAAATCTCAAAAGCCCCAATTTTGTTCATAAACCCTACTTTCCTTCTCATGTAAAATTTTCATTAATTAAGCATGTATTCCATGAATTAAGTACATCAAAAGATAGAGCTTGAAGAGTAGAACAACTTTGAAGTTCGAAATATTACCTAAAAATCGAGTTCCGGGGCTTGAATCGAGCTTGGAAAATTTTCTCCTTATTTTCCCCCATATTTTCAAAAATAAAAGATGAAGAAGGCTTCATCATCTTTTTTTTGGCCTTTTAATTTTCCATTCCTCCAATTATGCCACTTGTATTATATAAATGAATTTTAAATTCATTCAAATAGGGAAATTACAAAAGTGCCCTTTTATCTAACGATTGAGAATGATTTTATCATCAATCAAGGGACAAGATTTAATATTTAATTTTCTTCTTCCAAAAATAGCCCTTGTAACTTCAAATATTTCAAAATTTCCATCCCTACCAATTGACAATTTGCCCTCCAACTAATCTTTATTTACTAGTTTGTTTCAAAATTGCCATTCCATTAAAATCTAACTAAATTAGTTCCTCCTCAACCGGCCACCATTCCATAAATATCATTTTATGATTTTTCATAGATTATGGAACAACCTCTAAAATTTCAATTCAATACGATTTCCCGATATTCACAAAATACTTCTACTACGATTTTACCTTTACCGAGCTATCGAATCTATTCCAAAAATTCTATATTTCCATAATATTCCTCATATCATCATCCTTCTTCCAATGACCTAAATTTAAATCTCAAGTTAGTAGTTTACCAACTTTGCCCTTATGATTTTCCAAAATTACGATCTTGCCATTTTTGATCAATGCTTAGGCAACTGATAAGTGTTCAAAAGTACTATTTTTCTTACCCTTTTTACTCATATTATTGTTAGACTTAGGCTCATATTAGTTGCATAATTAGCCATTCATGCATTAACCCATGTTTCCTTCCATCGTTGAGCTTGATTACATAACTTGGTAGTTTTTGTGGGAAAATATGCTGCTTTGGTGTGTTTTGTGTGTATGTGCAGGATCACTTGCCAAAGCAAGGCTAGAGCTAGTTGCCAAGGCAATACATGAAGGAGATGCCGAGCTAGTTGCCAGGGCAATGCATGAAGGAGACGCTGAGCCAGTTGCCAGGGCAATTATCGACAAAGAACAAGGTGATATGGTAGTCGAAATTGATGACTAGACAAGCCCAAGATGACGTGGAGCAAAGCCAAATCCCAAAGGAATTTGATTTCCATGAAGAGATTAAAGAAGAATTAAATTCCAAGAAGATAGGAGAAGTTCTAGTAGGAATATAATTATAATAAAGAATTATATTCTTTAAAGATAATTTAATTCCAACTTAACTTCCTCCTCAAAGAAGGACTTTGACCTAGCCCTATAAATTAGAGGCCATATCGTCAACTTGAGGGAGAGGGGAAAGAGGAGAGAAATTTTGACAAGCTTCTAGGGCAAGGAGATTTCGACAAGCTTCAATTCTTCAACTTTTTCTTTCTTGTTCAATTAGGTTCATGCTAGGGATTCTTTATCTTGTGTTTCTTTGGAACCTAGCCATGAACTAAATCTATTTGGCTATGGTTATTGTGTTTTGTGGTTGTGAGAAACTATTGGATTTTGTTTAGGTAATAAGAGTTTGCACTTTTCTATTCAAGGTTTATTCATTCTTGGTTCTTATTCTTGTTTGCGAGTGAATTGGGAGAGGATCTCGTAACTTCATCTATTTATCTAATATCGGGAGAGTTAGATTCAAGAAACGAATAAATATGATATTTATTCAATCTATTGATGGTGAAGATTAATCCGGCTTAGGAATAAGTCAAGGATTTCAACGGCTAAGAGGAGCACAAGATTGGTTGTTGTTCACCCTTGATTCACGTAGAGATGTGTTATCAAGGCATGCACAGGTAGCTAGAGTTTCGACTTAGGGATAAGAAGAAACCATTGAAGAACGCTCTGCCGAGCCTTGAAGGTTGCTGCCTAGACGCCCAAGTAGTTGCCCAACTAGTCGCCCAGGCAACCATCGATTAGTTGCCAAGGCAACCCCGTTGTGCAAGTTGCCACGGCAACTGAGTTGCCCGTGCACTCTTTTACCAAGACGATCCAATCGGCTATCACACCTCAACTCACGATAACCTGGCCTATCTCTCTCATTTGTTCTCATTTATTCTTTTTCTTTATTGCCTTCTAGTTTAGTTATTAGTTAAACTCCTATAATCCTTTATTTGTGTTTTTACTTTTTACAGTGTAAGAGACTAGATTCTTGAAGTGGCACCAATCCCTGTGGAGACGATATCTTTTATACTATAACTTGCAACGTGTATGCTTGCACAATTGCGTAGCACTTATTTCGCGCAACAAGCTTTTGGCGCCGTTGCCGGGGATTGGCAATAGCGAGTTTGTTTTTATTTTCTTGTACTTTCTTTTTACTTTTCTTGTTTAAGATTCAAAGGGCTAACAAACTTTGGTTTTGCATTGGTATATGACCAGAGCGAGACCGACTACACCAGAATATCCCTTTGATCTAGAAATCAAACGAACCTTACAAAGACTTAGACGAAGGATAAGAGTAGCAATGGCTAATCAAGACGGCAATATGAATCAAGATGTTCTTGTAGGAGGAGGAGTGATTCTTGCACGAAACAGAACTATTCAAGACTATCTTGAAGAAGATCTTGATGGACTTAATGCAGGAGTTGTCGCACCTGAAATTGAAGCCGACCACTTTGAGTTGAAACCGGTAATGTTTAATATGATCAACACAATTGGTCAATTTGGCGGCTCAGCAACTAAAGATGCACGGCAACATATGAAATCTTTCCTCGAGATTTGCAACTCGTTCAAAATACACGGAGTCACCCCCGATGTCTTACGATTAAGATTATTCCCCTATTCACTGAGGGATAGGGCGAAAGCATGGTTGAATAGCATTCCTGCCGGATCAATAGCATCTTGGACCGATCTTTGTCGTGATTTCCTTGCTCGTTTTAATCCTACAAATTTGAATAATAAGCTTCGTAACGACATTACTTCTTTTCGTCATGCAGATGATGAATCCATGTACGAGGCTTGGGAGCGATATAGAGAACTTCTACACAAATGCCCCCTACACGGATTCCCGGTGTGGACTCAAGTAACAATGTTTTACAACGCCGTGAATACACCAACAAGGATGATGCTAGATGCCTCGGCAAATGGCATACTCTTAGATAAGTCGCCGGAGGAAGCAATGCAAATTCTAAACAGGCTGGCCAAGAATGATTATCAATTCCCCTCTACTAGAAGAGGAGGAGTTAGACGCCAAGCCACAATACATGAACTAAGATCATCATATTCAATTTCGGCACAATTGGCCACTTTAACCAAGATGGTCCAGAACATGCAAAAACCAAACAACACACATGAAGTCAAGGTAATGGATTCTTTTTGTGAGTTATGTGGTGATAACCATAATTCTTCTGAATGTATGTAGAATCTGGAATCCAGCTTCTATGTGGGGAATTACAATCGGAACAACAATGTGATGTCCAATACATACAATCCAGCTTGGAAGAAACACCCGAATTTTTCATGGAGTAATCCCAACAATGCTCTAAACCAGAACAATTAGAATGCACAAGCATCGGGATTCTAGCAGAATACGCCACTGCAACAGTTGCCACAACAACAACTGACAACATCTAGTTCTTTGGAAAATTCTCTAAATGCTTTTATGATGAAAACTGAATGTTATATGGCTGAGAATAGTAACTTCATAAAAAGAACTGATGCTTTTATTAACAGGACCGAGATGAGATTGCAAAACCAAGAGGCGGCAATCAAATCATTGGAAAATCAAGTCGGACAGTTTGCTCAAAATCTGAATACTAGACCGCAAGGAGGTTTACCTAGCGATACTGAAGTCGCAAGAGGAACTGGCCCTGAGCAATGTAAGGCAATCACCACTAGAAGTGGCCAACAACTTAGAGAGGCTCAAACCCGCTCATCAAACAAAACTCCATAAAAAGATCAAGACGAACCTAGCGGCAAAGCCTCAGATGCTGAACCAGGAATTGTCGCGGCAACCGGCAATAAGCATGCCTCGGCAACTGACGATAAGGATGCTTTGGCAACGTGTGATAAGCATGCCTCGGCAACCCCAATTGATAATGCCTCAGCAACTCCAGTTGTCCCGGCAATGCCGTCAATCAAGTTCCAAACCAATGAAAGGATCGAAGATATCCGACTTCCACCACCATTCCCACAAAAGTTGAAGCGACAAAAGCAAGAATATCAATTCAAGAAGTTTCTTGATATCCTAAAGCAAGTCCACATCAACTTGCCATTGGTGGAAGCAATTGAACAAATGCCAAACTATGCCAAGTTTCTTAAAGACATTGTGTCCAAGAGAACAAGGCTAGGAGAGTTTGAAACAGTTGCCGCAATAGAGGGATGTATGGCAATGTTGCACAATCGTATGCCACCCAAGTTGAAGGATCCCGAAAGTTTCACAATACCTTGTTCCATTGGAAACCACTATGTCGGAAAAGCATTATGCGACCTTGGGGCTAGCATAAACTTGATGCCTAAATCAGTTTTCCAGAAACTAGGAATCGGGAAGGCAAGACCTACAACAGTTATGCTACAGCTAGCCGACAGATCCTATGTGCATCCAGAGGGAAAAATCGAGGACATACTGGTAAAAGTTGATAAACTGACTTTATTGTTTTGGATTGTGAAGCAGATGAGCATGCACCTATCATTCTCGGGAGACCATTCCTAGCAACAGGGAGAACCTTGATCGATGTTGAAAAGGGAGAACTCACAATGAGGGTGAATGACCAGCAAGTTAAGCTAAATGTGTTCCAAACACTAAGGCATGCCGATGATCCAGAAGAATGCCAACTTCTTCATGCCACGACAGAGTTTAACTTCGACGAGGAATTTAGTTGCCTCGACAACTACATTGCCGATCAAGATGAACTTGAGGAGTATGAAGAACCGGTCGATGAGGAACAACAAGAAAAGGCAAATTAGCTAGTCAATCGACCAGGTACATACTTTGAACCACTGGATTACTCAGGTAAGGAAGGTAAGCTCGAAAAACCCTCTATTGAACGACCACCGATTCTTGAGTTGAAACAATTACCAGAGCAACTAAAATATGCTTACTTAGGAACCAATAATACATTGCCTGTAATTATTTCTTCTAAGTTACAGCCTGAGCAGGAAAAGAAGCTGATCAAGATGTTGAAGCTACACAAAAAGGCAATAGGGTGGACAATTGCCGACTTGAAGGGAATTAGCCCAGCAGTACGGATGCACAAGATTTTGTTGGAAGATGATCACAAACCTTCAATTGAGGCCCAGAGGAGACTGAATCATGCCATGAAAGGGGTTGTAATGAAAGAAATCATCAAGTGGCTTGACGCCGGCATTATATACCCTATCTCTGATAGTACATGGGTAAGTCCGGCACAATGTGTACCAAAAAAGGGAGGTATAACGGTAGTAAGTAATGAAAATAATGAACTCATTCTAACCAGGACTGTGACCGGTTGGAGGGTCTGTATGGATTATCGAAAGCTAAACAAAGCCACTAGGAAAGATCACTTCCCATTACCTTTTATTGATCAAATGCTTGATCGTCTTGCAGGTAAACCCTTTTATTGTTTTCTTGATGGTTATTCAGGTTACAATCAAATTGCCATAGCACCAGAAGATCAAGAAAAGACAACCTTCACATGCCCATACGGTACTTATGCCTTCCGAAGGATGTCGTTCAAATTGTGTAACGGCCCGGCAACCTTCCAAAGATGCATGATGGCACTCTTTTCAGGCATGGTCGAAGACTTCCTTGAGATCTTCATGGATGATTTTTCTATTTTTGGTAATGACTTCGATAGTGCTCAGCCACAAGATTTTATCCAAGGGAATTGAAGTAGACAAAACCAAGGTGGACGTGATCGAGAGATTACCCCCACCAAGTTCGGTTAAAGGAATTCGAAGCTTTCTTGGACATGCAGGTTTTTACAGGAGGTTCATTCATAATTTTTCTAAAATCACTAAACCCTTGTGCAATTTGCTTGAACAGGATAAAGTCTTCGATTTTGATGATTCTTGCACCCAAGCATTCGAAACCCTAAAGAAAAAGCTTTCCTCGACACCCATTGTCGTTCCGCCATACTGGACGCTACCTTTTGAGCTCATGTGTGATGCAAGTGATTTCGCGGTAGGAGCAGTCCTAGGCCAACGCACATGTAAGACCTTCCATGTGATATACTACGCTAGTAAAACTCTTAATAGTGCTCAAGTGAATTAGACAACAACGGAGAAAGAGTTACTAGCTGTAGTTTTCGCATTTGACAAGTTTCAATCCTATTTGATTGGTACAAAGGTAATTGTTCATACGGACCATTCGGCAATCAAATATCTATTTGCTAAAAAGGATGCCAAACCTCGTTTGATTCGTTGGATATTACTTTTACAAGAATTTGATATTGAAATTAAGGACAAGAAAGGAACAAAAAATCAAGTGGCCGATCACTTATCACGTTTAGAATGCAACAGGGAGGAGGACGCAGATCTAGAGATATGCGATGCATTCCCGGATGAACAAATTTTAGTTGCCTCGGCAACCATGGACGCGCATGCCTCAGCAACCCGCGACGCCTCGGCAACCATGGATGCACACGCCTCGGCAACTCTCGACGCCGCAGCAGCCTTTGACGCGCACGCCTCGGCAATTTTGGGAGCAGTCACCACGGCAACACATGCCTCGGCAATACCCTGGTACACGGATTTAGTTAATTTCCTTGTTTGTGGTATTTTACCTTATGGCATTACTCACCAAGGGAAGAAGCGGTTCCGCCATGATGCTAAGTATTACTTTTGTTTAAACAATGTGCAGATTAGGTTATACGCCGATGTGTCCCTGAAGAAGAGCAACAGAATGTACTCCGGCAATGCCATTCTTCACCCTATGGAGGACATTTTGGAGGAACTCGTACCGCGGCCAAATTTTTGCAATCCGGTTTGTATTGGCCAACATTGTACAAAGATGCCCAAGACTTTTACAAGCAATGTGATCATTGCCAGAGGACGGGCAATATCTCTAGACGACATGAGATGCCGCTCCAGAACATCATCGAGGTGGAATTGTTCGATGTATGGGGGATCGATTTTATGGGACCTTTCCCATCTTCATTCGGCAACCTCTACATTCTACTTGCCGTCGACTACGTGTCTAAATGGGTGGAGGCAACTACAGTTCCCAACAAAGATTCCAAGACCGTGCAACGATTCTTGCAGAAAAACATATTTACACGGTTTGGGATGCCGAGAGCAATTATCAGTGACGAAGACAAGCATTTTGACAACAGACTAATTGCCAAGATGTTGCAATGCTTCGGCATATCACCCACAAACCAACGGGCAAGCATAAATTTCCAACCGGGAATTGAAGGGTATACTCGAGAAAGTTGTAAATCCCTCTATGAAGGATTGGTCATTAAGACTAGATGACGCACTTTGGGCATATTGCACTACATTCAAAACACCCTTAGGTATGTCCCCCTTCCGACTTGTCTATGGCAAAACATGCCATCTACCGGTGGAAATCGAACACAAGGCATACTGGGCAATCAAGACCGTGAATATGGATTGGGAAAGTGCAGGACAAAAGCATTTGTTGGACCTCAATGAGATAGAAGAATTTCGTGCACTCGCCTATAACAATGCACGAATCTACAAGGAGAAAACAAAGCAATGGCATGACAAGAAACTATTGCCGCGACAATTCATGCCAGGGCAACTAGTTCTCCTATTCAATTCTCAGCTAAAACTTTTCCCGGGAAAGCTGAAATCAAGATGGTCGGGACCATTCGAAGTTGTCAAACCATTCTCCCATGGTGTGGTGATAATCAAGTCCATCACTGACAAACATGAATTCAAAGTTAATGGACAAAGATTGAAACACTACAATGGTGCCCATGTGGAACGTAAGAAAGAAGTGGTCAACTTAGGAGATGCATGAGCATGCTCTCCCTTTGATATTTTTTATTTTTTTATTTTTATTTTTATTATTTTCGATTAATTTTTTTATTTTATTTTTAAACTATTTTTTTTATTTTTTTTATTATTTCCGATTATTATTATTTGTTAGGATATATATTTTTTTATCTTTTTAAGTTTAAGAATTTCTTTACACATCTTTATTTATTTTCTTTTATTAGTCTATCTTTAATTTTAATCCTTATTTGATTTGTCTTTGAATTGTAGGAAAAGAGTTCAAGATAAAGAGGAATTTTAATCCAAGAAGGAAAACATCTTCAACAAGGAAATTAATGGGCTGAATCTAAGGCTTATATAAAGCCTCCAACTTACCCTAATTAAACCCCCTTGCCGTCACCCTCTCCTTAAGCAAAAACTTTTTTTCGTCTTCCCCTAATCCCACCCACCATATTCACCACCTATCTTTTCTATAAAAACCCATCACCCTTAACCTATCCCTACTTTTTATCTTGCAACTCTTTAGTTTCTTTTATTTTCTTTGCTTTTACAAAACTCACAATCAAGATCATCCATGGCATCCAAAATTAAATTTTTAGTTCATCCAAGTTCCTCCAAAGAACCAAGATACAAGAAGTTTGCTACACCGGTGGTTCAAGAAAGATTTCACTCTAAGTTTGAAAGCCAGAAGATTCATGAAGAACAAGGCTTTGAATACTCCAACTCTCATCAAGATTTCGGCCTTGAACCATTCATCTTCGAGAGGATTGCACATCAAAAGTGGCAAATCTTTTGCCATCAACCGGAACCGGGCAACATCTCATGGGTAAGAGAATTCTATGCTCACTCACCTAACCCGGATAATCCTTATGTTTTTGTTCGTGACAAGGCCATACTCATAAGCCCCGAAAACGTCAACACCTTTTACGGGCTTTACGTTGAGAAGGACGAGCATCAAGCCTTCGTTGATCAAATCACGCCCAAGCAACTCGACAAGGTGCTTCAAGAACTCACTCAACCGGGAACTCATTGGAACGACGGTAAATACAAGGGCACGGCAAATCGCCCTCGGCTTAAACCCGAGGCAAAACTATGGAATAAGTTTGTTAAAACTTCTTTAATGCCCACCACACACAATACTACCGTTGATATACCACGTCTTTTGCTCATACATTCTATTTTGCATAATCGCATCATTAACATTGTAAAAATTATTTGTGATGAGATTTTTGTATGTAGCTCAAAAGATAAGGGTTCTCTTTTCTTCCCTTGCTTAATTTCTAATCTTTGCAAGGAGATGCATGTCCCAAGTGAGTCCACCGATGAAAAGGCCCTACCAAAGTCCGGTTGGAATCAAGCACAAATCTGAAAGCTAATGGAAGAGGCACCGGGAAATTATTCAAGGCCTCCAATTACCGCGGCAACTCCTGCCGCCCCGGCAATCCCTAATGCCCAAGCACCTAATGCCCGGGCAACTCGGCCATCAACCCCGGGACACTTTAAAGCACTCTTACAACCATTGGCAAGCCACCTAAGGCAAATTGAAGACCGGCAACTAATGTTCATGTGGTACATGAAGGAGCACAACAATGTCATCACCCAAGTCATCCTAGAAAAGTACCCGGACAGTCGCGTTCCATTCCCAATCTTTCCTGTCGAGATCCTTGCCCCGACACCCAATGAAGTAATCGCCACGGCAACCGTAACAGATGATGTCGCGGCAACCTACATAGTGCCTGCACAAGCTGATGCCACGGCAACCAACCCTGAAGATGCCACGGCAACCAAAGCTAAAGACATCCCGACAACCACTGCAAAAGCCAAAGGTAAAGACCTATGCCCGAATCAACTCCTACGGAATCATTTTCTGGTTTTTTAGATTCGGATGAGTCATCCATTGCACCAACAAAGACCGCATCAATTGAATCCTCCAAGCGAATAGCCAATGAAACTGATGAAGAGGAAGATGAGGACAACCCCGTACGAGGATCGATTCCACCACCGGCAACAAGAAAACAACCATCGCGTTCAAGCAAGAGAATCAAGACACCGACCAAAAGGAAACTAATCATCTACGATGACGAACTCTCGGAGTAAGTCCTCGTATGCATTTTATTTTTCATTATTTTTATTCTTCTTTAATGCATGCATTGAGGACAATGCCTCACTCAAGTTTGGGGGGGATTGTTATTAGTAGTTACCATGTTTAGTTACATTCATCTTAAGTATTACATTTAGGATACATAAATTGCTTGCCATGCCTTTAATTGGAACAAGAATTGCTTCGATTTGATGAATATCCAATGATGACTTTGCCAATGCACTTGATAGAATTTTTATTCTAGGATAACCATGGAAAAACTTATAATTTTACTATGATGCTAAATTTGACGAAACACTATTGTGGTTTGATTGATTTAAGGAATTCTAGTGAACTTAGGTTGATAATTAACAAATTGGGGGATTAGAATAAAAATTGGATGAATGCTAGAGGTGCCCGAAATTGGCTCTAGCATGTGCTAAAAAAATTGATCACTAGAGGTGCCCGAAACTGGCTCTAGTATGTGCTAAAAAAATTGATCGCTAGAGGTGCCCGAAACTGGCTCTAGTCGAATAAAACTAAAAACAAAGCACTAGAGGTGCCCAAAACTGGCTCTAGTTAAAACATGTTAAAAAGAACCCAATAAAGTAATTTGAAAACCTCTTGTTTGCATAGAATCCAAACAATCAACTTGCACACAACTCCGCACTCACAAGCATTATAGTTTGATTCCGAGTAACTCCTAAGTTTTCCGAAAAATGAAAAGCCAATCATACTTTGTGCCCCGGTTCTGAGAATTGAAATCAAGTTCAAAGCTAAGTTTGTGAAAATTAAAGTCTTGGCAGGTAATTATTAGTTTGCATTGCTTGAGGACAAGCAATAGTTTGAGTTTGGGGGTGTGATAAGTGTTCAAAAGTACTATTTTTCTTACCCTTTTTACTCATATTATTGTTAGACTTAGGCTCATATTAGTTGCATAATTAGTCATTCATGCATTAATCCATGTTTCCTTCCATCGTTGAGCTTGATTACATAACTTGGTAGTTTTTGTGGGAAAATATGTTGCTTTGGTGTGTTTTGTGTGTATGTGCAGGATCACTTGCCAAAGCAAGGCTAGAGCTAGTTGCCAGGGCAATACATGAAGGAGATGCCGAGCTAGTTGCCAGGGCAATCCATGAAGGAGACGCCGAGCCAGTTGCCAGGGCAATTGTCGACAAAGAACAAGGTGATATGGTAGTCGAAATTGATGACTAGACAAGCCCAAGATGACGTGGAGCAAAGCCAAATCCCAAAGGAATTTGATTTCCATGAAGAGATTAAAGAAGAATTAAATTCCAAGAAGATAGGAGAAGTTCTAGTGGGAATATAATTATAATAAAGAATTATATTCTTTAAAGATAATTTAATTCCAACTTAACTTCCTCCTCAAAGAAGGACTTTGACCTAGCCCTATAAATTAGAGGCCATATCGTCAACTTGAGGGAGAGGGGAAAGAGGAGAGAAATTTCGACAAGCTTCTAGGGCAAGGAGATTTGGACAAGCTTCAATTCTTCATCTTTTTCTTTCTTGTTCAATTAGGTTCATGCTAGGGATTCTTTATCTTGTGTTTCTTTGGAACCTAGCCATGAACTAAATCTATTTGGCTATGGTTATTGTGTTTTGTGGTTGTGAGAAACTATTGGATTTTGTTTAGGTAATAAGAGTTTGCACTTTTCTATTCAAGGTTTATTCATTCTTGGTTCTTATTCTTGTTTGCGAGTGAATTGGGAGAGGATCTCGTAACTTCATCTATTTATCTAATATCGGGAGAGTTAGATTCAAGAAACGAATGAATATGATCTTTATTCAATCTATTGATGGTGAAGATTAATCCGGCTTAGGAATAAGTCAAGGATTTCAACGGCTAAGAGGAGCACAAGATTGGTTGTTGTTCACCCTTGATTCACGCAGGGATGTATTATCAAGGCATGCACAGGTAGCTAGAGTTTTGACTTAGGGATAAGAAGAAACCATTAAAGAACGCTCTGCCGAACCTTGAAGGTTGCTGCCCAGACGGCCAAGTAGTTGCCCAACTAGTCGCCCAGGCAACCATCGATTAGTTGCCAGGGCAACCCGATTGTGCAAGTTGCCACGGCAACTGAGTTGCTCGTGCACTCTTTTACCAAGACGATCCAATCGGCTATCACAGCTCAACTCACTATAACTTGGCCTATCTCTCTCATTTGTTCTCATTTATTCTTTTACTTTATTGCCTTCTAGTTTAGTTATTAGTTAAACTCCTATAATCCTTTATTTGTGTTTTTACTTTTTACAGTGCAAGAGACTAGATTCTTGAAGTGGCACCAATCCCTGTGGAGACGATATCTTTTATACTATAACTTGCAACGTGTATACTTGCACAATTGCGTAGCACTTATTACACGCAACAGAAACCTTGCGAAGATGTTGAAAAGATGTGAGGAAACTGACTTTGTACTTAACTGGGAAAAGTTCCACTTTATGGTGTCTAAGGGCAGTATCCTAGGTCACCGTATTTCTGAAAAAGGCATTGAAGTGGACAAAGCCAAGGTTGAAGTTATAGAGAAGCTTCCACCACAATCCAATGTTAAATTCATTCGAAGCTTTCTTGGCCATGTTGGTTTTTATAGGAGATTCATCAAAGACTTGTCCAAAATCTCGAAGCCTTTATGCTTGTTGCTGGAGCAGAATAGAGCATTCGAGTTTGATGACCAATGTCGTGTAGCATTTGAAACCTTTAGGAATGAACTTACGATTGTAGTGCCCCATGATTGGTCACAACCATTTGAGCTTATATGTGATGCTAGCGACTATGTTGTTGGTGCTTTTCGTGATCAACACCGAAATAAGGTTTTTCATGTTATAAATTATGCTAGCCATACCCTTAATAAGGTATAAGTTAATTTCACTACCACTGAAAAAGAACTGCTTGATGTAGTTTTTGCATTTGATAAATTAAGTCAAACTTGATAGGAACTAAGGTTATTGTGCATACTGATCATTCTGCCCTTAAATAATTAGTGACTAAAAATGATGCTAAACCTAAACTTATTAGGTGGATATTACTGCTATATGAATTTGATATTAGGTAGTTGATAGAAAATGTACTAAAAATAAGTAGCCGACCATCTTTCTAGGCTTGAAAATGCATGTGATACTGACGTTGCATGTGATATTATGGAGGAATTCCCTAATAAGAAACTTTTGAAGGCTACGGCTTTACTGTGGTATGCTGATATTGTTAACTTTCTTGTTAATGGTGTTTTTCTTGTGATCTTGGTAGCTGGTGAAGGAAGAAATTCTGACATGATACAAACTACTGTTATTGGGATGAGCCCTACCTTTTCAAGCAATGCATCGATAAGATGATCCAGAGATGTGTAGCTGAGGAAGAACAAGAAGGCATCCTCTACCATTGCCATTCCACTCCGTGTGAAGAACACTTTATAGGATAGAAGACTACTGCAAAGGTCCTACAGTCTGGATTACAAGGCGTGCGATAGATGTCAAAGAACGAGGAACATCTCTCGACGTAATGAGCTGCCCATGCAAGTCATCCTCGAAGTTGAAATCTTTGATGTTTGGGGCATTGACTTCACGGGACCATTCTCATCCTCCAATGACAATTGTATATTTTGCTCATGGTTGATTATGTGTCCAAGTGGGTGGAGGCCATTGCTACGACCAAGAATGATGCAAATACCATCCTCAAGTTTTTGCATAAGAACATCTTTACTTAGTTTGTATACCTCGAGCTATCATCAGTGATGAGGGAAAACACTTCAACAACAAGCTAAATGCTAAGGCATTGCATCGATATAAAGTCCACCATAATATCGCCACAACGTATCATTCACAGACCAACGAACAAGTTAAAGTGTCCAACCTAGAGATTAAGCAGATCCTTGAGAAAGTGGTCAAGCCAAACCATAAAGACTGGTCTTTGAAACTATATGATGCCTTATGGGCCTATCGGACTGCGTACAAAACACAGCTGGGCATGTCACCCTATAGACTTGTCTATGGCAAAGCATGTCACTTACTGGTAGAGCTTGAGCACAACGCTTTTTGTGCTATCAAGAAAATCAAAATGGACTTCTAATTAGCTAGAGAAAAAAGATTGCTTGAGTTGAACGAGTTAGATGAGAATCGTCTGAATGCTTATGAGAATGCTAAGATTTACAAGAAAAAAGACTAAAAATGGCATGATGCTAAAATAATGCCGCAACATTTCGTTGAGGGTCAAAAGTTATACTCTACAACTCTCGCTTGAAGTTTTTCCTGGGCAAGTTGAAGTTTTGATGGTCCGGCCCATTCCAAGTTGTTAAAGTGTATCCACATGGTGCTATGGACATCAAGGATCTCAAAGAAGGCCCAACCTTCAAGGTCAATGGATAACATTTTAAGTCCTACAAAGGAGTACCAGTTCATCATGAGAAATATTCGGTTAGGTTACTAGATGCCTATCGCATCCATATCTATCCCTTTTATTTTATGCACTTTTATTTCTTGTAGTTTTAATTTCCATAGATTTTATTTTTTAGCATTTATTCTTTTTGTTTCTTATTCGAATATAGGTTTTATTTAATGTTTTGTTGGTTCTTGGCAGTTATCAAGGCATCAACCTAGAAGGAAATGACTTCCTAGACTTTTGGATAAAAAAAGACTTTTGAATAATCAGAGTTGCACTCCTACAAGAAAAAGTTGACGGCTTTGTACATAAGCAAGAAAGAATATTGAGTATCTAGTACTCCTTATTTCCATATTCATAACCTTTCACACTATCTCTCCTACTTCTTCCAGAGCCATTTCCTCATGTTCGTCACACAGCATTAACGTGTTTCACATGCTGCTTCCTTTTTACAACTCCATCATCATAATAATCAGCATTAATGGCTGATTAAAGCCCTATAATCCCACCATCTATTCACCTTTTTCTTGCCCTTTTATCCATACTACCACCAAACTAATAAGGGAAGCAGAAATCAATCTTTGATTATCCAATTTCCATTTTTATACAAACGTTTTGATTTCCTCCGCATCAACATCCTCAATTGACTATTATGGCACACAGTTTTTCCTCCTCCAACTCCGTTGCTGCTGAGTTTGACCCTGACAGCTCGGTCGCCATACTTAGTAGCCTATCTCCAAAATCTCTGGTTACCAATCGCCTCTTCTCGCCCTGCTAAGAAGACCAAGTCCTCCCGGGACAAAGGCAAGGGCATCTTCATACGAGAAACTTCTCCCCAGTAACTCCCTGGGCTAGGTTAGTTTTCTTTTCTTTTGTTTTTAGTTTTAGTTTAGTTTTTCATATTGCATATGCATGTTTTTCTTTTTCTTTTTATTAGTTTTTCTTGTTTCCTTTTTTGCATTGGGGGCAATGCTCTTCTCAAGTTTGGGGAGTACTATCCCATGTATATATTAGGTTAAATTAGGAACAATTTAAAATTTTTTTAGCCTGTAAATAGCGTAATCAGTTTTTGATGGTTCCCTTTGCTATGATTCCATTGATTCTAAAATTGATGCTGCGTTGATCATGATTTCCAATGATTAATATATTCTTAATGTTTTGCAACGTGTTAAGAGCTTTCATGTTTTGAACTTAGTATTGAAACTGCTATAGTTTTTAAATCACATGTTGCATACCTTCTAAAAGCTTAAGAAGCCTTAGGAAAATTCTAGGTCGACTCTCTGATGCCAATGCATGATTTAATAAGAATGAACATAATGCTCAATATAGCAATTAAAGGCTTAAAAACTCCTAAAAAATTAAGAAAATAATAAAAATTAATTGAAAACTCGATAAAATAGGCAAAACTGTTGAGAGACTCTTCTATGCATCTTGCTACCATAGTACACTAGGTGGGTTGTGTTTACTCCATTTAACTTTCCAGGTAGGAATGGTAGTACTAGCATAAGAATGAATAAAAGTCTTCACAGGATGACTCTGCTCGTAGGGCTCGGGGATGGGTTGTTTGCTCCACTCCATTTTCAGGTTTAAAGAGTAGTTATGATAAGCTGAAGCCCCAGTGATACATTATTGTGCTTAAAAAGAAAAAGAAAATGCAAAGGCAATAGTAGAGAGTAATTGTAGCGAATAATTTTCCCGTGCCACTTACGAAAAATTTAAAAAATTGTGTATGGGGGAGTTTCTCGCTTTTATTGAAAAATTGATTAAAAGGGGGATTTTCATGAAAACTCGTTATTTTTGAAAAATAGGAAGTCGCCACCGGTCACTTGGATAAGGTAGATCGAACACCAAAAACAAAACCAGAGATTCTAAGTTCGGGAGTCGGTTATGTACGGGGAAGGGTTAGCACCCCTGCTACACCCAAAATTGGCACCTAAGGGTTCATATCGTATTTTTAAAAAATCGATTTAATTTAAAAAAATTAATTCCTAATATGCATGGTTCGAATATTAAATTTGTCTTAATATATACAGTACCAAAGGAGATAACACCCGGAGACCGGAATAACACTCCCACTAAAATACCGGGATCGAAGGCCTAAGAATATACGTGGCAAATATAAACATGAACAAATAACATGCTTGAACAAATCAAGATATGCCAACATAAATAAAGAATAAAAAAATAAACAAGCATGCATAAAATAATAATAATAATAATAATAATAATAATAATAATAATAATAATAATAAATCAAATGCACCATATACAAAGCATACGTAAAAATATAGAATATAACATATATGAAGCAGTATGGTGCACATGGTAAGAATAAATGCAACCTATATATACATGTATACAATAAACAATGAATCAAACCATATTATAGAAGTATATATTATAAGCGTATACTATATACATACATATTACCTCGAGAAAAAAACATATGTATATGTGTTAAACATTACAAATAACATACTATATTAAAGATAATATATATACCTACTTTATACTATATTTATTAATATAACATATAATACCACGTTTTCTTCTCTCTTTTTTTTTGAAAAGGGCTATACATACTATGTACTATACCAATATAATATATATAATATAGCTAATAGCATATATATATATATATATACATACTATACGAAATATAAAAAAAGGAGCAAATAAACAAATAAAAGGGAAATAGAAGGCAAATGATGTAGATATAATAACATAGCATATAGAACCATGATTTTATACATATATCATATATCATACGATTGCACATATATAGATGTAAAATATATAACATACTAAATATAGATGCTTAACCCACTAAGGGGAGTTTTCGGTACCATATAACACATCAATCGTTAGGGTACTTGGATGGAGTATTCGGTATGTCGTATAAACCCCTCAACATCCAAGGCGACTTATTTACAGTGCACTCAATCCTATGGTCGGCCAACTATATCCGATAACAATTTTAAAACTACATCACTTGCCAATATAATTAACCAACTAACATTTACCTCCATGTTTTTTTTAACAAGCATTAAACCATGTCATTTCCAAAGCAACAACCATGCTTTAAAACACAATTATAAATAATACTTACAAGGATCACTTACCATGTGCATCCTCCAGCAAAACATGCTTAAAAACAGTATATCAAATACTTTAAAACATGCTTAAACAGTAGGTACATGAACACTAAACCAAGTGCATAAAATCATTCGAACAAGCACAATCGAGAGAGTAAAACCGCTTAATACTTACTTTTGAGTCTAGGTAAGTGTTTCAAGCTCTACCTTAACTCCCAAAACTCTGTTCCCAAAACATCAAATTCTTTAAACCACGTTTTCACTCACCGGTACGCGAAACCTCGATTCGCCGACGCGAAATCAAGTATCCGTAAACTCCAACGCTTCTCCAATCACTTTGGGATCAACCTCCCCTATTTTTACCACAAAACAACAGAGGATTAATGCATCATAATGCATTCTAAACACAGCAACTACAATCCTTCTCGGATTTCCACAAAACATTCACAATTAACCCTCCACAACAACCGAAAACATAACCAAAACACTTCGATTCACAACCCAGCCAACATCTATCAATCTAACATTACTTTCAACATCAAAACACATCTAAAAACAGATCCAAAACAACCTACCACCTCCAGCAACCTTACAACCATAGAAACACCACAAACCTCAAAACTAACAACCTAAACAAATAAAGATTCTTAAGTTTCGGGATTCCATTGATAAAAATCACTTATCAACATTATTAAACATCAAAAGTATAAATCAAAGCATCCTTAATTACTGGAAATTAGATCTAATCTGTGAATTAACTCATTTTCCCCAAATAACTCAATTAAACATTAGGAAATCATCAAAATCAGATTAGAAACACAAAAAGGATCAAATTCTTGGGAATTTCAGTAAAGAACCATACAATAGAGGAGATCTAGGACCTTACCCCTATTGTGAAGTTTCTCCCTCAATTGATTTGTGAAAAGCTAAGAAAACACAAGATTATTGTAAGATTTTGTGTAAACAATCTTTATAAAACAATTCGAAACAATAAAATCAAGTTAAAAACCACCTCAACTCTGGAAATTTGATGAAAACCCGAGTGTTTGGCTGAGGAGAGAATGAAGGGAAAAAGTTGAGAGAAAATGGCGTGATTTTTGTTTTGGAAAGTAATAACTGACTTTTAACAAAAAACCTCTTTAATTAATAATTAAAACACATGTTAAAATTTCTTCAATTAAGAGAGAAACCTTCAGAAACCAATTGGTAAAACAACTCCTTAAAGATTCTAAGTATTTGACCCTTTTCATTTTAGTCACTAGGAAATCACAATTTTCAAAACTTTCACTTTGGTCACTAACCAAAATGCCCCTCTTCCAAAACTCGTTTTACAAAATCGATATCACCATTATTAAATACATAATTAATAATGATTTAGAGCATTTTCCACAATTTTTCCAACACCAAAAATATATGATCCCGAAACTGACTCGAATCTCTACTCTGGTCTACCGGACCATCTAATAAACCACCAAACCTCTAAGCCCTAAAACTAGGGCGTTACAACTCTCCCCCACTTAAGAAATTTCGTCCCCAAAATTTACCTTGAGGAAACAGGTGCGAAAATTGTTTCACCATATCCGATTTGCGTTCCCACGTGGCCTCCTCAACAGCTCGACTGTTTTGCCACGTAGCACCTTACTGCTGGTATCAAGAACCTCTACCGGTTCTTCATCATGAGATAGGTCTGGTCTTAACTCAATCTCCTCCACCGGCATGACATGCGATGGATCCAACCTATACCTTCACAACACCGAAACATGGAACACATAATGAATCTTTCCCAACTCCAGGGGTAGCCTCAAACGATACGCAACAGGACCCACACGTTCAATAACCTTGTATGGTCCAATGAACCTCAGGCTAAGCTTCCTTTTCTGCCCAAACCGCAACACCTTTTTCCAAGGCGACACTTTCAAAAACACTTTATCACCCACAGCGTACTCATATCCCTACACTTTAAATCCGCATAAGATTTCTGGCGATCTGTAGCTGCTTTTAAGCGCTCACATATCAACTTTACCTTTTCAGTTGTGCCCTTCAAAACATTGGGCATCGACACAAACTTTTCCCCTGCTTCTGCCTAACACACGGGCGCACGACATTTCCTGCCATACAACGCCTCATAAGGTGCCATCTGTATGCTAGCATGATAACTGTTATTGTAAGCAAACTCCACTAACGGAAACTACTTCTCCCACGTTCCCTGGTACTTAATAACATAACACGTCAGCATATCCTCGAGAACCTGAATCACGCGCTCCGATTGGCCATTCGTCTGAGGATGATACGAGGTACTAAAATTTAACCGTGTTCCCAAGGCACGATGCAGACTCACCCAAAACCTTACGGTAAACCGCAGATCCCTATCCGAAACTATAGATTTGGGCACTCCATGCAAATGCACAATCTCAGAGATGTACAGTTCAGCTAACTGGTCCAAGGTATACGTAGTACGCACTGGCACAAAATGCGCACAATCGTAAACAGATCCACAATCACCCAAAAGGAATCCTTTTGGTCGGCGTCAAAGGCAGCCCAGACACAAAATCCATGGTGATTCTTTCCCACTTCCATTATGGTATCCTCAACGGTTGCAACAACCCGAAAGGAAACTGATGCTCAACCTTAACCTGCTGACAAACCATACATCGAGCAACAAAATCAGCCACATCCTTTCTCAGTCCAACCCAATAGTACTCCTCTTTCAACCCTTGTTACATTTTAGTACTACCAGGATGTATAGTGAAAGGACTAGCATGTGCCTCAGTCAAAATAGTATGCCTCAACTACTCGTCCTCAGACACCACTATTCGACCTTTGAAACACAACACCCCATCATCGTTGAAATGGAAATCCGTAGGATTTCCATCCATGATATCTTCCATATGAGGTACCAAACTCCCATCATACGGTTGCTTCTCCTTAATCATCTGCGACAAGGACGGCTTCACCTGCAATTCGGCCAACAAACCCCCGTCATTCGTCACACTCAATCGAGCAAACATGGCTCTCAACTCTACAACCGCTTTTCTACTCAAAGCATCTGCCACAACATTAGCTTTCCTCGAATGATACTCAATGGTCAGATCATAATCCTTAAGCAACTCCAACCATCTACGTTGCCTAAGATTCAACTCCTTATGTGACATCAGATAATTCAAACTCTTATGATCCATATAAACCACATATTTCTCACCATAAAGGTAATGCCTCCAGATTTTCAAGGAAAACACAACTGCTGCAAGCTCAAGATCGTGAGTAGGGTAGTTACATTCATGCACCTTCAACTGCCTGGATGCATACGCCACTACCTTACCCTCATGCATTAACACACAACCAAGCCCAACATATGACACATCACTATAAACAACGAACTCCTTCCCCGATTCTGGTTGAACCAAGACTGGAGCTCGCGTTAAGGCTTCCTTCAACCTTTCAAAAGCTCGCTGCCTATCTTTCGTCCACTCAAACCGAACATTCTTCTGTAGCAACTTTGTTAACAGAGCCGCCAAACTGGAGAACCTTTCCACAAACCTTCGGTAGTAACCCGCCAAACCAAGGAAACTCCTAACCTCCATCACAGACTTGGGCTCCTTCCAACTCATTATAGCTTCAACCTTATGCGGATTGACACGAATTCCTTCAGCCGACACAACATGCCCGAGAAACACAACTTTCTTAAGCTAGAACTCACATTTGCTTAACTTAGCATAAAACTGATTAGACAACAGCGTCTGAAGCACAATTCTCAAATATCTTTCATGGTCCTCCTCGGTACGGGAGTACACAAGGATATTGTCGATAAACACAACCACAAAGTAGTCCAAAAACTCATAAAACACACAGTTCATCATGTCCATAAAAGTAGTTGGTGCATTGGTCAAACCAAATGGCATCACAAGAAACTCGTAATGCCCGTACCTCGTATGTAAGGCTATTTTGGGCACATCCACCTCCTTCACCTATAACTGGTAGTACCCCAACCTTAAATCTATCTTGGAAAACATCGAGGCTCCCATGAACTGATCAAATAGGTCATCTATCCGCGATAAGGGATACTTGTTCTTTATTGTCAACTTATTCAGCTGTCGGTAATCTACACACATCCTCAACGTACCATCTTTCTTCTTAACAAACAACATTAGCGCTCCCCATGGTGAGATACTAGGTCTAATGAACCCACAGTCAAACAACTCATGTAACTGCGTTTTCAACTCCTTCAATTCCTTCAGAGCCATGCGGTAGGAGCAATAGATACCGGTATTGTACCCACAAAGACCTCAATGCCAAACTCTACCTCACAGTCAGGTGGCAACGTTGGTAATTCCTCCGAAAAACACCTGAAACTCACATACAGTGCGAACATCCTGCACCCTCAACTTCTTTGATCCAAGATTTATAACATAGGCCAAATAAGCCTAACATCCCAAATCCAACATTCGACTTGCTTCCAAAGTCGAAACAATATTAGACAAAAACTTGGGATTTTCACCAACAACCACCACCTCATAATCATCCGACAATCTTAAGGATATTGGTTTGGTCTCAAAATCCACCATAGCCCGATGTTCGGTCAGCCAATCCATACCCAAAATCATATCAAAACCATGGAATGGTAACTCCATCAAGTCCATAGCAAACACATATCCCTGAACCATCAGCAGACACCTACAAAACAACCTCTTAACCACGACTGTCTCCCTAAGAGAACTAGTCACTCTAACACTCACATTAAGAATTTCAACAGGTATATCAAGCAACTCAGCATGCTCACTCAAAATGTATGAATGAGTAGAACCATAATCAACCAACGAATACAATGACAAAGAATGTAGGGTAAAAGTACCTGCAATCACATCGGTGTTATTGCGACCCATGCGGTACGCATACACCCTAATCGGTCCACCTTCCTTAGGCTAGATAGCAACAGTATGAGCCACAGTCCTCTGCCCACCATCTCGACGCTAAAACGGTCCGCAGCCACGACCATGACCCCGTTACGGAGCAACAACAGGTGCAACACCCTGTCCACCTCGAGCCAACAACGGACAATTACGCCTCTGATGGTCACATGACCCACAACTCCAACAAGCATTAGCGACCACAGACGCAGATGTCTGACCCTTCTTGGCCAAACACGGGCAATCTCACCTCAAATGATCTCGAGATCCACAAACCCAACAAGTGCTAAACGAGGCTCTAACCCGGGCACCCTGCCCCTGGATTCCATATCCTATAACACCTCCGCCATGCCTCGACTCCGGGCGAAACCTCTTGTCACGGTGTCTCTTAGCCTGACCACCGCTATAACCTAAATCAACAGCTCTCTTACCCGAGCTAGAACCTCGTGATCCAGATGCCAAACCCAAATTTTGCTCCCACATCTTTGGCTCGATAAACCAACACATCAAAGTCGGTGTAATCAGTAGCAAGAATGTATGTCTTAACATCTTGGACAAGCTCATAGAAGAAACGATCACATCGAGTACGCTCGTCAGGAACCAACACAGGTGCATACTGACTCAACCTCACGAACTGCACCTCGTACTCCGCAACAGACATACTGCCTTGTACCAGAGCCATAAACTCACATTTCTTCTCGTCCTAGTATCGGACTCCCAAAAACTTCTTCCGAAGTGCCTCGCAGAAGAACTCCCAAGTCACATCCTATGTCGCCATACCGAATATGGTGGTAGTCCAGCTTGTATAAGCATCACCCTGCAGCAGGGAAATAATACAGCCCAGCTTACGAGCATTGGTGCACCCTATCTGGCCCAATATCCTCTCAGTACTGGCCAACCAACCCTCGGAGGCCTTAGGTAACAAACCTCAAAACTTAACTCTGCCCAAACTTTGAAGACGCTCAAGTGGCAAACCTTGCCCCTCAACTGGTGGTGCTGGCACACGAACACCCACAACTGCTGCTTGAAAGGCACCGATTATGGCCTATATCAACGGTGCCATATCACCCATCCCTGGTCCAGCCGGCACAAGCGGCACTTGTTCCACTCCTTCTAGTGGATTAGGTGGGGGTGGTGGCAACCCTCTAGGAGGTACAACTTCTCCTTCAGCATCCTGCCCAGTGCAGCAACAATCGTACCTGACCGCAACTCTCTCCTCGGTCCTATTATGCTAAAATATATCTAAGGCATGATAATCATTTCAAAACAAAATAGTTAGGCCACCCTCAAGCAAGGATCCAAGACTTCCATTTCAAAAATCAAAACTTTTCAGACTATAAGAATAAGGAAATGGTACCCCCAAAACTTCCCCAACATAGCATACAACAGCCACCATTCTTATATCAATCACCGTGCACAACAACTAGCGTACATACAACAATCACCGTACAAATCAAACATGGCAAAAACACAAAAACCTCCCAAACGAACCAAACCTGGCTTTGATACCACCAAATGTAACCCCCTTGACCTGACCTAAATGCCCAACCTAACCAAGAAGGCTACATTAGGTTTGCCGTAGCAAACCGAAGAGATACAACAAAACCTAGTTTTTTTATTATCTTATCTAGATGCCAATTATTAACCCTACATATTCATGTAGACATCAGGTGCAACCCCAACTCAATCGGGCATCAATTTGACATCCAATTGATCATATTTGCAATTTAGGGACCAAATTGCAATTATAGGAAATTTCAGGATTAAAGCTCACTTTTAAGTTACCAACTTTTAATTATTCAGGTTCCAAACTTTCATCTCACATATCGACTCAATCCGATCATTCTATCTCATACAATTGCATTGACAAGATTCAGGGACTAAATGCCAAGAAAGCAAAGCTGCCCAGCTGACATTAACAGAAATCGGCCTCGAGTATTGGTACTGGTGTTACCATACTGATACGCATAAAATGTACTGTACCGATACACCACGGCCCGTACCGATACATAATAACCAACTTACCTAACTTTTAAATTTTCAACATTCATATCAGTACGCTTATGTGGGTATCGGTACACGGGTTTAGGTTGAAAAAGTGAAATTCCAGAGGCTAGAACGTGTACCGATACTCTCTTACATGTATTGGTATGCCAGGCCAAAATTGCCTAGGCGTACCAGTACACATACGCGTACCGATCCCCCCATACCGAATGGTGTCTAGACGTACCGATACGGTCCTCAGTGTATCGGCACGCCTAGACCTATAATGTCTTAACTTGCTGGTTTTTCACCCCAAATGAATTCCCAAACCATTCCCACATGTTTATAACACAACACCAACATGCCAAGCATATTACAAGCGTTCAGGCTTCACAAGATCAATATCGCATCATAGCATCATGAGTCAAAAGATGATCTATAGGCATGCTCCCTATTATGCAACCAACCAACATATCAAAAGATAAACCAACAGCTAAACCAAATGTTTAAGGCCATTTACAACTTAAGAGCAACTAATGAAACATGCTCAAACAGATAGTTCCACAAAACATCTCCCAAAACACAACAAGTACCCTATTGCCCTTATTCATTATAGTCTAGTCTCCCGGGACGTTGGAAACAAGTCTTCCCAAGATCCCCTTGCTTCTTGCTGCCTCCCGATACTTTAATTCTCTGCATTAATGGACAAAGAGAGCATAAGCACACATGGCTTAGTGATGAATGCTAAGAACAAAACACCACCAATGCATTTAAAACAATTTACTTTACATCATCCTTTAAAACATCATGCCCTTTTTAAAACATGCACTTTACATCATTAAAACCAGCATATTAAACCATATGCTACATGTATCATTAATCAACAACAAGTCACATTGCTAACCCTCTACTTAAGCTTTCCCATGCATTACTACCAAATGCAAAGCTGAAGGAGAAACATGTATAAATCACATTATACAACATAAAACATTTCAATGATACATTAACAATTATATTGGCTTACAAGTGATCATTAGACAAGTCCAATAACAAAAGAGTTCATCGGATACACGGATTCAACAAGTGTTAACCCAACACTTCAAGCCATCTCAACCAGAATATCGATACAATCATAACCATGGTACATTAACAACCGGATACACTTTCAACCCACGGGGACACCAACCCCTTTCATCGGTTAGATGTTTAACCCACTAATAGGAGTTTTCGGTACCGTATAACCTCTCAACCATTAGGGTACTTGGATGGAGTATTCGGTACGCCGTATAAACCCCTCAACATCCAAGGCAACTTATTTACAGTGCACTCAATCCTATGGCTGGCCAACTATATCTGATAACAATTTTAAAACCACATCACTTGCCAATATAATTAACCAACTAACATTTATCTCCCTATTTTTTTAACAAGCATTAAACCATGCCATTTCCAAAGCAGCAACCATGCTTTAAAACACAAGTGTAAACCATACTTACAAGGATCACTTACCATGTCCATCCTCCAGCAAAACATGCTTAAAACAGTATATCGAATACTTTAAAACATGCTTAAACAATAGGTACATGAACACTAAACCAAATGCATAAAATTATTCAAACAAGCACGACCGAGAGAGTAAAACCGCTTAATACTTACTTTCAAGTCTAGGTAAGCGTTTCAAGCTCTACCTTAACTCCCAAAACTCTATTCCCAAAACATCAAAACGCTTTAAACCATGTTTTCACTCACCGATACACGAAACCTCGATTCGCCGACGCGAAACCAAGTATTTGAAACCTCCAACGCTTCTCCAATAACTTATGGATCAACCTCCCCTATTTTTACCACAAAACAACAGAGGATTAATGCATCATAATGCATTCTAAACACAACAACTACAATACTTCTCGGATTTCCATAAAACCTTCACAATTAACCCTTCACAACAACCAAAAACATAACCAAAACACTTCGATTCACAACCCAGCCAACATCTATCATTCTAACATCACTTTCAACATCAAAACACATCTAAAAATAGATCCAAAATAACCTACCACCTCCAACAACGTTACAACCATAGAAACACCACAAAACCTCAAAACTAACAACCTAAACAAATAGAGATTCTTAAGTTTCGGGATTCCATTGATAAAAATCACTTATCAACATTATTAAACATCCAAAATATAAATCAAAGTATCCTTAATTACTAGAAATTAGATCCAATCAGTGAATTAACTTATTTTCCCCAAATAACTCAATTAAACATTAGAAAATCATCAAAATCATATTAGAAACACAAAAACAATGATCAAATGCTTGAGAATTTTAGTAAAGAACCATACAATAGAGGAGATCTCGGACCTTACCCCTATTGTGAAGTTTCTCCCTCAATTGATTTGTGAAAAGCTAAGAAAACACAAGATTATTGTAAGATTTTGTGTAAACAATCTTTACAAAACAATTCGAAACAATAAAATCAAGTTAAAAACCACCTCAACTCTGGAAATTTGATGAAAACCAGAGTGTTTGGCTGAGGAGAGAATGAAGGGAAAAAGTTGAGAGAAAATGGCGTGATTTTTGTTTTGGAAAGTAATAACTAACTTTTAACAAAAAAACCTCTTTAATTAATAATTAAAACACATGTTAAAATATCTTCAATTAAGAGAGAAACCTTCAGAAACCAATTGGTAAAACAGCTCCTTAAAGATTCTAAGTATTTGACCTTTTTCATTTTAGTCACTAGGAAATCACAATTTTTTAAAACTTTCATTTTGGTCACTATGTCCATCTTCCAAAACTCATTTTACAAAATTGATATCACCATTATTAAGTACATAATTAATAATGATTTTAGAGCATTTTTCCATAATTTTTCCAACACAAAAAATATACGATCCTGAAACCGACTCGAATCTCTACTTCAGTTCACCGGACCGTCTAATAAACCACCAAACCGCTAAGCCCTAAAACAAAGGCATTAAAATCATCTAGATGCTTATGAGAATGCTAAGATTTACAAGAAAAATACTAAAAAATGTCTTGATGCTAAAATAATGCCCCAACATTTCGTTAAGGGTCAAAAGTTCTACTCTACAACTCTCGCTTGAAGCTTTTCCTGGGCAAGTTGAAGTCTTGAAGGTACGGCCCATTCCAAGTTGTTAAAGTATATCCACATGGTGCTATGGACATCAAGGATCTCAAAGAAGGCCCAACCTTCAAGGTCAATGGATAACATTTGAAGGCCTACAAAGGAGTACCAGTTCATTGTGACAAATCTTCAGTTACGTTACTAGATGTCTATCGCATCCATATCTATCCCTTTTATTTTATGCACTTTTATTTTTTGTAGTTTTAATTTCCATAGATTTTATTTTTTAGCATTTATTCTTTTAGTTTCTTATTCGAATATAGGTTTTATTTAATGTTTTGTTGGTTCTTGGCAGTTATCAAGGCAACAACCTAGAAGGGAAGGACTTTCTAGAGTTTTGGATAAAAAAAACACTTTTGAATAATCAGAGTTGCACTCCTACAAGAAAACGTTGACGGCATTGTACAGAAGAAAGAAAGAATATTGAGTATCTAGTACTCTTTATTCCCATGTTCATAACCTTTCACACTATCTCTCCTACTTCTGCCAGTTCCACTTTCTCATGTTCGTCACACAGCATTAACGTGTTTCACACATCGCTTCCTTTTTTACGACTCCATCCCCAGAATAATCATCATTATTGGTTGATTAAATCTCCATAATCCCTCCGGCTATTCACCTTTTTCTTGCCCTTTTATCCATACTACCACCAAACTAATAGGGGAAGTAGAAATCACTCTTTGATTATCCAATTTCCATTTTTATACAAACGTTTTGATTTCCTCTGCAGTATCATCCTCAATTGACTATTATGGCACACAGGTTTTACTTCTCCAACTCCGTCGCTGCTGAGTTTGACCCTGACAGCTCGGTCACCACACCTAGTAGCCCACCTCTAGCATCTCTGGTTACCAATCGCCTCTTCTCGCCCTGCCAAGAAGACCAAGTCCTCCCGGGACAAAGGCAAGGGCATCTTCATCCGGGAACCTTCTCCCCAGTAACTCCCTAGGCTAGGTTAGTTTTCTTTTATTTTATTTTGTTTTATTTTGTTTTTAGTTTAGTTTTTCATTTTTATATGCATTTTTTCCTTTTTCTTTTTCTTAGTTTTTCTTGTTTCCTTTTTTGCA
This sequence comes from Hibiscus mutabilis, assembly GCA_019671005.1. Classification (NCBI taxonomy): domain Eukaryota; kingdom Viridiplantae; phylum Streptophyta; class Magnoliopsida; order Malvales; family Malvaceae; genus Hibiscus; species Hibiscus mutabilis. Next base: position 33,966,193 of record CM033731.1, on the reverse strand, counting down.
TTGGGGGCAAGGCTCTTCTCAAGTTTGGGGGAGTACTATTCCAGGTATATATTAGGTTAAATTTAGGAAAAATTTAAAAATTAAAAAAAATTAACCTGTAAATAGCGTAATCAGATTTTGATGGTTCCCTTTGCTATGATTCCATTGATTCTGAAATTACTGCTGCGTTGATCATGGATTAATATATGCTTAATGTTTTGCAATGTGTTAAGAGCTTTTGGGTTTTGAACTTAGTATTGAAACTGCTATAGTTTTTAAATCACATGTTGCATACCTTCTAAAAGCTTAAGAAGCCTTAGCGAAATTCTAGGTCGACTCTCTAATGCCAATGCATGAATTAATAAGAATAAACCGAATTCTCAATATAGCAATTAAAGTCTTAAAAACTCCTAAAAATCAAGAAAATATAAAAATTATTTGAAAACTTGATAAAATACGCAAAACTATTGAGAGACACTCTTCTATGCATCTTGCTTCCTTAGTACACTAGGTGGGTTGTGTTTACTCCATTTAACTTTCTAGGTAGGAATGGTAGAACTAGCATAAGAGTGAATGAAAGTCTTCTCAGGATGACTCTGCTCGTAGGGCTCGGGGATGGGTTGTTTGCTCCACTCCATCTTCAAGTTTGAAGAGTAGTCATGATAAGCTGAAGCCCCAGTGATACATTATTGTGCTTAAAAAGAAAAAGAAAATGCAAAGGCAATAGTAGAGAGTAATTTTAGCGACTAATTTTTCCGTGCCACTTAGGAAAAATTAAAAAATCGTGCATGGGGGTATTTCTGGCTTTTATTAAAAAATTGATTAAAAGGGGGATTTTCATGAAAACTCGTTATTTTTGAAAAACATGAAGTATCCACCGGTCACTTGGATAGTATACCGGACACCAAAAACAAAACCAGAGATTCTAAGTTCAGGAGTCGATTATATGTGGGGAAGGGTTAGCACCCCGCTACGCCCAAAATTGGCACCTAAGGGTTCATATCGTATTTTTAAAAAATTGATTTAATTTAAAAAAATTAATTCCTAATATGCATAGTTCAAATATTAAATTTGTCTTAATATATATGGTACCAAAGGAGATGACACCCGGAGACCGGAATAGCACTCCCACTAAAATACCGGAATCGAAGGCCTAAAATTATACGTGGCAAATATAAACATGAACAAATCAAGATATGCCAACATAAATAAAGGGTAAAAAATAAACAAGCATGCATAAAATAATAATAATAATAATAATAATAATAATAAATCAATTGCACCATATACAAAGCATACGTAAATATATAGAATATAACATATATGAAACAGTATGGCGCACATAGTAAGAATAAATGCAACATGTATATATATATATATATATACAATAAACAATGCATCAAACCATATTATAGAAGTATATATTATAAGCGTATACTATATACATACATATTACCTCGAGAAAAAAACATATGTATACGTGTTAAACATTACAAATAACATACTATATTAAAGATAATATGTATACCTACTTTATACTATATTTATTAATATAACATATAATACCACGTTTTCTTCTTTTTTTTGAAAAGGGCTATACATACTATGTACTATACCAATATAATATATATAATATAGCTAATAGCATATATATACATACATACTATACGAAATATAAAAAAAGGAGCAAATAAACAAATAAAAGGGAAATAGAAGGCAAATGATGTAGATATAATAACATAGCATATAGAACCATGATTTTATACATATATCATATATCATACGATTGCGCATAGATAGATGTAAAATATATAACATACTAAATATAAATGCTATACGGGACTGAAATAAGAAGCAAAATAAATAAATACGATATAGACAACAATATGTAAAATATACGAACAAAACATATATAAAATATATTGAACAAATAAATAAAACACATAAACACATGTAAGCATAATAGAGGACAAAAATTAAAGGAAATAAAAAATAGTACTAAAATTAAAATGCAAAGCTAAAATTAAAAAATGCACGAAGACAGGGATGAAATGGAGAAATACCCAAGGCAAAGGACCAGATTAAACGAAAATTAGAAATTTGAAGGACCAGAAAGGAATTAACCCTTAAAAATCTGATTAAATACTATCAAAGGACTAAATTGAAAATCATTTAAAAACCCCAGGGACCACGAGCATGATTTAAAAAGGCGGAATGGCTTAGTGCATGAATATTTTGGGGCAGAATGGCTTATCAGGGCATTTTCCCATTTAAAAAACTGATTTAATCTAATTTAGGGATGAGATTAAAAATATTTGAAAACCAAGGAGGACTGGGGATGCAATTTAACCATGCAAAAGTCCTTATTGTGCAATTAAACTGGGGTGGAGGAATTAAACGGTGATTAAATCATTTTTAAAAATTAAAGACTCTATAAATAGGACTTATCAGAATCAGTTCAAACCCTTTGCCACTTTAATTTTTTCAATCCTAAAAGATAACCACTCCATTTTATAAATCCTTTGAACCCACCTGGGTTTTTCAGAACACGGTCGCCCACCGCCGCATCAGCCGTCGTCGCCCGCCGTTCACCAGCACCGATGGCTTCAAAAAACATCCAAAACACCCGTTTTCCTTCCTTAAACCAAATCTAACTTTCGATTTAAAAAATAAAGTCTCGTTCTGTTTAGATCTAAGAAATTCGAGACCCAAAAACCATTTTAAACCATTTTTTAAAGCTTTGAACCCTAAAGTTATTGGTAGAGAAAAGAGGAGATGATTGAACGGTGTCGTTCATCGGCAGCACAAACCTCGGCCTCCATGCAAGGCGGTGGCCCGACCAATGAAGGGTATACTCTTCCCCTCTTGTCTTTTTATTTTTTTATTTTCTTTAAATTTGAATATGCATGTAAAGATAAAAAGAATACCTCTCTGGAAATTGTTGTTTTTATTTTCTCTCAAATCTGTGTACAATGGTTGGAATTACATTGATATATATCCTGATTGTTTTCTGATTTTTCTTTTTTACATGGAATAAGCAAACTTTAAATGCTATCACTCTGGATTTGATTTTCGAACATTTCCCTTATGTTTTTTTTATAAATATGAGTATAATAGCCACTATTAATGACGATTCAGCTCTAAAATCTTATTTTTTATATTATTTGATGCATGTGTGGCGGTTAAGGAGAGCCGACGTGATTTCCAGTGATAGCGGGTTCCCCGGCGGGACAGCCACGTGGTCGAGGGCCAGTGAAGAGACTCTCGGTCGGATGAAATCTAGACTGTTGGATCAAATCTAATTTAACAGCTAGAATTGATTGAAGATGAACGGTCGATATTCAATCTTGGAGGATGACATGGCACTATCAAATCATGCCACACAGCGCGGAGAAGGCGGATAGTCTCGTGCGTGGGCTTCACGCGCGTGTAGGAGTCTAACGGTCTGGAGCGTGTTCCATACGCGCCAGCTGGAGAATTTCATCTTGTTGATCTGGACCGTTGGATTTAGCTTGATCCAATGACTGTCATTTGACTGCACATGAAGAATAAGATGACATCAGGGTTTCTGTTTTAATTAGGTTTAGGGTTTTTTATTACTGTGTCTGGCTGATTGGGCCTTTTGTATTATATTTAGGTTTGAGTTTTTACATTGTAAATGGACTTTGGGACTTTAATAAATATTATATGGGTTTTTAAACATCTGATATGTTTTTAAATTGTAACCCAATAATATTAATAATAATAGTAGTAGTAGTAATAATAATAATAACAATAAATACATAATAACATATACTTACACACTTTCGTACACATACATACAATAGTAATAAAATACATACATATACATAAATGCACACATAATAATAATAATACCATAATAATAATACATACAATTCATGCAATATACATACATACGGTATACATATACATGCAATATATACGGTTCACACATGTAACACACATACATATTTAGTACATATTAAACACTTATATTAATATTAATAATATTATACATAGCTGGACAAAAATGAGTGATTACAGCTGCCTCTCTTTTCTTGTTCTTGTGAAACGAGAATAAATCAAAGATCAAAAGCACTTATTTTTGTCCTAATTACCTATCATCGGCTTTGGAACCACGGGTTCTTCTGGAACTTTCCACTGTTCCTGTACCAACTCTTCAAACTTCAATGCCCTGATTTGTACTCGTCTCTACATTGAAGGAAAGCCTAACACCATGCCCGAAGGTCTTACTGATGGCTTGGATGTCTTACTAAATGGATTCACGCCAAAATGGATACCAAAATCCCTTAAAATGATGCCCCGATTTCTACCAGTCTTGGCATCAAAATAAGGTTAACATCATGCCTAGAGGACTTACAGATGGCCTGGAGGACTTAAAAAAATGGATCACCAAAATGGCTATCAAAATCCCTTAAAATGATACCCCAGTTTCTACCAGTCTTAATATTAAAATAAGGTTAGTATCATGCCCAGAGGACTTATAGATGGCCTAGAGGACTTAAGATCTAGATTCACACCAAAATGGCTACCAAAATTCTTTATAATGATGCCTCAGTTTCTACCGGTCTTGACATCAAAATAAGGTTAGCATCATACCTGGAGGTCTTACTGATGGCACAAAGGAATTAAAAAATCGATTCATCCCAAAATGGCTACCAAAATCCCTTAAAATGATGCCTCAGTTTCTACCGGTCTAGACATTAAAATAAGGTTAGCATCATACCTAGAGGACTTATAGCTTGCCTGGAGGACTTAAGACCTAGATTCACGCCAAAATAGCTACCAAAATCCCTTAAAACGATGCCTCAGTTTCTACCAGTCTTGACATCAAAATAAAGTTAGCATCATGCATGGAGGACTTACTGATGGCCTGAAGGACTTAAGATATGGATTCACGCCAGCATGGCTACCAATAGAAATCTTCAATAGGATCCACCTCTTTAACATGAAGTTGTAGATCAAAATCTTTGCATGTCTTCAAATACCTATTTAAAATAAGCAAAATGCTTTTAAGTTAGCATGCTCCTATCATAGGGGTGTCTAACTATATGATGAATGAAATGCAGTATTTTTTAGGGATGTTCAAAACTCCAAGTCCCTAAAAGGCCATTCTCGAATTTCTTTGCATCGCTTCTTTGGATGTATGCTTTTAAATCTTTATTTTATCAATCATCGCAGATTTGATCAACAAGATGATTTCAAATCTTTCGTATGGAAGGCTTACTCATCTTCAAGGTTACTATACCCATCTTCATAAGCGATTTGTCCTTGGTCCCTATACCTTCTTATAAGAATTCTTGCCATCTTCATTGCTTAGTATTGCCCTATTCAATCCTAGGATCCACTACTTCCAAGTCTTTGACCCAACATGCAGAGTCTTCAGCTATTCTAATCATTAGGGTGAGCAAAATGCCTTAATTCCCCAAACTCAACTTTGAGTTCAATCTTCATTTCTGGACTCAATCAAAAAATCTTGGGGAAAACCAATCTTTGGGCCCCTATACTTTTCTGTTATGCACTCTTGTTACCTCATGGGGTATTTTTGCCCCATTCTATCTTGGGCTTAACTATTTTTCTTATCTCTGACCCAACACTCATAGTCTTCATCTATCTCAACATTGGGACGGGCGAAATACCTCCACTCCCTAAACTCGTCTTCTTATAGTGTCTTGGCGAGAACCACCTCCAGCCCCCCATACTTGATCAATCATGCATTCTTATTATTTCATGTGGTATTGTCCTATTCGACCTTGGGCTCAATCTAGTCGCTTTTGACCCATCACTCAGAGTCTTTTTCTGCTCTTCACCTTAGGGTCAGCATAAGTCTTAGCCCCCTAAACTTTTCTCGTATTCTGAGATCTTATTTTCATCGAGATTCATTTCTCTAGACATCATGGTCGAAACCTACTCTAAGACTCTGAATCGTCTGACATATGAATTCATGCCATCACTCTTATCGTAGTCATTGATGGGTCACTTCTCTACGATAGGTCGATCAATCACTTCCACGACCTTGTATTCTGAATCTAATCCTTGAAGTAATACATGGAAATCTTTTTTACTTAAAATTTCATTTAGCTTATCATCATTCCAATGAAGGGTGTCATTTGGATTAGCATTCAGGACCTTGAAACCAAAATCTTAATAAAAAACAAAATAGAATCTCTGAATATCAAGTGCAATAGTGTTTTAGATTCTACCTTTCGGTGATCATTTCAAGCATAGCTTGTGTCTATAAAGACTTTGAATGTTGTGGCAATTTGAAGTTGTAAAATATCCCAAGATGACTCAGTTTATCCTTATGATTATCGCATTTCTACATAAGACTACTCTTTCTCAATTCTTATTTGTTTTGCTCCACCCAAAAAAATAGACTTGTTTAACCGTTGGAGTGCAAAAATATCATTCTAAGAATAACACTATGGGTGCCAGTGGGTGCTTTCGATTATTGTTGTGTTATTACTATTATAATAACAATTGTAATCGTATCTTCAAGGATACATCTTTGACGCCAGGGTCTTGAACAGGTGGAGCAAAGCTTCCTTATTAGATTTGTCAATCCTACGGCTCTATCAGAGTAATATGAGATTTATTTATTTCGTAGTTCATTTCTTCTCTTTTCTTTTTATATATATACGTATATATTTCTAGTCATTAATTACAATCCATTAAGGCACAGAAAGACTACGCTTAGAATTTCAATTTCAAGCAACTCTTACGGTTAAAATTTAGAGCTTTCATTATCGAATATCATCAAAGGAGTAGTAGTCTTGCTTTGCTGACTAGAGTCTATTAGAGGAAAGATCACACTTCATCGTTATCACAACATTCATCTGATCTCAAAATCGATGTCACATCTTGCAATTGATATCCAGTGACCTACAAGGACAAGAAGAGATATACATATATATGCTTTCAAGGTCATTGTATGTTAAGCAAAATGCATTTTTCATTGGAATAAAATCACCAAACATGACACATGCCCTTTTACAAAAAGATGTCTGCTACATTTGAGGCAAAGGTAGCAAAGTTGGTTCCATGCATTACTTCAAAAGAAAACCTAAATGTAGAGATGTCCTAATAAGCTGACATCTAGTTAAAACATGGACAAGATAAGATGGAGCTTCAGTCTGCTTGTCAAGTGTCACCTCATTCTGGCCTTCTAGGTGCGCTGTAAGCTTGCCCCAGTTCTTGTGCTTTCCACCGCAAGATCAATTCTTGTGTTAGGACCCCATCACTGACCAGCTTCTTGATCCCTTTTAATAACGCCCTACACTTCTTGGTGGCATGCCCCGGTGCCCCATATGAAAATCACAGGTACTACCCTGATCGCAATTGTGGGTAGATGAATTGGGTACCATCTTCATCGGTCTGGAAGTGAGATAGCAACCCTCTACTAATTGGGGAAATATGTCTACAACAGGGACCCCAAATATCTCCAAATTTGCACCCATCCAAGGAATTTTCTGTGGCGACTGAAGAAAATTAGAGGAACTTATTCTCTTATGATTACGAGTGCTTTGGAGACGACACTCATTTACTTCTTTACCTTCTTATGCCTTTTCTTTGGTTTGGTCCTTAGATTTAGACCCCAATTTTCCTTCTTAGATTGCGTATTCTATCCTTTCTCCAATCGACATGAAATCCTCAAATCTGTTCCTTGACATCTCGAGCATTATATCAAAGAAACGAAGTGGAAGTGCCGCGTGAAACAAGGGAGTCATTTCCTCTTCAGTTATGAGAGGCTGAACCTGGGCTGCTAGACTCCGCCACCTCAAAGCATAATCCTTGAAGCTATCATTTGACCTCTTTTTCATGCTATGAAGGAATTTCTGACTCGGTGATAGATCTAAGGCATATATATATTGGCCCAAAAAGGTTTTAGATAGGTCACCCCATGATTGAATCTGGTTTCTGTTCAAACTATTATACCATAATGCAGCAGGTCCCGTCAGACTATCGTAGAAGTAATAGATTAGTAGCTTTTCATTCTTTAAGTAACCATCCATCTTTCTATAGAACATGGTCAAGTGCACCCTCGGACAACTGGTGTCATAATACTGCATAAATCTAGGAGCCTTGAAATCCGGAGGAATGACCAAATCAGGGACTAGGCAAAGCTCCCTTATATTGAAAACATCCATTTTTTCTTTCTTCTTGAGCTCTCTCTTGACTCTATCCTCTAATTGGTCCAATCTCGATTTAGTTTGTTCCATTCTTTCTTTCAACTGGTTCTCAAATACTATCATCGAACTCGTAAAATCTTATTATTTAATTAATTAATGCATAAAATGCATCATAAATGTCTAAAAAGTAAAAGGCAATAAGTATAAAATGCGATGAATGTAAATAAGGTGTTGATTCGCAAACAGTCCTTAGAAAGACATATGTTTAACGGAGAAGATGTATGATTACAAGAAGCTAAAATAACAATTTACAGATAACGGTTGTCTTGACACTTCAACTTCGTGAAACGAGGTTCACATCCTATTTCTCGATGTTGTCTCTAGTCTGAATGGCGATCTAGTTGTTCTCTTCTTTTGCAAAAGGTCCACGGTAGTGAAAACCATGCACCTGGGGGCCTTCGAAAAGATCGCTAGCCTATTCAGCCAGAGTGTAGACAAAAGCTCTTCTTCGGTAGATCTGGGTGCAAATGAATTAAATCTTCAAACCTTGCGCCCAAGCTACGTCACCCCCTTGCTCGATATACTTCCCGTTTGTTGAACTTTGTTTTTTCTTCATTGATCTTTGTTCGGCCCAACCCGACATTGTAGCGTTATAGCTCTTGATTTCACAGGCTTCTCTCTTATTTTGACTGTCTTCTAAATTAGACTGTTCTCGAATCAAAATTTATGTGCATGATGTGGCGTGCAATACAAATATAGAAAAATAAATAAAATAGACACCAACAGAAAACAAAAGATCATGTCAATACAGTGAAATAAATGAATTAAAATAAATTAAATACTCAACAATAAAATAAAGCAATCAATTCGAAGCGAATAAAAGGTATGTGCAACATATAAAAGCAAACAGAACCTAAAAGGGTTAATTCTAAACGGGCAGCATAACGACATGGTTCTTATAAAGGGTGGGCTCCTACGGGCCATTATTTGCGGTTTGGATCTAAAGAAAACGGTACTCGAACTGCCTCTCGGACATCGATTCGAGGGAATACGACCCTTATACCATACGGGGTGAGGACCCCACGAAATATAAGGACTGGATCTCGGAACTGAATTACAACACTATACTGAGGTGAACACCCCACGAAGCAAAGTAATCACTCCTACTTAAAGGTTTTAAAACAATTGTATGGTGACAGAAAAAACGGTAAACAAACAAGGTTAGGAATTAAAAATTAAATTAAATCAAATTATGATACGAACTCTTTTAAGGTTTAACTCCTTTTTTATTTTTGAAAACAAAAATTTGTCCCCAGCAGAGTCGCCATGTTGTAACAACTAATTTTTCCGTGCCGCTTACGACAAATTTAAAAATTGTGTATGGGGGTGCTTCTCACTTTTATTGAAAAATTGATTAAAAAAGGGATTTTCATGAAAACTCATTATTTTTGAAAAACATAGAGTTGCCACCAGTCACTTGGATAAGATAGACCGGACATCGAAAACAAAACCAGAGATTCTAAGTTCGGGAGTCGGTTACGTACGGGAAAGGGTTAGCACCCCGCTATGCCCAAAATTGGTACCTAAGGGTTCATACGTAGTTTTAAAAAATTTATTTAATTTAAAAATTAATTCCTAATATGCATGGTTCGAATATTAAATTTTCCTTGATATCTACGGTACCAAATGAGACCAGGATGACACCCAGAGACCAGGATGACACTCCCACTAGAATAACAGAATCGAAGGCTTAAGACTATAAGTGCCAAATATAAACATGAACAAATAACAAGCTTGAACAAATCAAGATATGCCAACATAAATAAAGGGTAAAAAATAAACAAGCATGCATAAAATAATAATAATAATAATAATAAATCAATTGCACTATATATAAAGCATACGTAAAAATATAGAATATAACATATATGAAACAGTATAGCGCACATCGTAAGAATAAATGCAACATATATATACATATATACAATAAACAATGCATCAAACCATATTATAGAAGTATATATTATAAGCGTATACTATATACATACAAATTACCACTAAAAAACATATATATATATATATACATATATATGTTAAACATTACAAATAACATACTACATTAAAGATAATATATATGCCTACTTTATACAATATTTATTAATATAACATATAATACCACGTTTTCTTTATATTTTTTGAAAAGGGCTATACATACTATGTACTATACCAATAAATATAGGATATAATATATATATATATTATATAGGGATGATACACATAATATAGCAAATAGAATATATATACATACTATACGAAATATAAAAAAAGGAGCAAATAAACAAATAAAAGGGAAATAGAATGCAAATGATGTAGATATAATAACATAGCATATAGAACCATGATTTTATACATGTATCATATATCATACGATTGCACATATATAGATGTAAAATATATAGCATACTAAATATAAATGCTACATGGGACTGAAATAAGAAGCAAAATAAATAAACACGATATACACAACAATATGTAAAATATACGAACAAAACGTACATAAAATATATCGAACAAATAAATAAAACGCATAAACACATCTAAGCATAATAGAGGACAAAAATTAAAGGAAATAAAAAAACAGTACTAAAATTAAAATTAAAATGCAAAGTTGAAATTAAATAATGTATGAAGACAAGGACGAAATGGAGAAATACCCACTAGAAAGTATCAAATTAAACGAAAATTAGAAATTTGAAGAACCAGAAAGGAATTAACCCTTAAAAAAATATGATTAAATACTATCAAGGGACAAAATTGAAAATCATTTTAAAACCCCACGAACCACGGGCACGATTTAAAAAGACAGAATGGCGTAGAGCATGAATATTTTAGGGCAGAATGGCTTATCAGGGCATTTGCCCATTTAAAAATCTGATTTAATCTAATTTAGGTACAGGATTAAAATATTTGAAAATCAAGGAGGACTGGGGATGCAATTTAACCATGCAGAAGCCTTTATTGTGCAATTAAACTGGGACAAAGGGACTAAACGGTGATTAAACCATTTTAAAAATTAAAGACTATAAATAGGCCTTATCAGAATTAGTTCAAACCCTGTGCCACATTAATTTTTTCAATCCTAAAAGATAACCCCTCCCTTTCATAAATTCTTTGAACCCACCTGGGTTTTCCAGAACGCAGCCGCCCACCGCCGCACCAGCCGTCACCGGCCGCCGCTTACCAGAACCGGTGACTTCAAAAAAATCCCAAAACACCCTTTTTCCTTCCTTAAACCAAATCTGAATTCCGATTTAAAAAAAAAGTCCCTTTCTGTTTATATCTAGGAAATTCGAGACCCAAAAACCATTTCAAACTTTTTTAAAGATTTAAACCCTAAAGTCATTGGTAGAGAAAAGAGGAGATGATTGAACGGTGTCTTTTTATTTTCTTTAAATTCGAATATGCATGTAACGATAAAAAGAATACCTCTCTGGAAATTCTTGTTTTTAGCTTCTCTCAAATCCGTGTACAATGGTTGGGATTACATTGATATATATATCCTGCTTGTTTTTTGATTTTTCTTTTTACATGAAATAAGAAAACTTTAAATGCTATCACCGTGGAATTGATTTTCTGACATTTTCCCTATGTTTTTTTATAAATCTGAGTATAATAGCCCACTATTAATGATGATTCGGCTCTGAAATCCTCCTTTTTATATTATTTGATGCATGTGTGGCGGTTAAGGAGAGCCGGCGTGATTTTTGGTGATAGCGAGTTCCCCAACAGGACGACCACATGGTTGAGGGCCGGTGAAGAGACTCTCGGTAGGATGAAATCTAGACCATTGGATTGAATCTGATATAACGACTGGAATTGATCGAAGATGAACGATCGATATTCAATCTTAGAGGATGACATGGCACCATCAGATCATGCCACGTGGCACAAAAAAGGTGAACAGTCTCGCGCGTGAGCTTCACGCGCGTGTGGGAGTCGAACGATCTAAAGCATGTACCACACGTGCCAGTTGGAGAATTTCATCTTATTGATCTGGATCGTTGGATCTGGCTTGATCCAACGACTGTCATTCGGCTGTACATGGAGAATAAGATGACATTAGGGTTTCTTTTTTAATTAGTTCTAGGGTTTTTTATTATTGGGTCTGGCCGATTGGGCCATTTGTATTATATTTGGGTTTGGGTTTTTACATTGTAAATGGACTTTGGGACTTTAATAAATATTATATGGGTTTTTAAATATCTGATATGTTTTTAAAATTGTAACCCAATAATAATAATAGTAGTAATAATAATAATAATAAATACATAGTAACACTTATATTAATTTTAATACTATTAAACATAGCTGAACAAAAATGAGTGATTATAGCAATCATTAAATCTTTCTAAGGTCATTCAGTGATGAGTGCATGTGACATAAGACCAATTGCACCTATAGTAGAATTGATCTTTGGAATAGAATTGTAAGCTCTAATGCATTGCATCTCACTAAAATAGCTGAGGAATGAATTACTGCTGCAGCATGCCTTGGAATCCTTATAATCATAGCTTATTTGGAACCCTAGAAACGATGGGCTTTTTATTCTTTTTATTTGTTTTGTTTTTGTTTTTCATGTTTACATAATTGTTGCTTAAGGACAAGCAACAGTTCAAGTTTGGCTTTTTCTTGGCTTTTGCTTGTCTTTAAGCTCATTTAGCTGCTTTTATAGTAGTTTGCATATAGTTTGCATGTAGTTAGGGAGTTACACTATCTCTTCTTAATTGTTATATACTTTGTTTCTTTTAATGGGAAATATAGTGTTTTTTTGGTGCATGCGCAGGACCTAATGGATGTTGGAGGAATATTGGAGCGGAAGGATAGCAAATCTCTCGGCTGGAGCTGACGAGGCAAGAAGTGTTGGAGATAAATCTATCTTTGACCCACGTAGACTCTTCCAAATACAGAACTCATTAAAGATAGTGGGAAAGCAAAGATCTTCTTAAAGGAGGTTGCACGCATTTTAAGGTTACAACAACAATCCTTAGTCTTTAATTATTGGAGAATTACTGGAGTCAAAGTTCTAGAGGTTTATTGCTTTTTAAGATTTTTTGTTTTGAATACTCTATTTTAATGATATAGTTCTTTTCCCTTCATCTATTATGTTTATCGTTCTTCATGCATAGTTATTGTAAGAGCTATCGAGAGAGGTCTTTTAACTATTAATTTGTAGCTTAATATCGAGAAACTTAGGTTAAACAAACGTGAACAGTGGGGCTAACCTGTTAACTTAGTCTTAATCCAGCTTAGACATAAGCTTAGGGTTTCAACGACTAAAAGGGAGAACTTAATAAATAATAGAGTTGTTAGGGTTCACGCATGCATGTATTACCTTAGCGCCAATATTATTAACTTCTAGGCATCGAGAGAGTCAGAAGTTCATTAAAAAATCTTGTCGAGTAGATAAAGATCTTGATGGTTTACGCAGGCATGTATTGCAAGTCGCTATAGTATTGAAATAAGTAATCGGGCATAATTCCTAGGCAATAAACCCAGCTTTCATGTCTGTTACTTGCCACACCATTTGTTTGTCTTGATCATAGCTACCTTTACTTAATTTGAATTTAATTTTGATAAGTCGACACTAATCAATACTTGCTCAAATATTTTTAAGTTCGATAACTTTGTAGTTATTGATCCAATCCTCGTGTGTTCGACACTCTACTCTATAAATTTATTACTCGATTCAACGAGTATACCTGCTCTAAAGTGCATCACTATTCGACAAGCATCCGGGAGAATAACATGCTACATGTAATCATATATGTTAGCTTAACACTCGACCAAGAAAATAAACTATTGCATGTCTTGACTCAACATAATAAAGTTATTGGTTGAACTATCGCTGACTTAAAGGGCATAAGCCCTACTATTTGTATGTATAAGATTTTGCTTGTAGATGATAACATCAACTAGATTGAACCACAATAGAGACTTAATCCAATCATGAGGACTATGGTTATGAAGGAGATCATCAAATGGCTTGATGCTGGAATCATCTACCTTATCTCAGATAGTTCTTGGGTGAGTCATGTCCAGTGCGTGCCAAAGAAAGGAGGCATGACTGTGATAAAGAACGATGCTGATGAACTCCTCTTAACAGAATCGTTACTAGATGATAGATATATATTGACTATCGAAAGCTAAAAAAAAGCCACAAAGAATGATCACTTCCCTTTGTCGTTTATCGACCAGATGCTCGACAAGCTTGCGGGAAAACCTATTATTGCTTCTTAGATGATTACTCTGGGTACAACCAGATTGCTATATCCCCAGAGGACCAAGAGAAAACAACATTCACATGTCCATATAGAATTTATGCCTTTAATCGATGCCCTTTGGCCTATGCAATGCTCCAACAACATTCCAACGTTACATGATGGTCATATTCTCAAACATGGTGGATGATTTTTTAGAGATCTTCATGGACAACTTTTTTGTCTTTGGAGATTCATTTGATCAATGCCTAGGCAACCTTTCTAAGGTGTTGACAAGATGTGAGGAAACTGATGTTGTGCTTAATTGGTAGAAGTGCCATTTTATGGTTGCCGATGGCATTGTCTTAGGTCATTGTATTTCCAACAAGGGCATTGAAGTGAACAAAGATAAGATAGAAGTCATAGAGAAGCTTTTACTCCCATCAAATGTTAAATCTATTCGAAGCTTTCTTGGCCATGCCAGTTTCTACAGGAGATTCATCAAAGATTTCTCCAAGATTTCAAAGCCTTTGTGCTCGTTGCTGGAGTAGAATAGGGCATTCGAGTTTGATGACCAATGCTGTGCAACATTCAACACCTTGAGGAAGAAACTTATTTCTACACCGATTTTAGTGCCCCTAATTGGTCACACCTTTTGAGGATATGTACGATGCTAGCGATTATGTTGTTGGCGTTGTTCTTGGTCAGAGTTGGAGTAAGATCTTTCATGTTATATACTATGCTAATCATACCCTAAATAAGGCACAACTAAACTATACTACCATTGAAAAAGAACTGCTTACTGTAGTTTTTGCATTTGATAAATTTAGGGCATACCTTATAGGAACTAAAGTCATTGTGCATACCGATCATTCAGCCATTAAATATTTATTGTCTAAAAAGAATGCTAAACCTAGACTTATTAGGTGGATTTTACTATCGCAAGAATTTAACATTGAGGCAGTGGATAGAAAAGGTACTAAAAATCAAGTAGCTGACCATCTCTCTAGGCTCGTGAATACATGCGATCATGATATTTCATATTATATTAAGGAAGAATTCCCTGCTAAGAAATTATTGAAAGCTATGACATTATCGTGGTATGTTGACATTGTTAACTTTCTTGTTAGTGGTATTTTTCCTTGTGATTTTAGCAGCCATGGACGGAAGAAATTTTGACACAATGCATGCTACTACTATTTTGATAAGCTCTACATTTTCAAGCAATGCGCCGATCAAATGATCTGGAGATGCATACCCGAGGAAGAACAAGAAGATATCCTCTACCATTGCCATTCCACTTTATGTGAAGGGTACTTTGGAGGACAAAAGACTGTTGTAAAGGTCCTACAATTTGGATTCCATTGGCCAACCTTGTTTAGAGATGTCCAGGCGTACTACAAGTGTAACACCCCCTACTCGGTCTAGGAGTTAAACCGGTTTAGGAAGTGTTACCGAACAAATATTCAAACATCCATGAGATATCTTAACACTACACAATTAAACATACCTTTAGGTATTAGGGTAATTTAAAACTTTTTAGTCTGATTTATTATTGATGTTTCAAACTTTAATACACACAACTTACCATATTACTTCTACAATCTCATAAGATTTATCCTTAATCATAAACTTCATTCTTCTAAAACTAATTACCAACTTTGTATACTTATATCCATTTAAGACATATAGATCATTACTTAAGGTTATTCAGAATGCTAGTAAACCCTTATTTTAAGGTTTTTAAGTCTAAATGTTCTTATCATTTAACTTCAAATCTTATTATCAAGATTGTTAAGACATTCAAGAAGATCTCATTTTCTTTTAAGACATTAGAGGGTAGCTTTCATTCCTTATCTCAATTCCTTCTTACAAAACATTATAAGGATTTCACATTTCCAAAGCCTAGTCTTACTTACTAGGTTAGTTTTCATATGGTAACTATCATTACTCAACTATCAAAGGCATAACTATAACATTCATAACACAATCACATGATCATATACATTTATACACTTGCATTAACAATAGCCTTACTTATCTATTCATCCATTCAGAATATAGCATGAACATGCATTGTATTGATTATGATATCACATACAATTTCCCACTTGCAATAATTTAGTCATAAACATTCATTCATCTCAACTTAGATTCCTAAATTATTAAGCCTTGGTGTCCATTAAAGCATATATTTTCTTAGCTATGATATAAGCAATAGAAAAACAATCTAACTCCTATTTCATATAGTTCATTCATTCTAGCCTTTAACCTCCTGGAGTACAAGTTCATAAGAATGTGATCAAGGTCTTTTAAAGACTATCATCTTATAACTTTAGGATTCATAAAGAACAAACATAGATTAAAGGTAGAATCATAGTTTAGCCTAGTCAAACACATCATCACGAAGCATAGCCAAAACATCTTATATCATACCTACTCAATCTCAAGCATACAAACACTTATCTTAGCAAGTATCCATATCACAAACATGACTATTAATTTTACAAACCTTGTACCTTCTTCATAAGGTACTATAATCATTACTTTGAATGCAATTATATGTTAACTAACCACTTAGTTAACATAAACCTTAATCATGTTTTGCCACCCTAGGAATTTAAAGTAACTATAACTATAAACATACTCTAAGCTTAGGCCTTGTGTGACTTGCTGCCGAGAGTTGACACGATCCTCGCTAATTGAGTGATAACTACCTAAAAGATCATATAATCAAATACAAGTAAGTTCAGAAGAACTTAGTGAGGTAACTAGACCAGTCCAAACATACAAAGATACAAGGAGATAGATAAATTTACTTTTACAAAGTCCTTATGATTTAGTTTTGATTGATTCCTTTTATTTAGTCAAAGTTTACTCCATTCTCTCTACTTACTCTTTCTTTGAGCCATTTTATATTTGATTCACCAAGAACCATATATCTTGAGCTTTCAATTTATGTCTTCCATACTTCACAACAGTCTACATTTTTAACTTGCAAAACAATTCATTTTAATTTGCTAAACTGTCCACCCTTTTAACTTGTAAAACAGTCCACTTAGTTTGCAAAACCGTCCATATTTAAAACTTGCAAAACAATCCATTTTAATCTACAAACTAGTCCATATTTTAAATTGCAAAGCAGTCCACATTTGACTTACAAAACAATCCACATTTTTAACTTGCAAAACTGTCCATATTTGACTTGCAAACACAATCCACATTTTTAACTTGCAAAACTGTCTATTTTAATCTACAAAACACTCCACTTTTTATCTTGCAAAACAGACCATATTTGACTTACAAAATAGTCTATATTTTTAACTTGCAAAATAGTCCATTTTAATCTACAAAACTGTCCACATTTTAAATTACAAAGCATTACACATTTGACTTACAAAACAATCCATATTTTTAACTTGTAAAATAGTCCATTTTAATTTACAAAACAGTCCACTTTTTATCTTGCAAAATAGTCCACATTTGACTTACAAAATAGTCCACATTTTTAATTTTCAAAATAGTCCATTTTAATATATAAAACAACCCACATTAATCTTCCAAAACAGCCCCTAATTAGTTTACAAAACAACCCTTGTTTCAAGTTTACAAAAATAGTCAATTTTGATCACAAAACAACCCCTAATTAGTCTACAAAATTGTCCAAATCTTCATTTATCAAAACAGTCCAAAAACAATTTATTATGTCGATAAAACTGTCCAAATTAGTTTACCAAACTATCCATTTCAAGTTCACAAATAGCCCTTCCTAATTTGCCAAAACAGTCCTAAAACAGTTTCATTTTTAGATCACAACGGTCCACATTTGGTTACTAGCAAACAATGTAACATATTCAAGCTTCAAGCATAATCTAACAATGGTCCAAGATTATACCAAGAGATCTAAAACATCACATGATTATTCCAAGCATAACAATCAATATCATATCTTGTTTCCTTATTAAGCATATAGTAACAATCTTGCATATACATTTTAAGAATCACTCAAAAACAATAAATTGTTTTTCTTTCAAGGTCATAAACATTATCATTTATTTCATTGTTTTATTTACCTCAATGTCATTAGCATACAATGTGGAAACATATTCATTTTCATAGATAAGAATCATTTATATTCACTTATAAGTTCTTTATAATCTTATAATTATTATTTCAATTAATCTCCTTGGAATTAGACAACATACATACACTCGAATCCCACCCAAACTATCACCACTAAACTTTTAAAAATATGGTCAATCCTTCCATTGTCGCCAATGAACGATCACAACACATACCTCCTACTATCGCCAAATAAGGACCTTAATTGTCCTGGACCGTAGTCCCTCCTACACAAGAACTCAATGGATCATATGGCATGCCAATTGTGTCCTAAGTTGACTGAAATCCAAAGGTTTATACATAATTTCATATCTTTTCATTTCAATTCATAACATTTGCAAGCATTGCATGTCATTACCATTTGAGCTTTAGCTTCCTTTCATTCATTTTCATTTCATTTCAAAGCATAACTAAGCATGCTATCATACCATTTCACTTAATCATGCTTTTCATTATAACATGGCATTATTAATTACATTGAAGTTAATCCTTATGCATATTACTTTTATATATCGTTTAAGTATATCATTTACATCAATTAGAATCATTACACCTTGCATAGCATTCCTTTAACTAGTTTACACTATACATTCACACAGAGAAGTACCAATAATCACATAACAAGAAACCATAATATACTTTACCATATCATCAATCAAAGATTCATACTACTAGATTACCTTGAGCTTTCCTGATCCAACATTAGTGTACTATTTGACCAAGCTTACTAAGCGATATAATTATTTTCTTTAAGACTTACTTCATACAAGCTATTAGTACATTAAATGTCTATTACCATCTCATTTCAAATCATTAACTAAGTGCTCAAAGCTATCAAATAACATTTATCTTGGCTCAATCCTTATAATGAGTTCTTAATTACTTTTCATATCTTTCTTACATTTAGCCATACTTGTTACATACATTGGTTGTTATTCTATTTAGGTCTTAAGAAATCATTAACACACAAAGGTTAGTTACACTTACCTTATATCCCAAAGTTATGGGATATCTCGATCCACTAATTACATTCGATCATCTTCTACTCAATACTTGATTCACCCAAGTCCTTTGATTTTGTACTGTCCCTTCCTGAACCTTGCTTCCTCTAGCAATTTTTAATTTAAAAACCACAAGTACATCCATTAATATACATACCTTTTTAACACACATTAACTTAATATGCATAACCAATATTATCATTCAAGCATTCACCATGCATATAGTAGTCATTCCTTAATTTCATTTCCATGTTAAATCCTTGTTTCCAACTTTTCGCAACTTGAGCTATCATTAAAGAACTATCTTTTCATAACAGAGTATACCATAAAATTTAAAGTTCATTACACCTTTATAAACTAGATTTAACCAAGGTTATAACAGTATAAACCTCATAATTTAACAAGACCTACATAAAATTATGAGAATTCTTGAAAGTCTCTAGGCAGAATCTGTTTCCAGATTTTCTACATTACCTTCACTAAAAAATTCAGAACTTTTGATTTAGAGCTCGAAATAAAAATTGTTTGGTCGAGATTAAACTAGACTTACACGTGGTTCTACACATATAAAATTCTTCCTTTAAATCGACATATTAAAGTTTCTATGAATTTCTAAACTTACTGCCAGATCAGAGCTTTTCTAGGAAGATTGCCTTTAATCTCCATTTCAACTATTCTAAGTACTTCAAATCAACATATAACTTCAAAATAATTGTAATTACCATTCAAATTCCTCCTTAAATTTAGATTTCCAGTATCATTTAACTTAATTTCTCATAATCAACAGCAAGATTTCATACTTTAAACAACATTTGTCTATTATTAAAATCATTCAAACACCATTGCATTCATAATCAGCTCACCTTGTGCTTAGGTCTCTCTTGCATTTCCAGCTCCAAAACTTCAAATTCAGTTCCAATTTAAGCTTCCCTTGCTCCTGTATTTCCTTCAAAACAACGTATAAATTTCCAGAACGCATTCTTATTCAAAATCATGTTCTTTCTCTTCTTCATTAATAGTTCAGCCAAGGGAGAGTAAATTCAAAGAGAAAGATGGTGGAATGAGAAAATGGATCTCTTCCCCCCTCACCACATGTCTGGTTGGCTCTCATGCATGGCCACATGGATTCCACTCATCCAAAGTGGTGGAATTACACATGCAAGAAGCAAGTTTCTTCCTTATTTCATGTTAGTCCGAAAAGCTACTTACCCCACTTTACAATTTAGTCACTATCTCATGTATTCTTTCTTATAATTCAATATTTAATGTTTTGATCAAAATACTAAATTAACCAGTTAAGGCTCACATGTGCTCCTTCATAATCCTTGAAATATAATTAATTTACTCATTTGCTAATTGACCTTTATCTTAATTAGCTCTTTCACCTTCAATTCTATTGACTTACTTATTCGATTGACTCAAATTGATTCTTTAATAGTCCAAAGGTAAATTCTCTAAGCATGTGTCCACCCTGTAAAACTCCTAGCCCAGTTTTAAGGGTGTTACAACAAGTCTTGCGATAGATGCCAAAGGATAGGGATCATCTCTCGAAGGAACGAGCTACCCGTGCAAGTCATCTTCAAAGTTGAAATCTTTTAAATTTTTGGGCATTGACTTCATGAGACCATTCCTATCCTCCGATAGACACTTATACATCCTACTCACAGTTGATTATGTGTCCAAGTGGGTGGAGGCCATTGTGAAAACCAAGAATAATGCAAATATTGTCCTAAAGTTTTTGTATAAGAACATCTTTACTCAGTTTGGGGTGCCTCGGGCTATTATTAGTGATAAGGGCAACCACTTTAACAACAAGCTAATTGCTAAGGCATTGCGTAGATATGGAGTTCACCATAAGATCGCCACAACATATCATCCCAAACCAATGGGCAAGCCGATGTATCAAACTGAGAGATCAAGCAGATCGTTGAGAAAGTGGTCAAGTCGAGCCGCAAAGATTGGTCCTTGAAACTAGATGAAGCCTTATGGGCCTATCTGATTGCATTCAAAACACTGTTGGGCATGTCCCTTACAAGCTTGTTTATGGGAAGGCGTGCCACCTACCAGTTGAGCTTGATCATAAAGCCTTTTGGGTGGTTAAGAAGATTAACATGGACTACCAACTAGATGGAGAGATAAGACTATTGGAGTTGAATGAGTTAGAGGAACATCGTCTGGATGCCTATTAGAATGCCAAGGTTTACAAGGAGAAAACCAAGAGATGGCATGATGTGAAACTGATGCGTCAACATTTTGTTGAAGGCCAAAAGGTCCTACCCTACAACTCTAGCCTAAAGCTCTTTCGGGGCATGTTGAAGCCACATTGGTCCAGCCCATTTGAGGTTGTCAAGGTGTACCACATGGTGTTGTGGACATCAAGGATTTAAAAGATGGGCCGATCTTCAAAGTCAATGGTCAAAGACTCAAGACCTAACAAGGCGCACCCGTTCATCGTGACAAATTATTAGTCACGCTACTTATTATCTCCTCAAAAGTACTAATTTTCATGCCTATTTTACAGTATATTTGCTTGTCTTTGAGCATATTTAGCTGCATTGAGTTGTTAATTACATGCATTTGCATAAGGAGTTTAGAATTGGACTAAGCTAGTGTGAAGGGTTGCTTGTTGGCAGTATTGTAGGCACGGAAGAGCAGATCAACGCAGGAAGGGAACGATGACAAAGAGGATGCGAGTAGCTGTTGGCAGCGAAAGACCAAAAATTGCTAAAGCACCAGTTGGCAGAGAAGAGGCGTTTGATGCTCGATCTAGTGGACGATGAACCATTGATGACGTCAACCCTAAGATTCAAACAACAGATAAGATGATCGCATTCCTTATCCTTGAGCATTCAAATTCAAATTCAAATTCAAGGCTTATCCTAGGTCATCCTTGCATGCCTATTTAAAGAACTCAAGCAAGCACTTGAGAGGGGGACGATTAGAGATAGCTTCATTGATCACAGTCGCCTGCACCCAGGAGACGTGGTTCGACCAAGCTTGACCGAGAGCCTGGACCAAGAAGGGCTGCATCAATCAATCCTCTTCTAGCCCATTCCTATAATGCATCAGTTTTGGGTCTAGTTGTTTTGGGGTTCATTTTGAGGGTTCAGTGGACCGATATTAGAGATTCGAGTCGATTTCAGGATTAAATTGAATTAAATATTTTTGAAGGTGATAAAAATATGGAAAAATGTTCTAATATCATTATTTAATTTATAATGATTATCGGGAAATCAATTTTGGAAAATGAGTTTTGGAAATCGGACATTTTGGACTAGTGACCAAAATGTAAACTTTGTAAAACTTTTTTTTAGTGACAGTTTTGTAAAAGGGTCAAAACATTGAATCTTTAAGGATCTATTTTCCCAAAGTCTAATCTAAGACTTTATTCCTTAATTGGCTATTTTTAAAGTGATTTTGGAATATATAAATAGGTTGGGGATAATTAATTTGATAATTAATTCTTTAAACAAAAATCACGTAACTAACTTTCTTTCAAAGTCTTTTCTCTCAAAATATCTCCAGCCAAACACCATTCTCTTCTTCTAAATCTTAAGGTAAAATCATGTTTTCTTTAATCCTTTGATTTCAAATGATTTCTTGTTGATTGTTTATCAAAACCTTTGTGTTTTAATTTTGTTTTCTCATGTAAATCATCCAATTAAGGGAGAAAGCATCCATTAGAGGTAATGTTCATTCTTCTCCTCTAATGAAAGGTTCTTTACTGAAATTCCCAAGTTATTGATCATTTACAATTGTTTTCTAATGTGTTTTGATAGTTTAATTATGGAAAATTGGTTTAATTGTGTTTTGATTTATGAAATTGATAGATTTTCGAGTTGGATCTATTTTGTTGGGTTCTTGAATAGAATAGATCATGATTTTTAATGTTTATTAACGTTAATAGGTTGGATTTAACATTGTAATCTCGAAACTAGTTGAATCCTTAATGTTTAAGGTTGATAGTTAAGGGTTTTGGTGATGTTAATGGAGTTTAATCATTGCTGGAAGTAAAAGGATGTTATAAAGGTGTTTTTAGACATTAATTAATGAAGTTTGACGTATCGAATCGTTATATTGTGGCTGGGTTAAGATTGGAAGGTGTTTGGGGTTGATTTCGATGGGTTTTGGATGGTTTTTGAGTGGGCAACTTGTGAGTTGCGGGTAATTGCTTTGAGGCAGTGGTTTGGATTCATTTTGATGCATATTTTTCTCTTGTTTTGCGTGGCTAAAATATGGGATAATCAAGGCGAAGTAGCTTAAAGTGGATCGTTGCTTTTCGGGAGCTTGTTTTGCATTGGCGAGCAAGGCAAGGTGTAATTTGTGAGTGGAAACTGGTTTTAAATAATTTCTAAAGGTTTGCAAATGATGTTGGGAGCTTAAGTTAAGTGTGAAACACTTACCTAAGCTCGGAAGTAAGTTTCTCTCATTGTTGCTTTTGTATATCGATTTGTATATGAGCATGTTGTTTCATATTTTGGTTTAAACATGGTTTGAGTTACTACTGTAAATGCATGGTTTAAAATACATATGCAATGGATTTTAAAGTATGAGAATGATAGTGAGCATTAAAATTTGTTCCTTGGGGGAATGTGTTGTTGCCTTGGCAATGTGGCTTTTGCATATGTAATGGTTTTATGTAATGCATTGTAAAACAATAAGTAAATGGTTTTGGAAATGATATATTGGCTATGTGTCAAGGTAAGAAACATTCAGATATAGTTGGCATGCCATAGGATTAAAGTGCACTATAATATATACAAAAAACATTGATCGTGGCTATGAGTCCTTGAGGTATGGCGGTTTAACTAGGCCACTCGGACCATTGGGACCTCACTTGGGGCATGCGGTTTAACTAGGCAACCCAATTTGATGGTGATCTTACGGTTTAACTAGGCATGGTATGAGTTGTGGTAGAGGTGAGTCTATGTGAATCTGTGTATTCGATATGCATGTGGATAGAGGTTCATCTATTTGGGGTCACTATAATTGCCAATATATGGAAGTTCAGGTGTTGAACCTATTTTAAAATGGTTTGGGATTTAAGCATGGTAATATGATTTAATGCTTTGGGATTTAAGCATGGTAACATGTTTTAATGCTTTGGGATTTAAGCATGAGCTGAATTAAAGCTTTGGGATTTAAGCATGTGATTTTATAAATGCTTTAGTGATAAGCATGTGATTTATATGTGTTGATGCATAGGGATTGTTATGCATGTTTCGGGTTGGAAACAATGAGCATGCTTTGGTTAATAAACATATTTTGAAAACAAGTGGTTTTTGGTTTTCAAATGGTTTCAAATGCATCATTTTTTATGAGCATCCTCACTAAGCATTTGTGCTTACGCTCTCTTTTCTAAATATGCAGAGCACTAGAGTTTGAGGTAGTATTGGCAAGGCAAAAGGAGATTCAAGACCTATACTATCTTTAAGTATGAAACTTGGTGTTACTTTCGGTTAATAAGGCAATGTGTTCGCCATATTTTGGGGGATTTGTAATGATGTATTACCATGGTTTTTGTTGTGGTTTACATGTTGTGATTTGATGATCATTTGACGAATAAAAAGCATGTTGGTTGAGCCATGCTAGTATGTGATGTTGCTATGAGATACCTTGGATTGCATCTAGGTTGTGTTGGTTTGTTTCAATGCTTTTATGATACTAGCATGTTTTGATCGATGCTAGGGAGGTATTGGTTTGTTGACCAAGAGGTTAATAGCCTTATGTTTGAATTTGGTATGTGAGTTGCTTGATTTTAGGGAGCATGCCTCTAGACTTGAGATTCAAGTAGATTCCCATGGTATGTTAATGAATTTGTGATATTATGACTAGGATCGATCCTTGATAATGTTGTATGAATGTTAGAAGCATGTTTAAATTGTTTGGAATCCATAAATGTATGTTAAACCAGCAAATTTGAACATTACAGGCGAGGGCGTATTGATACGTATAAAATCGTATTGATATGGGTTAGTGTTTTCAGGCATATCGTATCGATACGCGTGAGACTGTATTGATACGGGTTAGTGTTTTTAGGCATAGCTTATCGATACACATGAGACCGTATCGATACGGGTTGGTGTTTTTAGGCATTGAGTATTGATACTCGAAGAAGTGTATCGATACGAGTTTGAACTACTGGAATCTGAAATTTTGAAAATGCATAGGTGTACCGATAACTTGCTCGTGTATCGATACGGGTAGCTGTTAATTCAGTTAAAGTGTGTTTTAAAGGTTCTGTTTTCTTATGTTTTAGTCCCAGAAGGTTGTACATGCAATTAAATGGGTTTGAATGGTTAGTTTGAGCTGAGAATTGGCATGTAAGCATGTAATCTGACTAATTGAGGATTGGTAACCCTAATTTCAGTAATGGTTCTTTAAATTACCAGTTTTATGTTTTGGTCCCTAAAATGTATGGTATGCAATTGGTTGCCTTTTCGAGGTCTGTTTCCTTTGTAACTTCACCCGCTGCAAGCATGATCACTTAGGATTAATAATATGCATTTAGACAAGATAAAAGAAAAAATAGACTAATTTTCGTATCTTTCTCCGGTTTGATTCGGCAAACCTAATGTAGCTCACTTGGTTTAGTCGGGCGTCTAAGTCGGGTCGAGGGGGTTACATTTGGTGGTATCAGAGCACGGTTTTAAAAGGTTGGGATGTTGTTGTTTGATTGATTGCTATTGTTTGATATGCACGGTGATTGTGTATATGTGTGGTGATTGTTTTGTATCATGTTGGGGTATAAATTGGGAACACATTGCCTATTACCGAGGTTTTAAAATGTTTTATAAGGTTGACTTGGATCCTTTGCCGATTGCTAGCCTGACTTTAGTGTGTTTTGATGCTTTTGTTAGCATGGCTCGTTGTGAGACTCGTTCGACGACTGGTAATCTCGAGTCTGGGTAGAATAATGATGATGTAGGGAATCTTCGTAATACTTTACCTATTCCTCCTCTGTTGGTTCCTCATGTTGATGCTGGGGTAGGTGATGTACCTTAGGCTCCACAAGGACCAAATTTTGGTGATTTGACTCCGTTAATCCAAGTGATGAACTCAGGGGTCTGAGCCCGAAGCAATCGAGGGATGGTTGGAAAAGATAATCTGTATGTTGAATCAGATGAATTGCAACAAGTTGCGCAAGTTGGTTTGCACTGTTTCCTTGTTGCATGGTGATGCTTATCACTGGTGGGTGACCATGATTGCGGGTTTCCTAAAGGCGGATGTGACTTGGAAGTTCTTTCGAAGAGCTTTCAAGAAGAAGTATTTTGGTCCTCAGTATCTAGATGCGAAGAAGTTCGGGTTTATGTCGTTATCACAGGGTGGCATGTTAGTTGCCAAGTATGAGGTGAGTTGTTCGCCTGAGAGTCCTTTTTTGGGGCTCTAGCATGGTTAGCGCTAGTTGGGTTTTAGACCGTTAGCAGATATGGCTATTTGTGGAAGTGTTGAATGTGCTAGTGACATTCAAGAAGATGACGTGTTGGGTATTCTCTAAATACCTGGTTTTGGGTAATGGCCAGAGTGGTGGTGTTCTCGTGTACTGTGGTACTGAGAAAGAGTTTTGATCAACTTTTGAGAGTTGCTAGAGTGTTTTCAAAGTGTTGGAGGAAATATTGGTACATGGAATATTATAAGTAAGTGTGGATGTTGAACATGCACGGTGCAAAAACACTTATATGTATATATTTAAATATGTCAGTACATGCATACATCTTTGGGCATGACATTAGAGATTTTGCATCCAATGTTGTACGAATGTTAGAAGCATGTTTAAATGGTTTGGAATCCATAAATGTATGTTAAACCATCAAATTTGAACATTACAGGCCAGGGCGTAATGATACGCGTAAAACCGTATTAATACGGGTTAGTGTTTTTAGGCATAGTGTATCGATACGGGTTAGTGTTTTCCTGCTTAGTGTATCGATACGCGTGAGACCGTATCGATATGGATTAGTGTTTTTAGGCATAGCGTATTGATACTCGAAGAAGGGTATCGATACGGGTTTGAACTACTGGAATCTGAAATTTTGAAAATGCACAGGTGTACCGATACACTTGCTCGTGTATCGATGAGGGTAGCTGTTAATTCAGTTAAAGTGGGTTTTAAAGATTCTGTTTTCTTACGTTTTAGTCCCTGAAGGTTGTACATGCAATTAAATGGGTTTGAATGGTCGGTTTGAGCTGAGAATTGGCATGCAAGCATGTAATCTGACTAATTGAGGATTGGTAACCCTAATTTCAATAATGGTTATTTAATTTACCAATTTTATGTTTTGGTCCCTAAAATGTATGGTATGCAATTGGTTACCTTTCCGAGGTCTGTTTCCTTTGTAACTTCACTCGCTGCAAGCAAGCTCACTAAAGATTAATAATATGCATCTAGACAAGATAAAAGAACAAAATGGACCGGTTTTCTTATCTTTCTCCGGTTTGCTTCGGCAAACCTAATGTAGCTCGCTTGGTTCGGTCAGGCGTCTAGGCCGGGTCGAGGGGGTTATAATTCTCTTTGTCGATTTTATTTTTATTTCCTTTAAATGATGATTTTGTTAAAAACGATGAAGGTTTTTGGTTTGATATGCTCACCATGAACTAATTAATAGTTGGTGAGGGATGTTAGCGTTGAACGATGTTTTATGTTTTGTCTTTAATAATTAAAATGCCTCGGCATTGTTTTCCCTATCTGCATGTTCTTTGATTTTATAAACTCTATGCCAATCGACTACTACATTGATAGCCCATTGCACCTTAATATTTTAACAGACTTAGGGGCAACGTTTGTTGCCATATACTAAGGCGAGATGCTTCGGCAGAAGACGTTCAAGTAGATGAACTTACTTTGGGAGTGAGTCTACCCTTAGGAGTATGGATTGGAACTTATTCAAATTGATTTATGAAAAACTAAACTATAGATATATAGGAGTTTTTACATGGTTAATTTAGGGCTTTGCCATCGAGAGAGGCAATGCCAACTTGAATCTGCTCGGCAAACAATGCCAAGACAAACTTTATTAAAGGGTGGTATAGCATGTATAGCATGAAAAATAGGCATCCCTTGCCAACGCTCATCACTCATTTAAACTCTCCTTGCCAATGATGTTTTCCTTTTACTTCTTTTCTTTAAATTGTTTTCAAAACCAACTTCAAATCTTTCCTTGACAAGTAAACAAGCGAAACAATTAAACTCTTGGCCAATCCTTGTCGGATCAATAACTCGGCTTACTGTTGTATTACTTGCAGACCGTGTATACTTGCACGTAAAAGACTTAGTCTTGGCACTATTTTTATACATTTCCAACACATTTTCACCCCTTTTTCTAGGCACTCACACAGTCCGAACAAGTTTTTGACGCCGTTGTCGGGGACTACGATAGAGTTTGTTGTGTTTAAATTTTTACTTGTCTTCTTTTTTTTTATTTCTTTGTTTTGACCGGTGCATGACCATAAACCGTCCTGTAGTGGAAGATTGGCTATACGATCCGAAAATCGAAAGAACACTGCGAAGGTTAAAGAAAAAGATTCGAGAGATGGCTCAACATGGCAATGGAGGAAATAATGTGGTAAACAATGATCCACTCAATAACAATGGAATACTACCAGCTCCTGTTGCCCCAGCTGTTAATGTGGAGGAAGAGAGACCTATTAGAGAACATTCAGCACCAAACATTGACAATTTGATGCCAGGGCTAATTGGTTCCGTGGTAAATACACCCAATTTTGAACTCAAACCGGTAATGATACAAACGCTTTTGAATGTAGGACAATTTGATGGATAACCTACTGGAAATCCAAGGCAACACTTGAAGCAGTTCATGGAAGTCTGCCAGCTATTTCAACAGGCTGGAGTATCGGAGGATACAATGAAAATAAAGTTATTTACATTTTCTCTGAGAGATAGAGCAAAAGTGTGGCTAAGTTCTTTGCCACCTGGTTTTGTTACCTCATAGGGTGATCTATGCCAGAAATTTCTGTTACGATTCCAGCCACCTAAACTCGATGCCAAGTTGAGGGGTGAGATCATCACATTTAGGCAGGCTGATGATGAGACCTTATATGATGCTTGGGAAAGGTACAAAAATCTGTTGAGGAGATGTCCCATGCATGGATTCCCAAAATGGACCCAAATGGAGACCTTCCACAATGGACTTAATGCACAAACCTGAACAGTTATTGATGTGTCGACAAATGGCTCACTGCTTGACAAAAACTATACAGAGGCAGTTGGCATCCTTGAGAGGATTTCAATCAAAGATTTTGAATATCTTACTGCCAGACTTGGGACCAGCACTAAAACTGGTGGGAAATTACAGATAGATGAGCTCACGTCCATCCACACTGAGATTTCCAATCTTACTAGCATGGTGAGAACCTTGTAAGAGAGTTATGAGGCCCAAGAAGTTAAGGCATTAGCCCCATTTTATACAATATGTGGAGAGGATCATCACACGGAAGATTTCCCTGCCAAACCTGAGTCGGTAAATTTCGTTGGCAATTTTAATCGTAATTATAATCCAAATTCCAATACTTACAATGCAGGATGGAGGCAGCACCCAAATTTAGCTTGGGGGAATCAAGGAAGCAACCAATATAATTTCCAACAGCAGAACAACAATGCCCAACATCAATACAATGCCCAGCATCAGAACGATGCCATGCCAGGGGTCAACCAGAATGCCATGCCAAAAGGAACTACCAGGGGACTTTGACAGAATACATGGAGAATAATGATGCAACCATCCAGAGTTTAGCAGCATCGATGCAAAATTTAGAGGTACAAATAGGAAAGATTGCCAATACACTCAGCAATAGACCCCAGGGAGCTTTGCCAAGTGATATAGAGGATGCCAAGCAAAACCATAACGAACAATGCAAAGTTATAACTCTTTGGAGTGGTAAACAATGTGAAGCTGAGACATCTGTCAAACAACCAGTTCATTGCCAAAAGAAAGAGAACTTACCAGTAGATGTACCATAAGAACCAAAAAATAAAGAAGCGGACAAGAGCATTGCCAGCCATCAGATTGATGCCAACGAGCATACTGATGCCAACGAGTAGACCGATGCCAGACAGTAGTTTGATGCCAGCAAACCGTTGGCAAAGCCAAAAGAACCAGCATATGTTTATCCACCTCCGCCATTTCCACAAATGTTATAGAAGAATAAGCAGGATTAGTAATTTAAGCGTTTCTTCGAAGTGCTTAAGAAATTGCAGATCAATCTTCCATTAGTGGAAGCACTCGAGTAGATGCCCAATTACGTTAAATTCATGAAGGACGTCTTGTCTAAGAAAATAAAAATAGGTGATTTTGAGACTGTAGCTCTCACCGAAGGATGTAGTGCCAGGATACTCAATCGGTTGCCACCAAAATTGAAAGATCCAGGAAGTTTTACTATCCCGTGCACTATTGGCAACAGATTTATGGGTATGGCACTGTGTGACTTGGGAGCTAGTATTAACTTGATGCCGATGCCGGTGTTCAAGAAGCTTGGCATTGAATCAAGGCCCACTACCGTGACACTTCAGTTGGCAGATCGATCCTTTGCATATCCTAAGGGTAAGATTGAGGATGTGTTGGTAAAGGTAGATAAATTTAAATTCCCAGCCGACTTTATTATTTTAGATTATGAAGCTGATGTAAATGTCCTAATTATATTGGGAAGACCTTTTCTTGCCACTGGTAGAGCTTTGATTGATGTGCATAAATGAGAATTAACAATGCACATGAATGATCAACAAGTTACATTTAATGAGTTTCAAGCTTTGAAATGTGTAGATGAATTGGAGGAATGCCAAGCAGATGATAGGATGGAGTCCATTTTTAAGGTGGACGTGGCACACCTATGCCAAGAAGCTGATGATGATGCTAGTGAGACCGATAGTGAAGCAGAAGCAAGCAAGGACATTGAAGAAGTAAGCTATGTCAGACAACCAGAGCCATTGGAGTTGGCTAGCCGAAAGGTGGTGGCATCAAAACCATCCATTGAGGAGCCACCTGAATTGGAGTTCAAACCATTGCCAGACCACCTCAGATATGCATATTTAGGTAAACACTCGACCTTGACAGTGATCATTTTTGTTAATCTAACCAATGATCATAAGGGGAGATTGCTGGAGATTTTAAGTAAATACAAGCAAGTGTTGGGTTGGACCTTGGCAGACATTCGAGGTATTAGCCCAACCATATTCATACACAAGATAATCGTGGAAGAATATCATGGAAAAACGATTGAAGGCCAGAGAAGATTGAACCCGAGCATGAAGGAAGGCATGAAAAAAGAAATTATCAAGTGGCTAGATGCCGAGATAATCTATCCTATATCTGATAGCCCGTAGGTTAGCCCGGTACAATACGTGCCAAAGAAAGGTGGCATGACTGTGGTTTAAAATAGCAAGGATGAGTTAATCCCTTCTATAACTATTACCGGATGGAGAGTCTGCATAGACTATAGGAAGCTAGACAATGCCACCAAGAAGGACCACTTCCCGACTCCCTTCATTGATCAAATGTTGGACAAATTGGCAGGTAAAGCTTCCTATTGTTTTTTAGATGGTTATTTAGGATATAACCAAATTGCCATAGCTCCAGAGGACTAGAAAAGACCACATTCACGTGTCCATATGGGACGTTTGCCTTTATAAGAATGCCATTCGAGTTGTGTAATGCACCAGCTACATTTCAACGTTGCACGATGTCCATTTTTTCCGACATGATTGAACAAAATTTAGAAGTATTCATGGATGATTTCTCAGTGTTTGGCAAAACATTTGAGGAATACCTTCAGAGTTTGGAGAAAGTCTTAAAGAGATGCATTGAGAGAAACCTAGTGTTGAACTAGGAAAAATGCCACTTCATGGTGAAGGAGGGCATTGTTCTCGGGCACAAGGTAACCAAGAAGTGATTATAGGTCGAACAAGAAAAAAATGAGGTAATCAAGCAATTGCCACCACCGACAAGTGTAAAAGGTATTAGAAGTTTTTTGGGTCATGTAGGTTTTTACCGCCATTTCATTAATGAATTTTCTAAAATTTCTAAACCTTTATGCTTGCTTTTGGAACAAAATGCCACTTTTGCATTTGATGATTCTTGTTTAAGAGCATTTCAGGAACTTAAGAAAAAGTTGAATAATGCCCCTACAGTCATGGCACCAGACTAGAGTAAGCCATTTGAGTTCATGTGTGGTACCAGCGATTATGCCGTCGGAGTAGTACTAGGACAACGACATGGCAAGGTTTTTCGTGCCATATACTTGCCAATCGAACTTTGAGTGAGAAGCACAACTCAATTACACCACAACAGAGAGAGAATTTCTAGCTTTTGTATTTGCTTTTGACAAATTTAGATTCTACTTAGTTGGTAATAAAGTTGTCTATACAGATCACTCGGCATTAAAGTACCTCTTGGAAAAGAAGGATGCCAAGCCCAGATTGATCCGGTGGACACTTCTACTATAGGAATTTAACCTTGAGGTCCGAGAAAAAAAGGGCAGTAAGAATTTAGTGGCTGATCACTTATCACGCCAAAAATATCACTGTGAAAATGGTAAGACCACTGCCATAAGAGATGAATTCCCAGAAGAATCTTTGCTCGTAGTCCAAGCTGTGCATTGGTATGCTGACATTGTCAACTACCTGGTTAGCAATATTCTGCCACCAAATTTGGCATTTAATGCCAGGAAATGTTTTCTGTGAGAAGTTAGGCATTACTATTGGGATGAGCCAATATTGTTCAAACAGTGTGCCGACCAAGTAATAAGGAGATGTGTACCAGAGGATGTGTAGCACAATATTTTGCATTTATGCTACGCCGCTCCCTATGGAGGTCACTTTGTTGGGATGAAGACTGCTTCAGTCAGGATTCTTTTGGACCACACTATACAAAGATGCCCATAACTATGCCAAGGCATGTGATCGATGCCAGCAGATAGGAAACATCTCTCGCAGGCACCAACTGCCGCTCCAAAACATTATGCATGTGAACTTATTTGATGTATGGGGGATAGACTTTTTGGGTCCATTTCCTTCATCGTTTGGTAATTTGTATATCCTTGTAGCTGTGGATTACGTATCCAAATGGGTTGAGGCTGTGGCATTACCAACAAACGATGCCAAGGCTGTTGCCAAGTTCTTGCACAAACACATTTTTACTTGATTTGGTGCCCCTAAAATGATTATTCATGATGATAGTACTCATTTTAAATGCAAACTAATTTCTAAAGCTTTGTGCAAATATAGAATTCAACAAAGGATTGCCATGACATATCATCCTCAAACAAATGGGCAAGTCGAGATTTCAAACAAGGAAATCGAGAGTATCCTTGAAAAGACTGTGAATCCATCAAGGAATGACTGGCCCTTGAGACTAGATGAATCCTTGTGAGCTTATAGGACAGCATTTAAAACTCCCTTGGGCACTTCACCATTTAGACTCGTGTTTGGAAAAGCATGCCATCTCCCATGGAGATGGAGCACCGTGCATATTGGGCTATCAAAATGCTTAATACGGCATGGAGAGCCGTTGGAGAAAAGAGATTACCAGACCTAAACAAGCTGGAAGAGTTTAGATCACAAGCCTATGAGAATACCAAACTCTACAAGGAGAAGACAAAAATGTTGGCATGACAGGAGAATCATGCCAAGACACTTTGAAGTAGGCCAACGGTTCTATATTTACTCAAGGCTTAAATTATTTCCAGGCAAGCTCAGGTCGAGATGGTCAGGCCCGTTTGAAGTTATAAAGCCATATGTTCATAAAGTTGTAGACATTAAAAATCTGAAGTTGGGAGAAATTTTCAAAGTAAACGGCCAGTGTTTAAAGCACTATTTGGGAAGGTGATCAGAAGAATGCCAAGGAGGCTATCCTCTTGGCAGAGGTACCATAACTTCATCATCAGGTTTTGAATTTTTGTAAATATTAGGTTAGATTTTTTTTCTTTTTCAGCATTTTATTTTTTTGATTTTTCATTTTTAGTTTTGATTTTTCTTTGCTGGGTTGAAAGGTTTTCTTTGAGTGTGTGCAGATCTAGTGTGTCAGGAATAAAGTCAAGGCAAGACTTGGCATGAGACGATTGCAAGTGGGAGAATCATGTGTGCCAGTCACAATGCCAGCACAAGTTTGTCATGCAGCATATGTAATTTTGGGAAAAGAAGATTTACCTAAGCGTGATTAAATTCAACCATGAAAAGTGAAATTTTGAAATCTAACCCTAGCCGCCCAAATAATGGATAAGTTTTAATTTAAATTAAACTTCATCTCTTATCACTCCAAAACTTTAAACTTACTCTATCACTTACACCCTTATCACATCATCCATATCACTTACACCCTTATCAAATCAAATCTTTTTCTTTTCCCCACACACGCATAATACCATCATTACCCCTTTTAATTCGACCACTTTAATTACCCTCATTAGACACTCAACCTTTACTTCATCTACCTTAGCCGTTCAAAAACCTTTCACATTTCCCCCTTGATCTTTTATCAAGCAAGAAACAAAGATTCACGATCTTTCTCTTCTCCTTTTCAAAAATCGTTCAAACCTTTGACCTTACTCCCATGGCTTCTTCATCAACACCCTTCAAAACCTTCTTCAATGAAGAAATCCACCATAAGTATGAAGACAATTTCTCATCGAAGATGTTTTGCTATGAAAAGAGCTTCGATTTCAAGAATGAGAGAAATTTGGGTTTTACCCCGGATTCATGGCAGTAGTCACCAAGAACAAATGAGAACTGTTTTGCCAGCAAAAGGGTGAAATATTTCCCAACATTGTTCAAGAGTTATACTCACATCTCACAAACAAGGCCAGTTCATTCCTGATGATTAGAGGAAAATGTGTGCGGTTCGATGAAGGGTACATCAACACTATGTTAGATGATGAAGATGAGCATACAAAGTTTGTTGCCACCATGACCGCTGCCAAAAAAAGAAGATGTTGGCAGATTTATGTGAGCTGGGCACTGAGTGGATTATGTCCTCCAAAGGGCACCAAACAATCAAGCGGTTGGCACTAACATCGCAACCGAGGAGGTTGGACCACTTCCTCAAGGCAAACTTAATGCCAACAACTCACAATGAGACCGTATCGGAGAAGAGGGTGGCACTACTGCATTCCATTATCACGGGCAGACAGATAAATGTTGGCCTGGTCATCATAGACAAAACGTACAAATGTGCTGGTAAGCCAACTGGTGGTTTGTTCTTTCCATTATTAATTTCTAACATTTGTATGAAGCACGGTGTGCCCAAGATCGATTTGGGAAAAATCTAAGAAGTAAAAGGAACCACAATCACACCGACTGTATGGAAAAACCTCACTACCACCAATTCGAAGAATAAAGGTGAGGGAAAGGCTGTCACCCTGACACCAAAGCCAAAAGCACCGAAGGCTGAGTCTGAAGCTTCTATGCCAGTAGCAATGCTCTGCCAAATCAACCAACACCAGGAGATGATTCTCCAAAAGCTAGAAAAAGTCGAGGAAAAGAGCAGTAAGCTATGGCATTACATTCATGCCAGGGACGTTGCCATTAGGGAAATCCTTGAAAGATTGTCCCCAAACTCTATGCCAGCCTTTCTAGATTTTCTTGTGGAAATCTTTGCCAACGATGATGTCATGCCAGCCAGTCCCCGATCCATTCATACTCCAACACCCTCTGATGCCACAGTACCAGCCTCCCCTATTTAAGTAGAATCTGCTAAGTCCGAAACACAACTACAATCTAAAGAAGTCCAGAAGAAATCTACTGCCCTTACCTCGTCTGCTACCACATCGGAGCCAGTGCAGATCGTTAAGGAAGCTGGTGCTTCCACTGCGGCCCCGAAGGGGAGTCCTCATCTTTCTAGAACACCTTTTGCATATTTTTCATGTCATTATATTTCCCATGTTCATGAATTTTATCTCTCTGTTTAATTGTTTATATGTGTTGTTTTCATGCATTGAGGACAATGCACATCTTTGGTTTGGGGGTGTGAGTTGCCTCACATTTATTCCATGCCATGCATTCATGTTTACATTTTTGTTGTCATACCATGCATGTCTTATAGATTATATTTTAGCCATGCATGCTGAACCAATAAAAAAAGAAAAGAAAAAGAAAATTTTGTCTCGGCCAAATTTTGAAGAATGCTAACACTTTGTTAGGCAAGTTTTATTAGTTTTAAGAATAAGCTGCCCGATGAAGAAATTTTAAATTTTTAGTTGCTTGATGCAAGCAAAGTAGTAATGCCAAGGCTGCTTGGCAATTAAACTCTAGTTTAGGGAACTTTGGTTGCACATTACACGAGGTATGCATCTATTATGCTTAATGAACTTAGGCACTCTTGAAATTGAACTTAGAAAAAAAGAGACAGAAATGCCAAAGAAAAAAAGAGAGGAATAAGGCAACAATGTTTGCCAAATGCTGAAGAACTTTAGAGCACTCCTCTACCTTAGGTAAAATTATTAACTTAGGTCTTCGTGGTTTGCTCCCTCTTAGTTCTCAAGCCAACATGACTTAGGGTATGAGTGTAATAGGTTAGTCAGTGATGTAATCTGGACTAACGTGGGTATTCGTGGTTTGCTCCTTCTTATATCTCACGCCAAATAGTGCATGGCGCTACCCTTGTAACACCAGATTCTTATATCACTTATAAAAAAATATAACCCAAGAAATGACTAAATGCATTATGCATATATAACATCTAAGTGCCACCATCTAGGAGTTACAAGGTAAATTTCAAAAACATACATCTTGACCCTTGTGATCTCGTCCAAGCTCAAATGGTAACCGAAAGCAAATTTACCTTGAAACATAATGAAAGAATAGAGTAAGCAATTTGCTTAGTGAGGTAGCTTAATTAACTAAAATGTATGAATCAAAATTTCTATATTATAACTCTATTCTTCCTCAAGTTCATCGTATCTGGGCAAGTAGCAAGCTTGATCAATTACAGCTCATTTACTTATTAAGTTCAAATATGGCATTGTTATTAAGCATATCGAAACCACACAAATAACACACTAGATCGAATACAAGTCCTTTTTAACTACAAATTTTCAAATATGGCAACTCTTCTTAATTCAATTATAGACACACAAATAGCCTACTTGCGAGTACTGCTTATTGCAAAAGTTATCAAGTGATAGATTAGATTAGCTTATTTCTTACACCTAATCCTCACATAAGCATGTATTACTTGCCACTTAAGTTATTTATCAAGCATAGGCATGAATTTTCTTATCATATGAGCTATCAAACTTAGCATTTCAAAGTGCGGGTTGCTTAGCATATAAGGTACCAAACGTATAAGTGTTAAGTTATTTGAACAAATCTTGACCATTTAAGCATTCAAATCAATCACAAGTATGTATTCGAACAAGTTTTAACCTTGCGAACATTCAAACCAATAACAAGTGTATACTCGAACAATTCTTCACCATTTAAATATCCAAATAAATTGTAAGCATGTAGGCACATTATCAAAGCGTATCTATTCACCCAAAAGGACACTCAATATTCAAAAGATACATTTTTCTTATTCAGCAAGTTATTGTCATGATTCATTTATTTAACTTATAAACTTTCTTGATTTCTTTTTATCATAACCTAGTAATAAATAAATTACTTATCACACAAGTCGTCAAATATAAAGTACCATAACATAAGTTTATTTGTATGTAAGACATCAAACATATCATATCTTAAACATGAGTTACTTGACTCATAGGATATCAATCATAACTTATCATAGGCATGATGATATTTGTTTCTTAAGCTATCAAGAAAACTTATTTGTTAGAATTGCAAATCTTTTTTTT
This sequence comes from Hibiscus mutabilis, assembly GCA_019671005.1. Lineage (NCBI taxonomy): Eukaryota > Viridiplantae > Streptophyta > Magnoliopsida > Malvales > Malvaceae > Hibiscus > Hibiscus mutabilis. The sequence continues at coordinate 33,927,883 of CM033731.1, read as the reverse complement.
TATTTTAACATAGCCTTGAGAATCAAGTAACAACCGATGTACACAAATCCCCAACCAACTATCACCAAATAAAATGGTACTCACATTACCAGTCAATCCCTTCTTCTGTCGTCAAGAGACCACAACACCTCCCTCCTACTGTCGCCAAATAAGGACCTTAGTCCAGGACCGTATTCCACCCCAAACACAAACTCTATGGCATGCCAACTATACCTATGACTGACTCAAAACCAAGGCTTTTTAATTATTTCACATCTTATCAAATTCAGAGTTGAGCTTAGCTCCTTATTCAGATAATCGGATAACATATCACATTGCTTGACTTATCAAGCCCAAATATAAATATAGATCCCAATATGAGTACATCTTGATTCTAATTAGAGGTGAGCATAGCTTCATATTCTTATTCTTACATAAACAAGGCTTATACATAATATATCAACTTTTTTAATTTAATATTATCGTATCAAGGACAATACGAGCAAAGCTCCTTAGTAAAAATATCATATGAACATGTTTATTATTCTTTTCCTATTAGACATATATTCAATTTATGAATTGCACAATGTATTATTACTTTTACTCGAATAGGAGCATAACAAGATCACTATCAACCGTGTACCATGTATAGTTTTTATTGTAAGCATGTGAACAAGTTCAAATAAAGCATATCATGATCAAGTGTTACATATCATCATACTTTATCAATTAGGGACTTACCTCAAAGTCCAAGATTGCTTATGCACAATATAATCCAAGATAGAACAATGAAATAAAATCAGCAAGAAATGCTCGAGAAGGTTACTAGCTTATCCCGAGTCTTTAAACTACACTCACAGTTCATTACGAGCTAATTTTGTTCCCGAATCACGTTTCCTTTTGTTTTTTTATGATTGGGTCTACTTTAGTCCTTATAGCTTCCACTCTTCCTTGGTCTAACATAACAATAGTACAATCATGTGTTAGACCAATTCTTTACTTACAAGGTAATTCATTATCTATGTATACTCATAAATTTACACAAAGCATTTTCAATTGTCTAAAACAGTCCCCTACCATTTGCTGCATGCTCAAAACGGTCCTAACTCATATGTATTATTATTTTTACATGTTCAAACAATCCATCAAGGGTCATACATATACAAACAGGTCATTTGCAAATATACACATTCTTATATATCAAAATAGTCCCCTATAATTTTATATACATTCAAATCAGTCCTTAATCTTTCTATCAAGCAATGCGCATCACACTTGATTCTAATTACAACTCTACAAGCATCAATGGACCATTCAAATTTAAATATATATGACAAAATTGAGATTCAAGCTCAACCATACTATATAAACACTACAACACCATTCGAATGCTCCCTAGAGCATTTTTTCATGTTTCCTTTAAAACATATAGCTACAAAACTATAAAATCCATCGAAATCATATAATCTCCATGTAATTCTCTAACTTTTCTAAACAGTCTCATACTAAATACATACATATCCACCACCAATCGCTAATTTTTCACTTGGATAGGGAAGAAGAACAAGGTTACCTTTCTAGCAAGAATCTATTCGAACAACACCCATCGATTTGAGCCATGTTAATCCAAAAATCAAGTCTTCTCTCACTACACTGTCTAGTTCGGGTAAAAAGGAAAGGAAAGGGAGGAAGATGATGAAGAAGCTTTTGATTTTTCACAAGTTCCGAGAGCTACCTCCTTCCCCCACACTTGCCATCATCCACAATTGACACATGTTTGAGTCCTTAACTTCCTTGGAGATTTACATGCAATTCTTTAATCAAACAAAATCCTCAATTTGGTCCTTCCGAAAATAACTATGATATAATACAAACTTTATAATTTGGTCCTTAGCTTATTAAATTTTAATTCTAAAGATATCTCGAATGCTCTTAAGTCACAATTAAATTAGTAACATACTCCCAAGCTACATTTTGGGGTGTTACAATTCTCCTCCCCTAAGAGAAAATTTGTCCTCAAATTTTCCTATGGTGAAAAAGTGTAGACATTGATCTTTCTTATCTGTCTTAGTTTTCCAAATTATCTCTTCAATCTAGTGACCTCCTCATTTTACTTTTACAAAATGGAACAGATTTGCTATACAGTCCTCTGACTTCATAATTCTAAAGTTTGAACTAGTCCTTCTTCATAGGTCAAAACTGAATTGAGTCTAGTTCTCAAATTCAAAGATACGTGAGACGCTTAATCAAAAATTACGAAACATAGAGTCATGGAATACAAATTCCATAATGACAAACGTCATTCCTGATCACCAATGTGATTTCCTTCAAGTCCTTATACATCTTTATAGACCCTAGATGATTCGAAAATGAACTACTAAGAGCTTCTTAGAGCATCTCTCACTTAGGAATTTTATCATTTGCTATACGAATCTACTTCAAAAATGGAATAAACCATTAGAATCTAGAGAGAAGTCTGAATTAAGTTCATCCTTGAGCCGAAATATTCTAAAGCTTAGGGTCTGATTACTGAAGAATCTCGATCCTTAAAATCAGGTCATATTGAACTTGATGTTCGATTAAAACTGGCAATTCTCTTGTAACTAACAATGAGTAGGAGTGAATATTTACTTCAACTAATCAACGTTTCTTTGTTAACTTTCCCACCGTACGAAAGACACATCCTTTCGAAGGAGTTTGATTAGAAGAGCGGCCATGATAGACAACCCTTTAACAAATCTTCCATAAAACTATCTAACCTCTGAAAACTTCTGACTCTACCAACATTCCTCAGAAATTCCTATCGAACAATTGATTAAATCTTTTTGGTATCCACCTTAATCCTTTCTACAAATATTCATGACCAAAGGCGGGTACTTCGGGTAACCAAAATGCACATTTACTTGAACTTAGCTCAGAATTGATGTTTTCGGAGAATGGTAGAATGATCTGGAAGTATTTCAAATAATCACCCTCATCCAAAAAGTAGATAAGGATGTCATTACTAGAGACTTCCACATCTGTCCTAGAGGTTTTAAAGACTCAACTCGTAGGGTCCATGAGCGTGGTAGGAACATTTGTTAAACTGGATGATATTACAAGAGATTTGAGATGATCACTTCTAGTCCTAAACTCAGTCTTTAATACATTGGTTTCCTTAACTTTCAGTTGGTAGCATTCTTGTAACACCCCTAACCTGGTTTAGGAGTAAACCGAATTAGGAAGTGTTAAGGAGCGAACATTTAAACAAACGTACGTTGAAATCAAGATATGACGACTTAGCACTTCACAAATAAGTATACAAACAAAATTTAGGGTAGTTTAAAACTTTTTATAGATTCGATAAGTTTTCAACTTTAAGCCACATGGCAACAATATATACATATAAGCAAAGAATTTTCGATTACCAGTCTATAACTTGCTCTTATAATTTAAAATACTTCAAACCATAAAGTTTATTACTATCAAATATAAAATCATGATAAACATTGAGACATCATATATATATAACATGGCTTATTCAACGAGTAAACATTCGAGACATTAAGACTATTTACAAGGATCAAGATAAATAGATGCATAATTCGATTTTAGACAAACACATATAACCTTTGTATAGTATAATCAAAAATGAAAGTCATTGTCATCTAACGTTTACTTATTCTAACCATTAGACTAGCCCTATTAACTATTTTACATTTACTTAAGGTTTAACTCAATAATTTATGTATTTGAAATTAAAACATACATATCATCAAAATGATAATCAACTTGAGAGTCTTACAGATATATAATTAAAATATCATATTCGATACACGGCAATCTCTCGCTATTGACATAACAACTATTTCGTTTATAACTTTTAATCGTATTCAAGTTATAGGGCGTCCTATCAAGTCATTCTAGATCTCAATTCATTAAAGCATCATAATTTTCGTGATTTCTAAGATGGTTAATCATTCAAATATCTCACTAGCATGACTCAACTAACAAGCAAGAACTAAAACTTGTTAGCTAACAAATCATATACAACAAGCAATCACCAAGAAATAATAAAGGCCCATTATAAACTTGCATACTCATTAGGCTTATATATATGATAAGCCATGAAAGGAATCTAATTACTGAATGCATGCTTAACCACAATGTGCCACTAGGAGTACACTAAAGAATTACAAACATACTTCCTGGTCGTTGTGATCCTGTCCAAGCTCAAAAAAATACTCATAAGCAAACTTGACCTGAAAAACATTTAAAAAGAATAGAGTAAGAATAGGCTTAGTGAGGTAGCTTAAATAGGTTTTAAGAATGAAACCAATAATTTATCCTCTTATCATTTTCTTTGATATGAGCAACATACTATGCTTGAACAAGAGGTTAAGCAATATAGGTTAAATCACACAAACAAACACTTATGTAATGTATGTGTAATGACCTATTTACAAACCCTATCCAAACTCATTACCCCAACCAGGCCTTAAGCCTAGTATCCAAACCCATAACAGTCCTAAATTCAAACCCAGCAACCCAACCCTAAAAACAAATTAATCCTAACCCTAGTCATCCAAACTCTACCCGCGCCACCGCCGTCGTCAATGTTACCATCGCGCGCTCGCTCTCTGGCCACCAACTCCGGCGACCCTTTCAAATCCCTAAACAAATCCCAAATCTAATCCCAAAACTCTAAATCTAACCTTAAAAATAAAAATAACCAAAATCAACCCTAAAACCTAAACCTACCCTAACCATCTCCCAACCACCTTATCTGCCTAAATCAACCAAGCCATACCCTTATCCCTAGAAATCCGGCCACATCTCTGCACTGACAATCAACTGCAGAAAGCAAGGAATTTTTTTAATATTTCTTTGATTGTATATTTGGGGTTACATAACCCGAATCAGATCAGTAAAAAAAGGGGAGAGAAGACTGGGTTCTGAAAAAATCATAGAGTTCGAAAATGGGGAGATCAAAAGAAAATTGTAAGGGATTTTAGATCAAAAAATGAAAGTTTTTTTAACAATTTCGAAGTCAAAAAATTCAAAGTTCGTCTTTATTGTCGAATCAAAAATGAAGTTTGGCTTGGATTTTTGTTTGAAATCTCAAAACGAAATTTTTTTGTGTGTGTTCTCAAAACCTAAATCTCGCCTGTTATTTGGTAAAACAAAAATAAAAAAAAGGAATTCGAAGCTTACCCTGGTAAGTCGTGCCCTCGTCGGAGGCCAAGCGCCGATGAACGGCGTTGAGATGTTGAAGAGGCGGCCGCTACTTCTAGGGTTGAGAGGAGAGAAAATGAGAGGATGAAAATTTAGGGTTTTGTTTCTCAATATAATTTGAAAAAAAAATAAACAACCCTTATTTTAACCGGCTTTATTAAAACAACGTCGTTTCCCGATCGAGCGGTGACCCGATAACCCGGGAAGGATCCGCGTTTTTGTTTAATGGGTTAATTACCCGGGCAGTCCCTCCTTTTCTTTCCCGTTTCATTATTGTCACGGGATAATTATCCTTTTGATCCTTTAGTTTTCATGCGTGTCTAGTATAGTCATCGTTTTAGCTTTTAATTCCTATTTTATTTCAATTTGGTCACTGCATTTTAATATTTAATTTTCATCTTGTTATTTCTTTTAGTTGATGCTTATTTCCTCATGTTTCATATTTTTTCATTTTAGTCCTATGATATTTGTGCTATGTCTGCCATGTAGTTTAATATTAGTGCATTTTAGTCCTTAGCATTTATTTACATTATGTGGTATGTATATTAATTCATGCACTATTATTGTTATTATTATTATTATTATATCAAGTAGTTTACTTTATACATATATATACATATATATTAATACCATATAAGATATATGTACATAAATTTTTACTATGTATAATATTTATATATTTTATATATTTTATATATATGTATATATATAAGGTCTTACGTATTTTTAAATAATGTATAATATTTTGACTTAACTTCAAAATATATATATATATATATAAAATAATCCTAAATATTCATTTTTGTAATATATATATGTATAGGGTACTAACTATATATAAATATATTTTTTATAAATAATGACAAACCAATATATTTTATCTTGAATATTATATTTCTAAGTATATATATAAATAATAATAAATACTTATTTTATATATATGTATATATAAATTACTAACTTTGGATATATATAGTTTTTTTGGTAAATATAAATATTAAATACTTTTTATATTATATTTTTAAGTATATATATTTTTACCATGTTACCTCATAATTTTGCATCAATATATATTTTTAAATCATCAAAAATGTTTTAAATAAATAAATTTTGAATTTTAAATCAATGTTTTTTAAAACCTCGATAAATCATATCATGGGCGTATAGGGATGTGATTTTTTAAACTTTTTCCAAGGAAGCGAGAAGCCGTGTCCCAGGCATACAGGGATGCAGTTCTCTTGATATTTTCGGCATTTAAGAATCGTATTTTAAATTTTAATCGAATTCAAAATTTCCAATACCAATACATTAAATAATCGACTAGGTACCAATTTTGGGAGGTGTAGGGGTGTTAATCCTTCCCCATCCGTAACCGACTCTCGGACCCAAATTTTGAATCTCTGATTTTATTTTGGTGTCCGGTCTGCCATTTTAAATGATCGGTGGCGACTCCACATACTTTTAAAATCGGGTGGGCGTATTCAAATAAATTAAAAAATCAAAAGAAATTTTAAAACCCGATAAAAAAGAGCGCCGGACGGATTTGGGTGCTTATAGTATGGTGACCGAAACAGGCTTGAACTACTTTACACGTATAATATCCCAACAAAGTATATACAAGTGTACTTATTTACTCGAACAAGACATGTATATATTTATTTTAGGGTATTCGACGTTACCTGAACTTAAATATACATGTGTATTTAAACAAACATATCCTTTCACCCTTTTAATCGTCAAATACAAAAGAAAGATGTTACTTGATTCAGTAGTTTATCTTATGAGCTTTCATGGTTCCTTTTAAACTTAGTCCATTGCTTCACAAACTTCTTGTTATACAAATTATCAGTCATAGTTCACTATATTGAGAATTTCTTAGCATATAAGACAATTAAACATAACATATCATAATCATAAATCACTTAATACTCACAGCATCACACATAGCAAATCAAAGTCATGGTTTCTTATCACACAATATATCTAACATAGTATATTGGAAGTAGGCAGTACTTATCGTATGAGCTAGTCCACATAGAAATTTAGAATTTGGTGATACTTGTCACACAAGCTATCTATCATAGCATATCATGAATATGGTTATTTTCATATAAGTTATTAAACATAGCATTTCTTGAACATTGTTATTTTTCCTAAGTTATCAAACTAGCACCTCAATACACAAGAATTAGCTTATAAAAATGTCAAACGTATCAAATCATATCTATGAAATACTTATATACACTCTAAACACTCCAATACATACTTGTTTACCTACAAATATGTCCCGGTTTATGTACATACATATATATATATATATATATTTGAAACGACTCTCTACATGCTTGAGTTTACGCAAAACAGTCCACCAATCATTTATATACATTTAGACATTCAAACAGTCCATTATATACTTGAACATATGTAAAATAGTCACTTAATCATTCATATACGTTTAAATATTTAAATAGTCCATTATATACTTGAACTTATGCAAAACAATCCCTCAATCATTCATATACATTTAAACATTCAGAACAGTCCATTATATGATTATTTTCATCAATTACTCTACATAACATGTGCATACATATATAAATATTGCAAACATAATCCAAGACATGGTTATTTCTACTAAAACAGTACAATACATTTCGAATATTGTATACCATATAAATATTTTATTGATCATAAATAATTATCAGCATAGTATCTCATGGATAAAATACTCGAACCTAATATGATTCTTTAACTTAAAGAATACCAAAATTCACTTATAAGTTTATTTCTTATCATGCAAGTTATTAGATCAAGACAATTGTATAATTAAACATTCTAACAGCACATGTAACTTTATCAAGAATTTGTACAAAAATTTACATAGGTACTCGACAACTATATACCATTAACCACATGTGATTTAAACGAAGCATATGTATCCATTCATTCTAAGAATCTATTGTTACACCAACACCTTACATAATTTATCTAACCATGTGAAGGTATTCAATTATCTTCGGAATCTTATTACTTGTTACGTAAGTTATTACTATAATTCATCAATTCCACTTATAAACTTTCTTGGATTCTTTTACAAAGCTTATCCAAAAGTAAATTTGCTTATAATCAACTTATCAAACACTTTATTAAACATCTATCTCCTATCACATCAGTTATTCAATATTAAGTACCCTAACTTATATTTCTTGTCATAAAAGACATCAAACATATCAAATATTGAACACAAATTATTTGTCTAGTAGGATATCAATCCTAACTTAATGAAGCATGGAATATTTGTTTCTTAATTTATCAAATAACCTATTTATTGGAATTGTAGTTTCTTTCTTTTGTCTTTAACATAGCCTTGAGAATCAAGCATCAGCCTAGGTACACAAATCCCCAACCAACTTTCGCCAAACAAATTGGTACCACAGTACCGATCAATCCCTCCTACTGTCGCCAAATGACCACAAAACTTCCCTCCTACTGTCGCCAAATAAAGACCGTAGTCCACCCCAAACACGAGCTCTATGGCATGCCAACTATACCTATGACTGACTCGAACCCAAGACTTTTCACATAATCTTGTCTTATCAGGATCAAGGTTGAGCTTAACTCCTTATTCATAGAGCCATGATCTTATCATATTCTTATCAGAAATGAGCATAGCTCCACATTCATATAATCACATAAGCAAAGCTTATGACTTATCATATCAACCTCATACACTTTAGTCAACTAAACCAAGCTTATAACTTATCATATCATATCAGAATCACAATTTGAGCATAACTTCATAATCATTGCATCAATCGAACATAGTGTATTGTTATTCACTTCGAGAACTTTTATAATCCATGTCTAGTTCTTATTTTAAGCATGTATCTTTATCAAATAATTACATAGCAAAGATTACTTATGGGTACATTAAAGCATTAATTGATAACACTAAGAGCATAGCATCAAGTCAATCATTTCAATTCATAGAATACCTAACACTTAGGTACTTACCACGAATCCAAGCTTAAACATAAGACGTAACTTAATTTAATGAATAAGCTTTGTCAAAGAAATCAATTAAGGATGCTAGGGATGGATTCAATCCTATCCCGAGACTTTATAAACTACACTCACTGTTAACTCCAAGCTACTTTTTGTTCACGAATCCCGACTCTTTTTGTTTATCCAATGTTTGTCTCTCGTTAGCCCTTTAATCCTTCAATTACCTCTTGGTCTAAATGTAACAAAGGGTGAAATGATGTATTAGAGAAGACTCTAACATAAATTTTCTTGCAAACTATTCACTTGATCATGCTTACATGAAAATTTTATACCAAACAGTCCGCTAACAATTACACCAATACAATACAGTTTATACATGATATATATATACATATATATATACATATACTTAAATGCTTCAAAACAGTCCCCTTTATTTTCTTAAATGTTCAAAATAGACCTTAGTATATTTACATGGATGCAAAGCATTTCTTTACACATACTCAAAACAGCCCATAAATGTTATTGTAATTGCATTGCTGCCCTATTTTCATATGTGTACACTTACATGCTCAAAACAGTCCTCTAAAACTCTTATATATGTTATGCAGTCCACCAAAGCTTTAAATTATGTCAAAACAATCTAATTCACATTTATATACTTACATACATACTCAACAGGCCAGCTTTGAGGTGTAAAACAATTTCTATTAAACTTACACGGTAGTTCCCATTTTAATTATAAAAGCAGTTCATTTTGGTGTTAAGAACAGTCCCTGAACTTTACAAATTAGGTCTTCACTTCAGACTTATAAAAGAAACTGCATTTAAAGTTACAAAAGCAGCGCCAAAAGTTTATATTCCAAAAATTTCATAACTTTACTAAGGCAGTCTAAATGCATCATTATTCACTCTTATTCGATCCCAACATCTATAGAATGAACTGTTTGCAACCAGAATTGTCCTAAACTTGAAAATTGTTACTTCATTTAATACATTCCAGTTAATATTTGAGATTGTCCAAAGCAGAACATTCATTTGAAACATTGAATTACTTCAGGTTTATTCTATTTAATATATCATGACCCTAATTCATATTTTAAGCATGTTTTTAACAATATATCATTCGAATGACCATAGCTTTCTATTCATGATTTCATAGACATTACTCGTCAATGTAGCATTTCAACCATGCACATTAGGTTACCTTCTTAAAATCATTAAAATGCTAAATTTAACTACCGATTGAACCTAAGATAACATTGCAAATCGTAATGCATCTTAACATTTCAAACATATTGCCATTTCCTCAAATGCATGATCAAAGACATTATGTTTGCCTATTTGATTGAACCAAGAATGCTTATCATGAATCTAATTCTCTATCAATTCAAACAACAAAAATTCATCATGACATACAAACAATTAGTCAATTTAAATCTCACATAAAAATGAAGGAGTATTTTCATCTTCTTCTTCAAGCTATTTAAAGAATGACTCAAAGGAATGGATTAATTCAAACTCGACTCTTACCCTTGCAAGCTTTCTCTAGTCTCACTCTCTCAAGCAAGATTCGGCCATGTGAAGATGATGATAGAGATAATGTTTTCTCTATTTTCTCTATTATGATCTTCTAAACCGAGACCCCTCTCTTGTACATGTCCAAGCTTTTGGCTTGACATGTGTAATGGTCATTAGTTAACTTTTCCTTACCATGCAATTCTCCTATTTAATACTTTCTTCATTTTAGTCCCTAAACATTAGTTATTATCTCCTCCTTTTTCTTTCGATTTGGTCCCTTCTATTATAGCTTACATCTGAACAAGATTATTAATAGGTTTTTGTCTTATTTAATAACCAGATTTTAAAGGCATCTTTAATTCAATTTGAGCAACTATCACTTTGGTAACATACTCCTAAGTTGTCTTTTGGGGTATTACAATTCTAATCAAAGATCAATCCTAGATAATTGTTGTAGTACTAAAATGATCAAGTAAGTCTTCGATTTCAACTCAACTTTCCGAATCAGAGATAATCCTGAAAGTCCCTCAGAGGATACTTTACCGAATCTAAGATTGACTCTAGAGAAAACTTGGTCTTATTAACATCAGATAGAGTAGCACGCAAGATTTGGTTCAGATGGTTCCTTATTTAGTAAGAATACAATTTATTTTCTTATCTCATGGAGGAAAGATCTTTTCTTACAACAATTTACCCAGATATAATGTTTACTTAGCCAATCTACTCTGAGATAAAGTCAATTTTAGCGAAGGATAAAGCTGAAGATTAGCAAAAAAGGAATTCCTTGTATGTACAAAAGACAAATTCATGTACACTCGGTTTACAATTACTCTATCTCCTACGGGACCGATCGCAACAAAATTATAGCTAGAGGGTGCATGAATTAAATTAAACTTCCCAAAAGAGCAGAGCATATAAAAAGGATAGGTTAAACTAGAACCAAACTAAGCATATACAGGATTTTAGTACAATTCAATTGTACTCGAGAAAGTGTAAACTCCAATTTTAAGATAACTTATCTATCAGAGTCCTTGATGGTGCATCCTAAGGAAAACGAGAGGAGTCATTTACTGCTATTTAGCAGTATACTGAGGATTTTTGTTGGTTCTGATTCATCCTTACACTACATCCTTCATTGAAGGAGCCAACCAGGATCTCATTATCCCGGACCAATTATGTTTCAGAGATTCCTACTAATTATTAGCATATAAGAGAGCTTTTATCAGACGTAGATCACAATCACTTATCGAATTTAACTCCTAGGTGGCACATATAATAGATGATGATGCAACGAGACTCGATTTAGTCCTAGAATTGACTAAACTCTAGCTCTGATACCAATAAATGTAACACCCCCTAATTGGTCTAGAAAATAAATCAGCTTAGGAAGTGTTACCAAACAATCATAAAAATACTCTTGATAAACTTAGTACAATCAGTTAAAACATGCCTTCAAAGACAGAGCAATTTAAAACTTTTTTTAAAATTTCTTACAATTCTAACTTCAACCTCAATTCGTATACAAACAAATAATAATGCATTAAGCAACATGTTTCAAACTCTAAATCGTAGTATGCCATTTTATTCAATGTACTTCAAACCACAAAGCTTAATTTACTATTTCTACTATCATATAAGAATACTTATTTCTCATACACATTATCAAATCCAGATTGAGTACAAAAAATGTATACCTCTAACCATCTTTAAGACATAATGATCAATGTTTAAGATTATTCAAGTATATAGCAAACCATTGTTTAGTGATCTTTAAGCTTATGAGTTGTATCATTTATAACCTAAGTTATTATCCAAAATTATCATTAGGCATTACAAATCACAACCAAACATTTAACTATGGCAACCAGAATACGAATAGCAAGTAAAACTTAACTAAATCAACAACCACGTATTCAATTTTTTATATCAACATAGCTTAACCAACAAGCAACCATGAGGCATGATAGACCATTTACGAAAAGGCGATAGTTACTTTCAATTACTAAGATCAAAGTTATATCAAAGCATAAACAAGTCATATTCAGCTACATAAAATTTTCATATAGCAATATCATATAACTAGCTTATTTTATGGGACAAGGCAACAAAGTTCGGCTACACAAGGAGATCTAATGTCAAAAGCGTTCGATTAGGGCTAATGATCAATTTTAAAAGTACATATAACTATCTTATCCTAGAAATTACAGTAAGCAATTTGCTTAGTGAGGTAGCTAAATTAACTAAAATGTATGAATCAAAATTTCTATATTAGAACTCTATTCTTCCTCAAGTTCATCGTATCTAGGCAAGTAGCAAGCTTGATCAATTACAGCTCATTTACTTATTAAGTTCAAATATGGCATTGTTATTAAGCATATCGAAACCACACAAATAACACACTAGATCGAATACAAGTCCTTTTTAACTACAAATTTTAAAATATGGCAACTCTTCTTAATTCAATTATAGACACACAAATAGCCTACTTGCAAGTACTGCTTATTGCACAATTTATCAAGTGATAGATTAGATTAGCTTCTATTTCACTAATTTCTTACACCTGATCCTCACATAAGCATGTATTACTTGCCACTTAAGTTATTTATCATGACTTAGCATAGGCATGAATTTTCTTATCATATGAGTTATCAAACTTAGCATTTCAATGTGCGGGTTGCTTAGCATATAAGGTACCAAACGTATAAGTGTTAAGGTATTTGAACAAATCTTGACCATTTAAGCATTTAAATCAATCACAAGTATGTATTCGAACAAGTTTTAACCATGCAAACATTCAAACCAATCACAAATGTATACTAGAACAAGTCTTAACCATTTGAATATCCAAACCAATCGTCAGCATGTAGGCACATTATCAAAGCGTATCTATTCACCCAAAAGGACACTCAATATTCAAAAGATACATTTTCCTTATTAAGCAAGTTATTGTCATGATTCATTTATTTAACTTATAAACTTTCTTGATTTCTTTTTATTGTAACCTAATAATACATAAATTACTTATCACACAAGTCATCAAATATAAAGTACCATAGCATAAGTTTATTGTTATGTAAGACATAAAACATATCATATCTTAAACATGAGTTACTTGACTCATAGGATATCAATCATAACTTATCATAGGCATGATGATATTTGTTTCTTAAGCTATCAAGATAACTTATTTGTTAGAATTGCAAATTTCTTTATTTTGACTTTAACATATACTTGAGAATCAAGTAACATCCTAGGTACACGAATCCCCAACCAACTATCGCCAAATAAAATGGTACCCATAGTACTAGTCAATCCCTCCTACTGTTGCCAAGTGACCACAACACTTCCCTACTAATGTCGCCAAGTAAGAACCTTAGTCCAGGACCGTAAGTTCACCCCAAACACGAGCTCTATAGACTCTATGGCATGCTAACTATACCTATGACTTACTCGAAACCAAGGCTTTTTAATTATTTCACATCTTATCAAATTCAGAGTTGAGCATAGCTCCTTATTTAGATAATCGGATAACATATCACATTGCTTGACTTATCAAGCCCAAATATAAATATAGCTCCCAATATGAGCATATCTTGATTCTAAATAGAGGTGAGCATAGCTTCAAATTCTTATTCTTACATAAACAAGGCTTATACATAATATATCAAAGTTTTTAATTTAATATTATCGTATCAAGGACAATATGAGCAAAGATTCTTAGTCAAAATATCATATAAACAAGCTTATTATTCTTTTTCTATAAGACATATATTAAATTTATGAATTCCACAATATATCATTCCTTTTACTCGAATAGGAGCATAACAAGATTACTATCAACCATGTACCATGTATAGTTTTTATTGTAAGCATGTGAACAAGTTCACATAAATCATATCATGATAAGTGTTACATATCATCATACTTTATCAATTAGGGACTTACCTCATGTCCAAGCTTGCTTATGCACAATATAATCCAAGATAGAACAATGAAATAAAATCAGCAAGAAATGCTCGGGAAGGTACTAGCCTATCCCGAGTCTTTAAACTACACTCACAGTTCGTTCCGAGCTAATTTTGTTCCCGAATCACGATTCCTTTTGTTTAACTACAATTGGATCTACTTTAGTCCTTATTGCTTCCACTCCTCCTTGGTCTAACATAACAATAGTACAATCATGTGTTAGACCAATTCTTTACTTACAAGATAATTCATTATCCATGTATATTCATAAATTTACACAAAGCATTTTCAATTGTCTAAAACAGTCCCGGCCATTTGCTACATGCTCAAAACAGTCCTAACTCATATATATTCTTATTTTTACATATTCAAACAATCCATCAAGGGTCATACATATACAAATAGGGCATTTGCAAATATACACATCCTTATATATCAAAAACAATCCCCTATAATTTTATATACATTCAAATCAGTCCTCTAATCTTTCTATCAAGCAATGTGCATCAAACTTGATTCTAATTACAACTCTACAAGCATCAATGGACCATTCAAATTTATATATATATATATATATTGAGAATCAAGCTTAACCATACTATATAAACACTACAACACCATTCGAATTCTCCCTAAAGTATTTTTCATGTTTCCTTTGAAACATGTAGCTACAAAACTATAAAATCCACCGAATTCATATAATCTCCATGTAATTCTCTAACTTTTCTAAACATTCTCATACTATATACATACATATCCACCACCAATCGCTAATTTTTCACTTGGATAGGGAAGAAGAACAAGGTTACCTTGCTAGCAAGAATCTATTCAAACAACACCCATCGATTTGAGCCATAATAATCCAAAAATCAAGTCTTCTCTCACTACACTCTCTAGTTCGGGTAAAAAGAAAAGGAAAGGGAGGAAGATGATGAAGAAGCTTTTGTTTTTTCACAAGTGCCGAGAGCTACCCCTGCACTTGCCATCATCCACAATTGACTCATGTTTGAGTCCTTAACTTCCTTGGAGATTTACATGCAATTATTTAATTAAACAAAACCCTCTATTTGGTCCTTTCAAAAATAACTATGATATAATACAAACTTCATAATTTGGTCCTTAGCTTATTAAATTTCAATTCTAAAGATATCTCGAATGTTTTTAAGTCACAATTAAATTAGTAACATACTCCCAAGCTATATTTTGGGGTGTTACAACCCTAATCTAATGCCTGTAATAAAATATATATATATATACCTTTGGCTGAACAATAATAAAAAAAATTCAGAGTTTGGGTAGTAAAAATTGACTAAGTGAGTTAATTAATTTGATGCATATCACCGCACTTTTGCACACTTAATGACCTTAGACTAGATCTATATTGCTTCACTTGAGTTTGCTATCTGCTTGGCATTACTACACGAAGATAACTGAGGATAGAGCTAGAGCTTAATTCTGCTTGCCAGCATTTGTTGGCATTCCTACCAAACCTTTGCCAAGGTACTATTTTCACAATTTTTGTTTTCCTTAGCTTACATGCATTACTTGAGGACAATCAATGAGTTAGGTTTGGGGGAGTGTTACCTCCTCAAAAGTACTAATTCTCATGCCTATTTTACAGTATCTTTTCTTGTCTTTGAGCATATTTAGCTGCATTTAGTTGTTAATTACATGCATTTGAATAAGGAGTTTAGAATTGGACTATGCCAGTGTGAAGGGTTGCTTGTTGGCAGTATCGCAGGCACGATAGAGCAGATCAGCGCAAGAAGGGAACGATGCCAAGGAGGATGCCGAGTAGTTTTTGGCAGCGAAGGACCAAAAATTGTTGAAGCGCCAGTTGGTAGAGAAGAGGTGTTTGATGCCCCGTTGAGTGGACGGTGAACCATTGATGACGTCAGCCCTAGGATTCAAATGATGGAAAAGATGATCACATTCCTTATCCTTGAGCATTCGAATTCAAGGCTTATCCTAGGTCATCCTTGCACGCCTATTTAAAGAAATCAAGCAAGCACTTGAGAGGGGGATGATTAGAGAGAGCTTCATTGATCACAGTTGGCTGCACCAAGGAGACGTGGTTCGACCAAGCTTGACCAAGAAGGGTTGCATCGATCAATCCTCTTCTAGCCCATTCTCTTTGTCAATTTTATTTTTATTTCTTTTAAATGATGATGTTTGTTAAAAATGATGAAGGTTTTTGGTTTGATATCCTCACCATGAACTAATTTAATAGTTGGTGAGGGATGTTTGCGTTGAACGTTGTTTTATATTTTGTCTTTAATAATTAAAATGCCTCGGTATTGTTTTCCCTATTTGGCATGTTCTTCAATTTTATAAACTCTATGCCAAGCGATTGCTGGCATTGATAGCCCATTGCACCTTAATATCTTAACAAACTTAGGGGGCAACGATTGTTGCCAGATACTAAGGTGAGATGTTTCGACAGAAAACGTTCAAGTAGATGAACTTACTTCGGGAGTGAGTCTACCCCTTAGGAGTATAGATTGGAACTTATTCAAATTGATTTATAAAAAACTACACTATAGATATATAGGAGTTTTTACATGGTTAATTTAGGGCTTTTCCATCGAGAGAGACAATGCCAACTTGAATCTGCTCCGCAAACAATGCTAGGACAGACTTTATTGAAGGCTAGCATGTCATGAATAGCGTAAAAACCAGGCATCCATTGCCAACGCTCATCACTCATTTAAACTCTCCTTGCCAACGTTGTTTTCCTTTTATTTTTTTTCTTTTAAACTATTTTCAAAACCAACTTCAAATCAAACAAACTTTTCCTTGACGAGTAAACAAGCGAAGCTATTAAACTCTTGGCCAATCCTTGTGGGATCGATAACTCAGCTTACTTCTGTATTACTTGCAGACCGTGTATACTTGCACGCAAAAGACTTAGTCTTGGCACTGTTTATATACATTTCCAACACATTTTCACACCTTTTGCCAAGCACTCACACAGTTCGAACACTATTGGATGCCTAGGCATCCAGTTTTATCCATTTTATTTTTTTGCAGCTTTATTTTTCTGCATTAGTTTTATTTTTGAACTTTAACTTAATTTTCCATGTTTTTATTCTTTCCACAGCTTGTTTTCTGATTTAGCTTTTTAATAAGTATTTAATTACATTTAAATTTTATGTTTGTTTTATTTATTTTTTTAGTTATTCAAACATGAGAAAAATTGGAAGGTTCTTCCTAGGATTTTGGAAAAGAATCTTCTTGGCAGATTTGGTTTTATTCTTGAAAAAAAGGGTCATCATTAGACAAAAGGACGAAAAAAAGGGTGATGAATATTTGTAATTAATTACACAATAACTTTTCCCCATAATTATTATCCCCACATTCTCTCTCCGACTTTACCCTACACAACTTCCCCATGCCACCACACATCATTTCCATCATTCACATGCCATAAATCCTCCATTAATCCTTACTTTCCCTCCAAAACTTAGTCGTTCCAAAATCTTTCCATCTTCTCCTAACACACCCATCCAACCTCCCTTTATAAACCTGTGAGAATGAAGTGCCCCTCTTTTCCAAACCTACCATATCAATTCTTGACCAAACCTTAGAAAGTTTCTCTTTCAATCATCTTCTCTTCAAGAAAACCAAATGGCAAGAACAAGAACTTCCGTTCGCAGCAAAGCCAGCCTATAATATCCCAATTTTTGCTTAGTTACTAAAATTTAATTTTTGAAAATTTAGGTGTTAAAGTGTAAACTTTGGAAAAGTTTACGGACCAAAGTATAATTTTGAAAAGTTATGTAATTTAACCCCGTAATTGGATAGTTCACTCCCAAGAGTGGTATTTTTGTTTTACTGGATTTTTTCATACGAAGCTTATATTATTCGATTTTGAATCGAATAAAATTGTTAAGCGTGCTCAGGCCAGGGAAATATTAGAATGGGTGACCTTCGGGAAGGTCCCATAAAAGTGTTTCTGATCGATATGTTGGACTCAGTAAGAGTAGAGAAAATTCATATGGATTATCGATAAAGGAATTCTAAGAGAAATTTTATTCTATGAAGATTTTCGATAATTATCGGAATAATAGACTGAGTTAGGAAAATTCAGTCTAAGTCCTTGGAAAATGAAGTTTTTATGGGATAATAGAGTTTATTTCCCGAATATGAAAATATAGAATTTTTGAAATAAATCCAATAGCTCGGATAAGGTAAAATTGAAGTAGAAGTATTTTATGGTTATCGATATATCGGATCGAATTGAAATTTTAAAGACAGTTCCAAAGATTATGGAAAATTCATAAAATATTATTTTTATGAATATTTTGTTAATGTTGGTGAGATTCCAACTAGATTTAGTTAGAATATGATGGAGTGGTTATAAAGTTCAAAGAAAGAAAATTTAGAAATCGTATTGAATGAAATTCGAATATTTGGATCGAATAAATAACATAAATTAAAATTTATGATATTTTGGGAAGGAGGTCGGTTAGAATGGAACCAATTTGGTTCAATTTTTATGGAATGGTAATTTTAAGTCATGTAAGTATTTATAGTTGAACTATTTTTTAAGTATACGTTTACTAGTTAAAGATGTGCTTTTTTTGTTGAATAAGTTTAAAAAAATAGTTTGATAATATTAGCAATGAATTTTGGTACAGTTAAACATAGGTTAACCCTGCTTGCGTAGAAGTTTTAAAATCAAGAAAGGGTCTAGGCAACACACATAGTTTTCACCCTGAATTATATTTTTATTTCAACAACTCAATTTAAAGTTTTGTAAATCGAATCAGGGTTAAAACTAGCTGCATCTAAATGACATAGTTTTAAATTTAAAACAGAGAAGGGTTAAACTAGAAGTTGAATTTTGGTATAAAAAAAATTACAAGTCAAGATTTCTTCCAACAATTTTGTAGCATCTTTAATGTATATTTGGCCTACGAGTATATGTTATGGGTGTTATATTTATTGGTATCAGTGCTACAGGTTTAGCCGATTCTGGAGGCTAAATCGAGTTTAATGTGATTTAATGTTAAGTACATGCCCCTAGGATGTCATGTTACTGATGTACTAATGTGTAACTTGATTATGCTTTCCAATAACATGAATAAGTTTCAGTAGAAATAAATGATGTTAAGTATTAATGGACTGCGATAAATGTTTAATTATGGAAATCAAGAGAAGGAAGAAGAATGTTTTAAGCCAAGTATGTTGGCAACTAGTTAAAAGAGACAGCAGTCTTAAGTTTGAAACAAGGTACTCGCACTATCTATGAGTATGTGTTAGATTTTAATAGCCTGAGTCGGTACGAAATTGAGTTGATGCCGACTGAAAAGTCTAGATTTGAATGGTTTATAGAGAAGTTTCATCCAAGACCTAAGGAGATTCTATTGGGCATGAACTTATCAAATTTCTAAGAGGCTAAGAACAAAGCGAAGGTTATGGAAAGAACCTGTAATTGTTTTAATTGATTCGGGTTCGATTAATATATATATATATATATTGGTACTAAGATAGTAACACAAGGAAAGACTTCTATGGAGAATATTTAGTAATATAATCGCCAGTAATCCTCTTGGATATAGTGCACAAGTGACTAGAATATGTAAAGAAAGGTTCATTAGAAATTCAAGAAATCAAGTTCCTGGCAGATTTAATGGAATTTCCATTTCATGAACTTGAATTCATTCTTGGAATGGAATGGTTGTTTGCATATGATGCAGATATGAAGTGTAAGAAGAAAAAGTTAGTACTTCAGGGACCCAATGGTTTTGAAGTAATCATTGTGGGAGAAAGAATTGACTGTTTAGAGTCAGTAATTTCTGCAACAACAGCTTATAGGTTGTTATGTAATGGATGTGAAGCATGTTTAATTTATATGGTGGATACACAAAAGTTACTTAAAAAGATTGAAGACATCCCGACTGTAAAGAAATTTCCTGATGTATTTCTGGATGAGTTACCAAGGTTGCCTCTGAATAGGGAAATACAGTTTGGGATTGATGTTTATCCCGAAACTGAGCCGGTATCAATGGCACCAACATAGTTAAGGGAACTAAAGGTTCAATTACAAGAATTGCTAGACCGGGGTTACATTCGACCGAGTGTATCACCATGGGGTGCTCCGGTGCTATTTGTAAAGAAGAAACATGGTTCCCTATGATTATGTATAGATTACCGGCAGTTGAATAAAGTAACCATTAAGAAAAAGTATCCCCTACCAAGGATTGAGAATCTATTTGATTAGCTTATAGGTACAGCGATGTTCTTAAAGATAGATATTTGATCGGGGTATTATCAACTCAAAGTTAAGGAAGAAGATGTACCAAAGACAGCATTCAGAACTCGTTATGGACATTACGAATTTCTGGTGATGTTATTTGGACTTCCAAATACCCCTACTGTATTCATGGATTTGATGAATAGGGTATTTCAACCCTATATGGGTTGTTGTGGTCTTCATAGATGCTATTTTGATTTATTCAAAGACCTAAATTGAGCACGATTACCATCTTCGTATGGTACTACAAACTTTAAGAGATTGGCAGCTTTATGCCAAGTTTTCTAAATGTGAGTTCTGGTTGTTAGGAAAGTTTTGAAAGATTAAAGAAAGTTCGGATTGAAGCACCAATTCTAATTCAACCAAAACTAGGAAAAGAATATACTTTGTACAATGATGTATCTCTTTATGGTTTAAGTTGCGAGTTGATGCAAGAAGGTTAAGTAGTAATCTATGTATCAAGGCAGCTCAAAACTCATGAAAGGAACTATTCAACACATGACTTGGAAATAGCAGCTATGATTTGCTTTGAAAATCTGGCGATATTACTTATATGGTAAAAAGGTGTCATATTTATATGGATCATGAAAGTTTAAGTAATTGATGACACAAAAAGATCTGAATTTGCGACAACGAAGATGGGTTGAATTTTAAAGGGATTATGATATAGTTATTGGTTGTCATCCTGGAAAGGCTAATAGTACATTTAGCCGAAAGACATTGTCTGTCTCGGGTATGATGAATGTACAAATGACTGTGAGACAAGATGGTTCATTAATAGTACAATCTTAGTTAAAGTCAACTTTATTTGATCAATTCAAAGAATTGCAGTTTATGGATGAAGTATGTCTTGAAATGAGGAGACAAGCTGAACACCAGGTACCTTCTAGATTACTTTAGTCTATCTCTATTCCCTAATGGAAATGGGAACGAGTAATAATGGATTTTAAAACAGGATTGTCAACTAAATCAAGCAATAAGAATTCAATATGAGTCATTACAGATTATTTGACAAGTTTGATCACTTTATTCCAGTTTGAATTGATGATTCGCTGGATGAATAAGCAGAACTTTATGTTCGAGAGACAGTAAGACTACATGGTGTCTCAGCATCGATAGTGTCAGATAGAGACCCAAGGTTTACTTCAAGGTATTTGGGTACTTTATTTGAAACTTTAGGTGCTAAATTAAATTTTAGTACAGTTTTTCATTCGCAAACAAATGGACAATCTGAGCGAATCATACAGATTCTGGAGGATATGTTACGAGCTTGTGTAATTGAGTTTGCGGGATCAGGGGAAAAGTACTTGCCATTGGCTTTACCTCCATATAGGAATAAGACTCATTATGTGTTTCACGTATTCATGTTTTGGAGGTGTTGATCGGATTCTTCACATGTAATTACTTCTGAGAAGATTGAACTGCAACCAGGTTTGACATATAAAGAAGAACTAGTGAAAATCCTAGCATACAAAGTTAAAGAATTAAGGGACAAGAAAATTCTACTGGTTAAAGTCCTCTAGAGAAATCATAAAATAGAGAAAGTTATTTGGGAAACTGAAGAGGGAATGAATGAACAATATACAAAATTGTTTGAAAAGGGTAAACGTTAAAAATTCGAGGACGAATTTTCTTAAGGGGGAGGAATTGTAATATCCCAATTTTTTCTTAGTGACTAAAATGTAATTTTTGAAAGTTTAGGGGTTAAAGTGTAAACTTTAGAAAAGTTCAGGGACCAAAGTGTAATTTTGAAAAGTTATGTAATTTAACCCCGTAAATGGATAGTTCACCCCCAAGAATGATATTTCCGTTTTACCAGATTTTTTCATACGAGGCTTATATTATTCGATTTTGGATCGAATACAATTGTTAAGCGTATTGAGGCCAGGGAAATATTAGGATGGGTGACCTCCGGGAAGGTCCCATAAAAGTGTTTCAGATCGATATGTTGGACTCAGTAAGAGTAGAGAAAATTTGTATGGATTATCGATAAAGGAATTCTAAGAGATTTTATTCTATGAAGATTTTCAATAATTATCGGAATAATATACTGAGTTAGGAAAATTCAATCTAAGTCCTTGGAAAAGGAAGTTCTTATGGGATAATAAAGTTTATTTCCCGAATGTGGAAATATAGAATTTTGAAATAAATCCAATAGCTCGGATAAGGTAAAATCGAAGTAGAATTATTTTATGGATATCGGTATATCGGATCGAATTGAAATTTTAAAGACAGTTTTAAAGATTATGGAAAATTCATAAAATATTATTTTTATGAATATTTTGTTAATGTTGGTGAGATTCTAACTAGATTTAGTTAGAATATGATAGAGTGGTTATAAATTTCAAAGAAAGAAAATTTGGAAATCGTATTGAATGAAATTCAATATTTGGATCAAATAAATAACATAAATTAAAATTTATGATATTTTGGGAAGGAGGCTAGTTAGAATGGAACCAATTTGGTTCAATTTTTATGGAATGGCAATTTTAAGTCATGTATGTATTTATAGTTGAACTATTTTTTTTAAAGTATACGTTTACTAGTTAAAGATATGTTTTTTTGTTGAATAAGTTTAAAAAAATAGTTTGATAATATTAGCAATGAATTTTAGTACAGTTAAACATAGTTTAACCCTACTTGCGTAGAAGTTTTAAAATCAAGAAAGAGTCTAAGAAACATACATAGTTTTCACCCAAATTATATTTTTATTTCAACAACTCAATTTAAAGTTTTGTAAATCGAATCGGTTAAAACTAGCTGCATCTAAATGACATAGTTTTAAATTTAAAACGGAGAAGGGTTAAACTAGAAGTTGAATTTTGGTATAAAAAAATTACAAGTCAAGATTTCTTCCAACAATTTTGTAGCATCTTTAATGTATATTTGGCCTACGAGTATATGTTATGGGTGTTATATTTATTGGTATCGATCTTCTACAGTTTAGCCATTTCGGAGGCTAAATCGAGTTTAATGTGATTTAATGTTAAGTACATGCCCCTAGATGTCATGTTCTTGATGTACTAATGTGTAACTTGATTATGCTTTCCAATAACATGAATAAGTTTCAGTAGAAATAAATGATGTTAAGTATTAATGGACTGCGATAAATGTTTAATTATGGAAATCAAGAGAAGGAAGAAGAATGTTTTAAGCCAAGTATGTTGGCAACTAGTTAAAAGAGACAGTGAGTCTTAAGTTTGAAACAAGGTACTGCACTATCTATGAGTATGTGTTAGATTTTAATAGCCTGAGTCGGTATGAAATTGAGTTGATGCCATTGAAAAGTCTAGATTTGAATGGTTTATAGAGAAGTTTCATCCAAGACCTAAGGAGATTCTATTGGGCATGAACTTATCAAATTTCTAAGAGGCTAAGAACAAAGCGAAGGTTATGGAAAGAACACAGAATTGTTTTAATTGATTCGGGTTCGATTAATATATATATATATATATTGGTACTAAGATAGTAACACAAGGAAAGACTTCTATGGAGAATATTTAGTAATATAATCGCCAAGAATCCTCTTGGATATAGTGCACAAGTGACTAGAATATGTAAAGAAAGGTTCATTAGAAATTCAAGAAATCAAGTTCTGGCAGATTTAATGGAATTTCCATTTCATGAACTTGAATTCATTCTTGGAATGGAATGGTTGTTTGCATATGATGCAGATATGAAGTGTAAGAAGAAAAAGTTAGTACTTGAGGACCCAATGGTTTTGAAGTAATCATTGTGGGAGAAAGAATTGACTGTTTAGAGTCAGTAATTTAACAACAACAATGACTTATAGGTTGTTATGTAATGGATGTGAAGCATGTTTAATTTATATGGTGGATACACAAAAGTTACTTAAAAAGATTGAAGACATCCCGAAAAGTAAAGAAATTTCTGATGTATTTACGGATGAGTTACCAAGGTTGCCTCTGAATAGGGAAATACAGTTTGGGATTGATGTTTATCCCAAACCGAGCCGGTATCAATGGCACCAACATAGTTAAGGGAACTAAAGGTTCAATTACAAGAATTGCTAGAAGGGGTTACATTCGACCGAATGTGTATCACCATGGGGTGCTCGGTGCTATTTGTAAAGAAGAAACATGGTTCCCTATGATTATGTATAGATTACCTATAGTTGAATAAAGTAACCATTAAGAAAAAGTATCCCCTACCAAGGATTGAGAATCTATTTGATTAGCTTATAGGTACAGCGATGTTCTTAAAGATAGATATTTGATCGGGTATTATCAACTCAAAGTTAAGGAAGAAGATGTACCAAAGACAGCATTCGAAACTCGTTATGGACATTACGAATTTACGTGATGTTATTTGGACTTCCAAATACCCTACTGTATTCATGGATTTGATGAATAGGGTATTTCAACCCTATATGGGTTGTTGTGGTCTTCATAGATGCTATTTTGATTTATTCAAAGACCTAAATTGAGCACGATTACCATCTTCGTATGGTACTACAAACTTTAAGAGATTGGCAGCTTTATGCCAAGTTTTCTAAATGTGAGTTCTGGTTGTTAGGAAAGTTTTGAAAGATTAAAGAAAGTTCGGATTGAAGCACCAATTCTAATTCAACCAAAACTAGGAAAAGAATATACTTTGTACAATGATGTATCTCTTTATGGTTTAAGTTGAAGTTGATGCAAGAAGGTTAAGTAGTAATCTATGTATCAAGGCAGCTCAAAACTCATGAAAGGAACTATTCAACACATGACTTGGAAATAGCAGCTATGATTTGCTTTGAAAATCTGGCGATATTACTTATATGGTAAAAAGGTGTCATATTTATATGGATCATGAAAGTTTAAGTAATTGATGACACAAAAAGATCTGAAATTTGCGACAACGAAGATGGGTTGAATTTTAAAGGGATTATGATATAGTTATTGGTTGTCATCCTGGAAAGGCTAATAGTACATTTAGCCGAAAGACATTGTCTGTCTCGGGTATGATGAATGTACAAATGACTGTGAGACAAGATGGTTCATTAATAGTACAATCTTAGTTAAAGTCAACTTTATTTGATCAATTCAAAGAATTGCAGTTTATGGATGAAGTATGTCTTGAAATGAGGAGACAAGCTGAACACCAGGTACCTTCTAGATTACTTTAGTCTATCTCTATTCCCTAATGGAAATGGGAACGAGTAATAATGGATTTTAAAACAGGATTGTCAACTAAATCAAGCAATAAGAATTCAATATGAGTCATTACAGATTATTTGACAAGTTTGATCACTTTATTCCAGTTTGAATTGATGATTATTTGGATGAATAAGCGAAACTTTATGTTCGAGAGACAAGAAAGACTACATGGTGTCTCAGCATCGATAGTGTCAGATAGAGACCCAAGGTTTACTTCAAGGTATTTGGGTACTTTATTTGAAACTTTAGGTGCTAAATTAAATTTTAGTACATTTTTCATTCGCAAACAAATGGACAATCCGACTAAATGAATCATACATTCTGGAGGATATGTTACGAGCTTGTGTAATTGAGTTTTATGGGATCGGGAAAAGTACTTGCCATTGGCTTTACCTCCATATAGGAATAAGACTCATTATGTGTTTCACGTATTCATGTTTTGGAGGTGTTGATCGGATTCTTCACATGTAATTACTTCTGAGAAGATTGAACTGCAACCAGGTTTGACATATAAAGAAGAACTAGTGAAAATCCTAGCATACAAAGTTAAAGAATTAAGGGACAAGAAAATTCTACTGGTTAAAGTCCTCTAGAGAAATCATAAAATAGAGAAAGTTATTTGGGAAACTGAAGAGGGAATGAATGAACAATATACAAAATTGTTTGAAAAGGGTAAACGTTAAAAATTCGAGGACGAATTTTCTTAAGGGGGAGGAATTGTAATATCCCAATTTTTTCTTAGTGACTAAAATGTAATTTTTGAAAGTTTAGGGGTTAAAGTGTAAACTTTAGAAAAGTTCAGGGACCAAAGTGTAATTTTGAAAAGTTATGTAATTTAACCCCGTAAATGGATAGTTCACCCCCAAGAATGATATTTCCGTTTTACCAGATTTTTTCATACGAGGCTTATATTATTCGATTTTGGATCGAATACAATTGTTAAGCGTATTGAGGCCAGGGAAATATTAGGATGGGTGACCTCCGGGAAGGTCCCATAAAAGTGTTTCAGATCGATATGTTGGACTCAGTAAGAGTAGAGAAAATTTGTATGGATTATCGATAAAGGAATTCTAAGAGATTTTATTCTATGAAGATTTTCAATAATTATCGGAATAATATACTGAGTTAGGAAAATTCAATCTAAGTCCTTGGAAAAGGAAGTTCTTATGGGATAATAAAGTTTATTTCCCGAATGTGGAAATATAGAATTTTCGGAATAAATCCAATAGCTCAGATAAGGTAAAATCGCAGTAGAATTATTTTATGGATATCGGTATATCGGATCGAATTGAAATTTTAAAGACAGTTTTAAAGATTATGGAAAATTCATAAAATATTATTTTTATGAATATTTTGTTAATGTTGGTGAGATTCTAACTAGATTTAGTTAGAATATGATAGAGTGGTTATAAATTTCAAAGAAAGAAAATTTGGAAATCGTATTGAATGAAATTCGAATATTTGGATCAAATAAATAACATAAATTAAAATTTATGATATTCTGGGAAGGAGGCTAGTTAGAATGGAACCAATTTGGTTCAATTTTTATGGAATGGCAATTTTAAGTCATGTATGTATTTATAGTTGAACTGTTTTTTTAAAGTATACGTTTACTAGTTAAAGATATGTTTTTTGCGTTGAATAAGTTTAAAAATATAGTTTGCTAATATTAGCAATGAATTTCGGTACAGTTAAACATAGTTTAACCCTACTTGCGTAGAAGTTTTAAAATCAAGAAAGAGTCTAAGAAACATACACAGTTTTCACCCAAAGTTATATTTTTATTTCAACAACTCAATTGTAAGTTTTGTAAATCGAGTCAGGGTTAAAACTAGCTGCATCTAAACGACATAGTTTTAATTTAAAACGGAGAAGGGTTAAACTAGAAGTTGAATTTTGGTATAAAAAAATTTACAAGTCAAGATTTCTTCCAACAATTTTGTAGCATCTTTAATGTATATTTGGCCTACGAGTATACGTTAAGGGTGTTACACAGCCTATTGGCGGCGTCGATGCACACCGCCTCTACTTGGTGCCCCACTCCAGCACCGGAGGAACTCGACCTGCACAAAAACTTTTACAATAAGGAAACGAAGAAGCATTACGAGCTTTTCTTGCACTGGGCCCTCACGTTGGAGGAAGGGTTAGAGTTTTCGGTGATTACAAACTCCAGTTTGAGACTACTACTCGGACAGTCATTGCTACCCATAATTGGGGGGATTTCGTTTGATAGCCAGGATGGATAAATATCTCCTGGGTTAGTGAGTTTTACACCTGTATTACTTAGGCCCAGGGAAAAATGGCGTTCATTCATGGAAAGCTCGTGGATTTTTCTGCCAAGGCAATCAACCATTATTTTGGCCTAGAAACTGATAAGGATGAGCACACGGATTGTAACACCCCTTACCTGGTCTAGGAGAAAATCGGTTTAAAAAATGTCACCAAACAAAAATCCAAACAAGCATGCGATGACTTAACACTTCTCAACTAAAAATGCAATCAGAAATCAGAGTAATTTAAAACTTTTTAAATATTTCATAGGTCTAACTTCACCTTTAAGTCATGTAAAGGGAAAAAATACATACATTAAGCAATGCACTCCAACCACTTGCTCGTAGTATGTCCTTATCTTTTAGGTACTTCAAGTCACAAGGTTTAATACAATTAAATCTATAATCATGGAAACAAGAACACTAACCTGAAGTCTAACATAGCTTAACCAACAAGCAAACATGAAGCATTATAGTCCATTTTCAAAATTTATTGACACTTAACCACTTACTTATTCTAACCACTAAACTGTTCATTCTAACTACACCACTTTTATTTGGGGCTTAACTCATGATAATATACATATTTGAATTCGCAACACACAAGCATCAAAATGATCTGCCAACTTAAGACTCTTGCAGGCATTTAAACAATATATATATATATATATATATAATATACAATACACATTAATCACTAGATCTTAATATAACAAATATTTTTTTCAGCCTTTAATCTTATTCGGATTACGAGGTGTCCTATCAAACGTTCATGATCTCAATCCAGTAAAGCATCATAACTCACATAATTATTTCGACAAGTAAATATTCGAATATATTTCTAGTATAGCTCGGCTATCAGCAACTACTCAATCTTGCAAATTATTAAAACATATAAAGTAAGCAACCATCTCTAAAACATAACAAGCATAAACACATATCTAGGCTCATTCAAATTTAATCACATTCGCAAAATTTTATCTTAACATGCTCATAATTAAACCCACTAGTTGTTTATTATAACCATCAATCTAATAATACCAACTATATTCCCTTTTTAGGATTAACACATGTCAACAGATTTATAAATCAACCTACATATGTGTATGACAACAAAACGGTTTAGCGATTTATATAACTTTCAAATATAGTTTATTTTACATCCCAAACTTTTGCATATCACATAGTATTCTATAATTTTAGTGCTTACCTTGTATTCCAAGCCGGGTCTTAACCATAACTTGACACAATTCTAAAGGCAATGAATTTAAATCAAAGAAAGGTGCTCAGGAAAGTTGTAGACCTATCTCGAGACTTTAAACTACACTCGCAGGTTATTCCGAGCTAGTTTTTGTTCCCGAATCACGATCCACTTTAGTCCTATTCTTCACTCCTTGGTCTAAACATAATAAGAATACAACCATATATTAGAGATCCTTAATATCTTTTCACTTGTAATACACTCAAGTTGTCAATTAATTCACACAAAATAATCTTTAGTATTCATATATTTCCAAATTGATCCTTAATACTCAAACATACATCACATAGGCACAAATTAGTCCATTAATGTTTGAATACATGCCAAATCAGTCCATTTTATTTACATACACAAATACACATACACAAATACCAACAGTCCTAGATGTATTCTTACTTTCAGAACAGTCCCATATATTTATAAACACACTTTTGCACTTCAAAACAGTCCACTTTATACTCATACTTACACAAAACAATCCACTTAATTAATAAGAACTTTCCCTTGTTTTTTATCATCCAATCAGCCCTTAACATACTCATGTATACATACAAAACAGCCACTTCATATGAATACACATATATCTACACAGAACAGTCCCTCAACATTTATAACTATGTAAAACAGTCCTTGATTCAAAGGTATTCATATATGCACTCGAAATTGTTCTATATATATATATATATTTATACAAATCCAAATAGTCTTTTATAACTACAAAACTGTCCAGGTTTAATGAAAAAAAACACTTAGTTAAACTTGTAAAACAGTCTTATTAAGTTCACAAAATAGTCTAGTTTTTAAGTTGTAAAACAACCCTTAATTAAGCTGACAAATCAATCCAATTGAATCATAAACAACCCCTGTTTGAACCGAAGTTTTCAGCTTCGGCTTATAACGACAATGTGACTCTAAGGCTCAACATGTTACCATAATTGATACATATAAACCATTATCTAGAGCTGCCCCTTTTCATTCGAAAACAGATTCTAAAATAAACTTCCTTTATACTCACTTCTCCTTGTTCGATTAATAGCAAGCATAGACTATGCAAATCTTAAGATTCTAATACCATTTTACATATTTAACATTAATTTAAAGCTGTCTAACGCTTCCTAAAAATAGGGTATTACCATATCAACATTTGTTTGTTTCAATCGTGCAAGGGAATTCATAAATAGTCAAAAATTACAAGCCAAATAAGTTTAATCTTCTATACAAATCTTCAATTCTTACAAGAATTCAATCATGTTCTTTACTAGAGTCTCTCAAGCAATTAACATATCAAACATGGCTTGATCTTTCATACACTCAATTCGAACAGCTCTATAAAATAAGGAAACATTTTCAACCATTTGAAATCAAGAGTCCTTATAAAACAAGAATGAAATTGAAATCTAATCTTCTAATAGGTTTTGAAGGAAGGGAAAGAACTTCTTACCCTCACAACACAACCGATCAAAGGAACCTTAAGCTTGATTCAATTAAAATGTGAAAATCATCCACACACACGATATGAACTCTTATTTTTCTCTCTAAATTTTCCAAGGTTTTGGTTCTTCATAATGGAGAAGAAGATGGCTGATCAAACAGTCTTTTCCCTTTACACATGCATTTCAAAATGCACGACATGTGTGCATTACCTTCATCTAACCTTTCTTTTACATGCAAGCACCATTCTTCCTAAAATTTTCGGTTTAGTCTTGAAATTGTCATCCCTTATTTTCTTTTTATTCTAAAAAGATCCTAGACTCATTATATCTTACTTAAGGTTTAAAATAAATATCTTCCTACAAATTATTCTATGTAGGAATATCCACAACTTAATACTTCAATTAGCAACTGATATACTGATATTCTTCTATACCGGAATTTGGGGCATTACATGGACTTTGAGGCGACCGCCACCAATGCCACTTACAATAAGGTACTTCGTGACCTTTGCGTTCCTGGAATGCAATCGATATGGAAATCACCTACTACTAGGGTGATCAAAAGTATTGATTTGAAGTCAGACCCTAAATATTGGATCCACTTCATGAACATTCGTCTTAAGCCAACATGGCACCATTCCATAATTTCCACCAAAAGGATGCTTTTCTTGCATTCAGTGATGAAGGGTCGGCGAATCAACATCAGTGAAATGACCTACCAGTCTATTGTGGGGAAGGCCACACCTACAAGTAAAAAGAACCCTTTAGTATTTCTGAGCCTAATCATTGCTCCATCTACAATTGCACAAGTTCGTGAATCCCCTAATGACTTGGTCATGGAGGCCCAAACGGGGACACTACCATCTTAAATGCCATGGCTCAAAAGACTTGTACCTACATCTTTACCCTTCAATGATGATGCCTAACATGCAGCCTTATTAAGAGCCATGGCTAAGTTCTTTAGGCCCTATTTTGCTTATGCTAGAGAAAATGACTTAGCCATAAGAACCGTGTTGAATGAGCTGTTGTTGGCCTCTACAATTGTATTTCCCTAGTTTCTTGAGCATGACTTGGCTGAACCTGCTGTTGCACCTGCTGAACAACCACCACCACCAGAATAAGAGAAGAAGATAAAAAAGAAATTCTGCCCAACCCTCATGCTGCTGCTAAGAAAAAGAGAAAACAAAGAAGAAAAAGACGTCTGCTGATGTTCTTGTGTCTCGATGCCCTATCAAGAGGACAAGAGCCAAGGACAAGGCCCCATGAACCCTGAACAATCAACTCCGGCCAGCCCCATCCACTTGGCCAGTGATGGCACCATTGAGGTGCCACCATTAGTTC
Source organism: Hibiscus mutabilis (assembly GCA_019671005.1). NCBI lineage: Eukaryota > Viridiplantae > Streptophyta > Magnoliopsida > Malvales > Malvaceae > Hibiscus > Hibiscus mutabilis. The sequence goes on along the minus strand of CM033731.1, from coordinate 33,895,475 downwards.
CTCGGGCCACTCCTCCTTTCCAAACATCTCTCACTCCTAGAACTCGGACCAAAGTAACTATATGTCAAGTCCTTGATCTGATTAAGGAGATGCAAGAACATTTGAGGCATCTGCCAACAATATCAAACTCCTCATAATCATCTGCCTCCACCGTTGCTTCTACACCATGGAATGCCCTTGCACCACCTCAGGCCCTACAAGAGCCTGCTTCCTCTGCGCCCCGTACTGGAAACGTACTAAGAGCCAGGCGTGACGACCTTCTCCACCTTTCCAGTAACTCCCTGGGTAGTTTTCTTTCCTTTTTTTTCTTTAGTGTTTTCCAATTTTCTTTTCATTTTAGTTTTTCATATTGCATGTTTTATTTTCTGTTTTTTTTTTCTTTTTGCATTGGGGATAATGCTTCTCTCAAGTTTGGGGGAGTATTGTCCCATCTACATATTAGGTAAAATTTAGGTAAATTTTTAAAAGAATTTAGGACTGTAAATAGCCTAGTTAGTTTTTAAAAGTTTCCTTTGCTTTGGTTCTATTATACTGAAACTACTATTGCATTATTGATGATATTCCTATGATGAACATGTGCTTAATTGGTTTTGCAATATGTTAAGAGCTTTAGTGATTTGAACTTAGGGTTCAAACTGTTGTAGCTTCTATCTCACACGTTGTATGCTCTCTAAAAACTTAACAAGCCTTAGGGGAATTCTAGGTTGACTCTCTGATGCCAAAGCATAAATTGATGTTAATGAACTGAATGCTCAATGCAACAATAAAAGGCTTAAATAAAACTTCTAGAAAAAATTGAGAAAAAATAAAAAGCTCAAATTAAATGATAAACTTGATGCCAAAGGCAAACTATTGAGTGATACTCTAATATGCATCTTGCTAGCTTAGTACACTAGGTGAGTTGTGTTTGATCCATTTAACTTTCCCTGGAAGGAACAGTAGCATAGCATAAGAGTGGGTAAAAGTCTTCACATGATGACTCTGCTCATATGGCTCGGGGATGGGCCGTTTGCTCTACTCTATCTTCAGGCCTGAAGAGTAGTTATGATAAGCTGAAGCCTCAATGATATAGTTTAATGAACTTAAAAAGAATTAAGGGAGTACAACATTGTGCTTAAAAGGAAAAGAAAATGCTAAGGAAACAATAGAGAGAAATCCTTGAAATTTCCTAAGGCTATTAAATGATGATTGCATGCGACACGGCACACACTGCACCTACAGTAGAATTGATCCTAGGAACAAATCTATAAGCTTTGTTATATTGCATATCTTTATTTTTTAAGATTGAATTGATGTTGTAGCATGTTTTGGAACTTTTGAAACCGTAGCTTAGTTAGAAATTTTGATACAATAGATTGTTTTTAGTTTTTAGTTTAGCCGGAACCTTTGAGACCTTAGTTTAGTTGGATCTTTGGAAACCTTAGGTTCTTGTTTTTAGTCTTTAGTCTAGATCTAGGTTTGCATTGCTTGAGGACAAGAAACAGTTCAAGTTTGAGGATATTTGATGACTACGTAGATAACCTATCTTTTGTGCCCTTTTTTACTTAGTTTTTGCATGTGTTTAAGCCCATATAGTTGCATTTATGTCTAGTTTGCATGGAGTTAACAAGCCTGCACTTAATTGATATATGTTAATGTTTTTAATGGGAAAGGAAGTGCATTTTAGAGGTGCTTGTACGGGAAGCAAGTGAGGCAGAGGAGTGCTAGAGTAATGGAGTGGCATCCCATCGTGACAAGCCAACAAAGCAGTAGAGTTGGAGATAAATCCAAACTTTTGACACACGTGGACTTCTATCCAATATGGACACTCATTGAATAAAGTAGGAAAGCAAGATCCTCATTAAGAGGCTTCGCTCGCTTTAGTGTTTCTAAACCCTAGCTTTGCTGCCTATATAAAGAAGACTTGAGCCACAAACAAAGAGAGCTTGATCTTAGACGACAACCCTTAGTCTTCAGCTATCAAAGAACCCCCAGAGTCAAAGGTCTAAAAAAGTCTCCACACGACGAGAGCTATCGAGAAATACTTTAGGAGTGCAGGACCTGCAGCACAATTAGAGAGCTTGGAGGAGAACGTCGAGGATGCTTTATCTTTCTTTTTCCTTGCTTTATAAACTGCTATGTTCTTTTATACTTTTATTATTGATGTTTTAGGCTCAAACATGAGATAAATACTTTTGTTGGGTTTATTGTTTTAGGATATTATGTGTTAATTACTTGATTAATGCTATAGTCTTTTCTTTTATCTATTTTGTTCATGTCCTTCATGCGTAGTTATTGTAAGAGCTATCGAGAGAGGCCTTTTAACTATTGATACGTGGCTTAATATCGAAAGAGTAGGTTATACAAACATGAATAGTGAGACTTAAGCTGTCAACTTAGGTTCTAATCTGGCTTAGACATAAGTTTAAGATTTCAATGACTAATATGGGGAACTTGAATAGATAATAAAGTTGTTAGGGTTTATGCAGACATGTATTACCATAGTATCCTTTATTAACTTTTAGGTATCGAGAGAGTCAAGAAGTTAATTAGAAAACCCTGTCGAATAGGTAAAGTCATAATTGGTTAACACGGACATGTATCACCAACTGCTATAACATTCGAAGAGTAATTAAGCATAATTCCTAGGCAATAAACCCAGCTTTCGTAATCATCTAAATATCTGGTACAATATCTTCTTGTCTTGATCATTGCTATCTTTACTCTTATTGTATTTAGTTTTGATAAATCACCATCAAACCATTATTTGCTCACTAACTCTTAAGTACGATCACTTCGTATTTGTTAATCCAATCCATGTGGGTTTGACACTCTACTCTATCACTTTATTACATGATCGACGAGTGTACTTGCTCTAATTTGCATACCTATATTGCAAGTATCAAGTTTTTGGCGCCGTTGCCGGGGATTGGCAATTCATAATTACCTAGTAATTGAGCTTAAGATTTTCTTTTAGTTTAATTCTAACTTTTCGTTTCCTTTTTCAGGTGTGTTATAGTGCATGACCAGATGCACAAATTTAGAAGAATCAATTATCCCTTACAATCCAAAGATCGAAAGATACTTGCGAATAATACGTAGAGAACAAAGGATAATGGCAGACTGAGTCAACAACAATGGTCAGCATGACGCACGCATTGGCGATGATTCACCACCTGGTGGAGGAGTAATTGTTGAAGATGCAATTGTTGATGGAGCACGGGAGAGACAGCCAATTATTCCACCGCCAGCCAATCCAAGATGACCCATTCGCAATAGTTTTGCACATGTTCTTAATGACCTTACTCTAGCAATCGTGTGCCAGCAATAGAGGTAGCTCACTTTGAGCTAAAGCCAGTTATGTTCAACATGCTCAATTCCATTGGACAATTTAGAGGATCGACAAGGGAACATGCTTGAGAGCACGTTCAAGCTTTCCTAGAAGTCTGTGATTGTTTTAGATAATAGGGGGTTCATGATGACGTGCTGAGACTAAAACTATTCATGTATTCCTTACGAGATTGAGCCCAAGCATGGTTGAAGAATATACCCTCGGGATCTATCACATCCTAGGATAACTTGTAAAGAAGTTTTTTACACTGTTACAATCCACCGAATGTGCACAATCAAATATGGAGCGACGTCATAGCATTCAAGCAACATGATGATGAATCCATGTATGAATGTTGGGATCGATACAAAGACATGATGCACAAGTGCTCGATTCATGGATTCCATGATTGGCTATAAGTGGCGACATTTTACAATGGTGTGAATGCTCCTACGAGAATGATGATTGACGCTTCAACAAATGATATTTTGCTCGACAAAGATCCTAAAGAGGCATTTGACATCCTCAATCAGATAGCTAATAATGACTACCAGTTTCCTATAGGGAGATTGAATCATGACCTTAAATTATCTATAACACTCCAATTGGATGATTCCCAAAGTATGACGGCTCAACTCTACACCTTCGTACAAACTTGCTCAAGAACATACAACCATCATACACGGGAGGCTAAGTAATCTAATACACTTGCAGCATTGTTATGAGGAACATCAGTCGAGTGAATACCCCTAACAACAGGAATATGGGTGTTATATAAGGAATGTTAATCACAACAACAACCCATACTCGAACACCTATAACCCAGGGTGGCGACAACATCCAAATTATATACTCCTTCATAATGATTTAATAACTCGGTAATGTAAAATAAAAGATGTGTTGATGATTAGCAGCCGTGGGGTGATCCTTGGGATCATGTTACTTATATGTCATGTAGGCATTTGATTGGTTGAGTTACTTTGACTGATGGGATCCTGGTACCCGGTAAGAGAGTGTTGCAACACCATGGTCAGAGATGTCGAATGTATGTTCCTGGCGCTATGTGGCACCAAGTCTCATTCAAAGATACTCAAGGGGGTTTCGAGTATAGAGTGTACGTTCTAGATGTTGTGTGGCCCTGGGTCTCACTCAAATATTATAGAGTTTAGAGTATTCGTTCCTGATGTTGTGTGGCCCTAGGTCTCGCTCAATGTGTATGTTCCCGATATTGTGTGGCCCTGGGTCTCACTCAGAGTGTGTATTCCTGATGTTGTGTGGCCTCGGGTCTAGCTCAGAGTGTACGTTCCTAATACTGTGTAGCCCTGGGTCTCATTCCAGGTTTGGGGTTTAAATTTGTGTGCTTTAGCCTTGATGATCTGATGAGATCTCGGGATGGTTGGGCCTTATGTGTCATGTATGATAGCTTATGGATGTATTAGCCTCGAGGGGCTAAGTGACCTCGAGTATTTTGAAGCCTTGTAAAGCATGTAAGACTTCGTATAGATTTAAGGATGTCTTGAGATAGGTGATTTAAGAACTCTAGCTAGTGTAGGCTAGATGATAACTCATAGATAGTGAAGCCTTATCTAAGCTCTCTAAACCATATTTATCTCGCATGCTTATTTTATGATAATCACGAATTGTGGTAGAGTAGAAATGTATCATTGAGCTTTGTAAGCTTAGCGTTCAGAATCGTTGTTTTCATTCACAGGTTAGTAGGTTGATCACGACCGAGGAGCACATCGAGAAGGGATTTCCTAGTACCATATCGCTTCAAAGTACAGTACTTGATGTTTAGTCGTGGTCTATTGTATTCATAGGACCTTACAGTAGTTGAGTCCGTAAAACTCTTTTTGAAATATTATTTTGATGTACGGCGTTTTAAACTTGAAGCTCCTATTTTGTAAACCTATTTATAACGCTTATTTATTTACATGGAATTATGGATGATTTGTTGTTTTAAATGAAGGCTAAACTTATGGTTTTAAATTAGAAATTTGATGGGTCGACTTGGGTGACCCGAATGTAGCACTTCGGATCCAGATCGAGATTGGAGTGTTACAAACATTATATATACACATATGAATATATAATAGTTAACACAATTATGATGTGCAAAATACAGAAATACAATATAAATACAATTGATTACCAAATTCAAGGATAGTAATAATAATAATTTTAGTACGATTTTTTAGGGAAAATGTTTTTTTATCAAATAAGAGCTTCATTAAAAAACAAGCAGATTGCAGTAAAAAAACAATAGCAGAAGGTGAGTGATCACCCAATCAGAAGGGCAACAACCAACTCTAGTATTCTTTGCCATCCAGTTAGCAGCGAAGTTACAATCTCTTCGAACAAAGAAGAAAGAGCAAGAATCAAATAAAATAAGTTTTTAAAATATCCTTTTCGATAACAGTCGAGCTCTAGCAAGAAAACTTCTTTCTATAAGGCTTGGATTATCGAATTTTATAAGAATGTTTTTAAAAGCCTTTTTTACGGGAAAACATCAAGTCAAATATGACTGCTTCAGCTTATGCTTCATTTGCAGAGAGGGAGGTGAGCAGTTTTTAGATACCTCCTAAAATTCTTTATTCTCGTTTTGCATCACAACTAAATTGGACTTACTTGACAAAGAATCGAAGGAAGCATCACAATTCACTTTAACAAAACTCGTAAAATGAGGTTCTCACATGCTATTAGGAAGACTTATCGAAACTAAAAAGAGAGGGTCCAAATTCAAATAGTTAGAATATTCAGAGAAAATTAGTTCTGTAAAAATCCAAACATCAACAAGATTTTTGCAACTTCGGTTAAATACCTAACGATTTCGAGCTTTCCATAAATTCCAGCACAAAAAGTGTTAAACCTATATTTGATATTATATAACAAGGACTTACTTATAAAACAAATAAATTTTTAAAGTACTTAATTTACTCACTAAATTGACAGGCATTCGAACTTAAACAATGTTCTAAGTCAAATTTTGAATCCCCAAATATTTTCTAAGTGTTTTGGTACTCAATTTAGCCAATTTGGTAGCTGAGTACCAGTACAGCCTATGTCGTATCGGTACGGGTTTTCATTACTCGAAACCAAACTTTTACATAATGGCTTATGAGTACCAATATGGCTATACGCGTACCAGTATGACTTTTGAAACTGTAATTCAAATTGTGCTTTGAGTATCGGTACGGCCTATAGCGTACCGGTACGGGGATTAAGAAATTTAAAATATTTTTTAATAATGTTTTGACCGTTTCCTTATCAGAATTTCTTGGAACTAACTTCTAAAAGATTTGTTACGCGTACCGGTACACCTATATGCGTACTGATAGGATATTGTAACCAAATGTTCCAAGGATTCTAGTGAGCAAAATGAGTATCGGTATGGTACGGCAACTACAACGAGGAATCTCAATACATCTCCAAACCTTCATATTTCAGTGGGGTAAACTACCCTTATTGGAAGAATAGAATAAGGGTCTTCATCAAATCTAATGACTACCTCCTTTGGGATGTAGTGGTAGATGGACCGACTATTTCGATAAAGAGAGTGGGAGACTGGCCCTTTCCCAAGAAAAGGCAAGAATGGACCGATGATGATTGAAAGAAGTTTCAACTCAACGACAAAGCCATGCACATTCTATTTTGTGCCCTTGGACCAGACGAGTATGCCAAGATGTCTTCTTGCTCAAGTGCCAAGGAGATATGGGACAAGCTAGAAGTTACTCATAAAGGTACTAATGAAGTGAAGGAGGCCAAGATTGGACTCCTCAAACTTAGTTATGAGAACTTCAAAATGGAACCGGATAAAGGCATCACCAAGATGAAGTGAAGAAGAAAAGAAGAAAGAATAAGGAGGAAGAGAAGAAGCAAGTGGAGAGAAAAAAAGTTGGAATTGCTCTCAAAGGTTCACAAAAAGAGAGCATTTTTTGTGAAGAAGAAGATGAAGAAATGGTTATGCTAGCCAAGATATTTACACGGTTCATTAAATCCAACCGTGGAAGGAAGTTCCAACAAAGAGAGGGTTTCAAGACCAAGCCAAAGGAAGAAAGGAATGACCAAATCATTTGCTATGAATGCAAAACACTGGGACACATCAAGTTCAATTGTCCCCAATTAAAAAAAGAAGAGCTTCAGGAAGAAGAAGCTCAAGGCACATGTAGCTACTTGGAGCGATGAAGACTTATTCGATGAGAAGGAGCAAGAGGTAGCTAACCTATGTCTCATGGCATTTGAGGAGGATCCTAAGGTAACCTCAAATTTATCTACATTTGATTTTACTACTGATGAGATTCAAGAAGCTTATGATGAATTACAAGAGGTCTACGATGAATTAGTTTTGAAGTATAAAGAATCAATTTTGAAAACATGAAAACAATTTCGGATTTGAAAAACCAAAATGATATTTTATCCAAAACTAATGCGAACTTGAAAGGAAAGTTGAGGATATGCAAGCAAAACAAAAAGATTTTGAAATGATAAACCAAGACTTGCATAACCTACTTTCAAAAGTCCATGATGATCACCAAAAAGAAGTGGGTGATCTTAAAGCTTCTTTAAACAAAGTCGGGCACCTCGTTTTGAAAAAGAAAATATTCAAACCCCAACTATGTTATAAGAAACTTTAATGGGCACAAACATAGAGGCTTCCAAAGTCCCTCTAATGGTACGAGAGTTAGAAGTGCTTAGGTTTGTAACCCCCTTGACCCGGCCTAGACGCCAGACCAAACCGAGCGAGCTACATTGGGTTTGTCGAGATAAACTTGAACAAATTACTTAGAAAATGATACATTTTTTTCTTTTATCTTGTCTAAATGCATAATTAAATCCTATAGTGATCATGCTAGCAGTGGCGAAATTTGCAATTGAATCGGGCGTCGAATTGACATCCAATTGGTTGGAAGACACACTCTAGGGACCAAATTGTAATTTTTGAAAACAATTAGGTCTTACTTAAATCCAAAGTTACCAAACCTTAATTAATCATATTTCATGCAAGCACGTTAAATTTCAACTTAAAATAATCATCCAAACACATTTAATTGCATTATCAAGAAATAGGGACTAAACTGCAAAGATTTAAACTTCAGAAAGCATATTACCGGAATTAACGAACTGCGTACAGGTACACTAACTTCTATATCGATACGAGTATAATTTACAAAGGGTATCAGTACGGTCCTCAAGAATACTGATACGGGTATTCGATATCAAAACAGGGGATTTTAGTGACTAAAAGGGGTAGCGATACGGTTGCCCGTGTACCGACATAATGTAATTTTTAGTTGTGTGTACCGATACGGTTACCAAGCATATCGGTATGCTTGTGCAATTTTGCAAAATTTTGAGCCGAGATAGGCCCCACGTACCGAACCTTGAGGACATGTATCGGTACGGACTGGCCTGTAATGACCTCTTGGTCGAACATATGATACTTTGGCTTGATCTAACATGCCTCAAACATCATCCAAACATCTTATAACAAGTCTAGCATCATTTCCTCAATCAAATAGGCATGGTAGAGGATCATTCACTTCATAGCAAAACCAAACAATGATCCTATAGGCATGATCTCTACCCAAGCATGCAAATCATATCCAACCCCTCAAAGCATGATTTAAAACCACATACAAGTCCAAAACATCAAAAGAAAAATGTCAAACAAGGAGTAACCAAAACAACCCTCCCAATTAAAATGGTCACATTGCCTCTTATTACTACAAGGTATTTATAAAGCCGTACTTGAAATAGCTTCACCCTTGGATTGCCTCTTGCTTGCTCGATGTCTGAAAATGCTTACTTCTCTGCATTGATGAGAAAGGATAGCGTAAGCTTATAAAGCTAAGTGAATGAATCTCAAAAACACTCATCAATGCATTTAAAACCATTTGCTTTCAAACATGAATTAAACCTCATGCCAAAATCATCTCATGCTTCTATTGTCTTCCAAAACATGCACATTTAACATTTGCAACACATGTATTATGGATTTCTAGCATAAACCTCAACTAAAGCTTCTCATGCTAAAACCTCAAAATAGCAAGCTTAAAGAGCAACACATGTATAAACCATATTATACAAAACATAATCCATTTCTTATGATACATTATATCATATATTGGCATTCAAACGCCTCAAAACCATTTCATTCTATTTTCAAAACATATCGGATACATGGATTTCCCAAGTGGTTCCTTCAACCACTTCACATATATCCTCAAGCCGGATCGTGGTACTACTACCCCTCAATGGTTATGACGTATAAATCCACCAGCGGGAGAATTGGCACACTCATGACCCCTCGACCGCTGCAGTTCTCATGGTGGAGCATGGCGCACTCTTGACCCCTCGACACTCATGAAGCGACTTATTATAGTGCAATTTAAACCTTATGGCATGCCAACTATATTCGATAACATTTAATCTTAGCCACTTGCCAATATACTCTATCAAAACATAATACCTCACTGTTTTGTATATGCATCAAAACAAACCAAATTCCAATACAATAAACCATGTATTCTAGCATTCTCAAAACTCTTTTCATAAATCATTTGTCGTTCTCAATAATCATCACATATGATCATTTGTAACATCTTTCATTTCTAAATCATGCATATAACAGTAGGTAATCCAAATCATAAACATATGCATGAGATTGTATTTTGCAAAATCGAAAACAAGAGCGAGAATGTCCAATACTTACTTTCGATCTTAGACAAGTCTCTCAAACTTAATCTAAACTCCCAAACTCATCTTCAAACCTTTTAAAAGCAGTGAACCACGTTTCCACTCACCAATAACCCAAAACTCCACTCGTCGATGCAAAATCAAGCTTCTAAAGCCTCTGAAACCTCTCCAAAAGATGAAAGATCCGTCTCCCTTGTTTTACCCATACAAAAATAGTGGATTAATGCATTTTCATGCATATCTAAACACAGCAACACCTCTTCTCAACTTCGCCTCACCAAAAACCATCAACCGCTTTCTTAAAGCAATCGAAAACATCACCAAACTCAATCTAAATAAAGCCCAGCCATAACCTAATGATTTTAACATCTTAACATCATCAATTAACATCCAAAAACAACACTATATCAACTTTGTATCTCTAGCAACCTTACAACACCAAGATCACCTCAAAATCTAACTATTAACAACCTATAAAAATAGCAATTCACTCAGTTTCGGGATTCCTTTTATTAATCACATCTCATAACATCAAAACACATCTTACATATGATCTAAATCAATTAGAATCAACACAAATCAAATGTACAATCAATATCTACCAAATTTCTTAACAAAACTCAATTAAAACCTTTTAATCATGTCTTATTCATAAACACACAACAAAAATTAGTTGTAAAGGATCAAGAACTTGAGAATTTTAGTAAAGAACCTTTAATTAAAGGAGAGAGACGAATATCACCTCTAATTGCTGACTTCTCCCTTAATTGACAAGGTTTGAGTGAAATCTCCAAGAAATCAAATAGGATTTGGAGTAGAAATCAAAGGAATCAATTAGGAAATCAAAAGGAAATAAAAAAAGAATGATTCCTGGGTATTTTAGAGTAAAATTGATAGTTTGGCTACAGAGAAAGTTGAGAGCAAAAGTAGTTACGTAAGAAAATAAATTTGGCTATTAAAGATCTTTTTAATTAAATCTATTTTATTTCTATTTATTAAAACTTTAAAACCTTTTAAAAATATCCTAAATTAAGGGAAAAGTCTGATTAAAAACTTTGGTAAATTAGCTCCTTAAAGATTCTATGTTTTGACCCTTTTACGATTTAGTCACCAAAATAGTTTTGAAACTTTACATTTTAGTCACCAGACCAAAATGTCCCAAAATCTGATTTTATTTATTCAAATTAAGTTTCCCAATATCCTAAAAATATTAATTAAAATTTTTCTAGTATTTTTTCATATTTTATTTTAACCAAAAACAATTTATTATGAATTAGTTCCTGAAACTAGCTCGAATCGCCTAATCCGATTCCCCTGAACCATCTAATCGATCTAGCTAACATCTAGGCCCAAATTCAGGGTGTTACAACTCTCCCTCACTTAAGAAATTTCTTCATCAAAATTTACCTAACAAAAAATGTAAGGAAACTGCTTCTTCATGCCCTCCTTACTTTCCTACGTGGCTTCCTCTATACCACGATGTCGCCACAACACCTTTACCAACTCTATGGTCTTTCCTTGAAGAACCTTGATGCTAGAATCCAAGATTTTCATCAGCTCCTCATCATAGGCCAAATTTGGATTCAACTCAATCTCTTCAACAGACATCACATGCGAAGGGTCTGATCTATATCCCCAAAGCATCGACACATGGAAAACATCATGTATTTTGTCCAACTTCGCAGGAAACCTTAACCTATAAGCAACTGGAACAACACGCTCTAGCACCTCATAAGGCCCAATGAACCTTGGACTCAACTTGCCCTTACGTCCAAACCTCATTACCTTCTTCCAAGGTGAAACCTTAAGAAACACTCTTTCTCTAACCGCAAACTCAATCTCCCGACGCTTCAAGTCAGCATATGACTTTTGCTGATCTGAAGCCGCTTTAAACCAATCACTACTAAGATTCACCTTCTCGTTAGTGTCTTTCAAAACATTAGGCAGAAAAACATACTTCACACCTGCTCAGCCTAACAAAGTGGCGTATGGCACCTTCTACCATACAAAGCTTCATACAGAGCCATTTGAATACTTGCCTACTAACTATTGTTATAGGAAAACTCTACCAACGGTAATTTCTTCTCCCACATTCCTTGAAAATCATTTATGCAACACCGTAATATATCCTCCACACTTGGATAACGTGTTCAGACTGGCTATCCATTTGAGGATGATACGAAGAACTGAAATTCAACCGCGTACCCAAAGCCTTATACAAACACTCCCAAAACCTCTTTGTAAAATGTAGATACCTATTCAATACTATATACTTAGGCACCCCGTACATCCTCACAATTTTCGCAATAGACGAATTTGTCAGCTTATCCAAAGTATACGTCGTATGCACATCCAAGAAATGTGCACACTTCGTAAACCTATCCACAATCACCCACACGAAATTCTTCTTTGATGGCATCAAAGGCAATCCGGTTACAAAATCCATGGTAATTCTCTCCCACTTCCATTCCAGAACTTTAACGGTTGCAACAATCCAGATGGAAACTGATGCTCATCCTTGACATGCTGACATACCATACAACGAGCAACAAAATCTGCCACATCCTTTTTCAAACCAACCCAGAAATATTCCTTCTTCAAATCCAGATACATCTTTGTACTTCCCAGATGCATGGCAAAAGGACTAGAATGAGCCTTAGTCAAAATAGTGTGCCTCAACTCCTTATCTTTCGGCACAACCACTCGACCATTGAAGCACAAAATGCCCTCATCATTGAAACAAAAATCTATCTAATTATCGCCGATAATATCCTTAACATGTGGTACCAATGAATCATCATACGATTATTTCTCCTTAATCAACTGTAAAAACAATGGCTTCACCTGTAAATCAGCCAACAAACCACTGTCTCGTTTCACACTCAATCGAGAAAACATTGCCCTCAACTCTACCGCAACCTTCCTACTCAAGGCATCAGCTACAACATTAGCCTTACCCAAATAATACTCAATCGTCATATCATAATCCTTGAGCAACTCTAACCATCTCTATTGCATAAGATTCAACTCATTTTGCAACATCAGATACTTCAAACTCTTGTGATCCGGATACACAGTACACTTCTCATCGTACAAATAATGCCTCCAAATCTTCAACGCAAACACCACCGCGGCAAACTCTATATCATGCGTAGGATAATTTCGCCCGTGCACCTTCAACTGCCTAGATACATAAGCCACAACTTTTCCTCCTTGTATCAACATACACCCCAAACCAACACAGGATGCATCGCTATAAACTACAAACTCTTTCCCCGACTCGGGTTGGATCAAATTGGAGCTTGATTCAAAGCTTCCTTCAACTTATCAAAAGCTTGTTGCCTACTTTCCGTCCACACAAAACTTATATCCTTTTGTAACAACTTTATCAAAGAAGCAGCAACTTTTGAGAAACCATCCACAAAACGACGATAATAAGTGGTTAACCCGAAGAAACTACGAACCTCCATCACTGACTTAGGTTGCTTCCAATTCACAACAGCCTCGATCTTATATGGATCCATCTACCTTTCGTTGAAACAACATGACCAAGAAAGACTACCTCTTTAATCCAAAACTCACACTTACTCAACTTAGTATAAAGCTTATTATCCAACAAAGCTTGCAACACAATCCGTAGGTGTCGATCGTGATCTTCCTCGGTACGAGAGTACACAAGAATGTCATCAATAAACACTACCACGAATTGATCCAAGAAATCATGGAATACCCAATTCATCATGTCCATAAAAGCCGCGGGCGCATTAGTCAACCCAAACGACATCACTAAGAACTCATAATGCATGTAACGCGTGTGAAAATTTGTCTTCAGCACATCTTTATCCTTGACCTTCAACTGATAATACTCAGATCTCAGTTCAATGTTAGAAAACATCGTAGCTCCCCAAAATTGATCGAACAAATCATTAATCCTCATCAAAGGATACTTATTATTAATTATCAACTTGTTCAGTTACCGATAATCAATGCACATTCTCATCGTGCCATCTTTCTTTTTCACGAACAACACCAGTGCTCCCTACGGTGACATACTAGGTCGGGTGAAACCACGATGCAGCAACTCCTAAAGTTGTGTCTTTAGTTCCTTAAACTTCTTTGATTCCATACAATACAAAGCAATCGACACTAGAGCCATATTCACATACGTCTCGATACAAAACTTTACCTCCCTATCTAGAGGTAATCTAGGAAAGTCCTCTAGAAACACCCCTGGAAAATCGCAAACGGTGTAGATATCCTAAACACGCACCTCCTTCATATTTGGGTTTATAACATAAGCCAGATATGCTTGACCCCCAAGCTCTAACAACTTTCGTGCTTCTAAAGCCGAAACTACATTGGACAAGAATTTAACATTCTCGCCCACCACCACCACTTCAAATTATACAAATACAAAAATTTGATTAATCTTTAAAAATAATTTTGGTTAATTGGTAAATTCAAATTATTCATTTCTCGATCTTATATTGTACCAATCAAATAGGATAATCGATTAACCGATTAACTAGAATAGGATAATCGATTATCTTATTTACTTGGTACAATATAAAATCGAGAAATTAATAATATGAATTTACCAAATAAACAAAATAATTTTTTAAGGATTAATCGAACCTGATTTTGTTACAATTTTTTTAAAATAAATTATTTCAATTCGGTTACGGTTCACAATTTTAAGTAAAATTGATTAATCGATCTGATCAGTTATATACATTATTTGTAAATTTATGCATTAAAATATCTTATAGTCTAGTGATTTTGATACCCTTCTGATTTTTTTAAAAAAAGTTTTGGCTCTAAGTAAGATTGCTAGGTGTGATAAGATTACTAGATGTGAACTCTCAATTTTTGACTTTCTAGTTATTTTTACACTTTTATCACAAACTAAACAATTATTAAATTTTCCATATCATCATATTTTATATTTTAATAAGCAAAGGAAAAAAATCATTGCCCGAATCAAATATTTTGGTTAACTGGTCAACCGATTATCTGATTTAATTGGTAAAAAATAAGATCGAGAAAAAAATAATCTGAATTTACCAATTAACCAAAATAATTTTTAAGGACTAATCAAAATTTTGTATTTGTATAACCATGTCATTCAAGAGTGACCAAAATATGAATAACTTGAAAGTTAAGTTATTAAATTGAAAAATTTTAAACTCTAGTAACCAAAATAAGAGTGAGAAGAAAGTTGAGTGATGGATGATGTAGTTTAACCATAATTTTATTAAGGAAAAATAAAAACTAACGTAAAAACGAGGGACCATCACAAGTTTTAAAAGTTCGGTGACCAAAATAAAAGCTTCCAAAAAGTTCAACAATCATTTATTTAGTTTACCCTAAATAACAAGAGAAATGCAGTACAATAGAGAATGAAAACTTTTAGAAATGCGTTGCTAATTTCAATGATTCATTTTTATCTTAAATTCTTAATAATAAGTGCGATCATGCTTTATTATTTTCATGTCCTTTGGATTTTCATGTTTTAGGATATTTCCTTGTCAACTTTTTCTGGGTGGATTTTGTTATACCTTTCTATGTTTTTGTTAAAACATTTAGAAAGCAACCGAATAATCTTCAAGTTAAAAAACTTCACCTAAAAGATCAATTGACTGTAAATGTGGTAAATCTTCAACGTTTCTCTCGTAAAGACATGTTATTTATAGTTTCTTTTCCAAGGAATTGAAGTATGTGAGCTCACTATTACAACATATAGAATGGCTAATGCACAGTAAAACAGCAAAACCAATTATCCCTAGTTTCAATAGTTGTTTCGGAATCGATTAAAATACTCACATATCTAAAGGTCCAAACACATCGTCTGACTTAGCATCCCCTAAAAATGATTCGAGCTTCAGTCTTGCTTGCTGTTCTCTCGCAAGAGGGAAGTTCCAAAACGAATCTGATTTCTGGAAGAACACATAAAACACGACCGCTGATGCCAAAAACAGTCCTAGAAGCATCAAGTAAATCTGCCACTCTGCAAACAAAGATATCGTTCTTGTATCTGATATAATTGTTCATATGCATCCCACAGAGAGAGAGAGAGAGGAGAGAGAGAGAGTTACCTTTCCAATCTGCAGGAACATTTAATTTTGTTACCATGGCTCCCCGTTGACTAGAAGTCGTAAGCACAACCCTGCAACAAAGCAACGAGATGGGAAATTGAGGAGCTGGACCCGGTATTTATATACTCCAAAGCTGTGAGAGCCAGACTCGAGGGAGTGTTGGGGCATGGGGGTATGGATATCCGTCCAACATTGATATGTTCAATATTTTTCCAAGTTTTTTCACATATTTCGAAGGTCATACCCCCTACCTATATATAAATGTGTCGAATACAGGTATCAGACACTGGTACTCTAGGAAAAATAAAGAAGCCGAAAAACAGTGTAATATCACCAAGGCATGGAGAATGATAATGCTCAGGGTTCAAACATCCATTTTAAATATCTACGCCAAAATGTATGATAAAAGCAATAAGCTAGCATATAAATGAATACGAACTTTAATTGATTTGATCCTATGTTACTCGAACTCAGATACAAGTTCGGAAGATGGATATGTGTCCAACACGGGTATGTTCAATTTTTTCCCAAGTTTTTTCATGTATTTGGAGGGTCATTATCCCCAAAGCCATGTTCAAATGTCTGACATGGGTGTTTCAAAAAAAAAAGTTGGAACAACATAGATTTGATCTAGGGCCTTAAAACAAAGCAAATACTAAGTGTTACGTTGAAAAAATCTAAAACTACCATTCGGATAAATAAAATATAACTAAAAAAAGAGACTGGAAAATGATCAAACCCATCGTTTGGTAAAATATACTACTTCCAACAAATAATACGCCAATTGGATTTGTAGTAACATAGGGTGAAAGATTGCCTGATATTCATTAAGGTAAAAATTGTGATCTGAAGAGGAGATCAGGGAATGCCGGCAAAGATAAAGGTGTTTTATCAAAGACAAAAGAACACCATGATAATCTCAAAGAGAGGCCATCTAGACTAGAGACCAGCAAAGAACAATTGACATCCATCCATCTCATGTGGTCCACAGGAGGATGACAAAGGTAAGTTTTAAGAATAATCTCAGATAAACATGTGGCCGGACAAAGTAAAAACAACACGAGGGATAAGCTTTTAAACAAAATATAGTAACTTCCAAGTATACTATCTTCTTCTCAAAATATATAGTAACTTTCTGTATTTAAACCTATGTTGCTCTGATTATTCTTTCTAGATTAAGTGGAGCTCATATCCGGCACTCGTCCAACAATTTTTCAGACATAAGGATATAATCGTCAAAGGACTCTCCAAATAGTTAGAGAAAACTAAACATATCAGTGTCTCACACATATCAGTATCTGACACCCGCATTTGAGTCTGAGTAACAAAGATCTAAACCCCAATTGCAGCATCTCTTAGTCACTCAATCAACATGAAGTTAAAAACAACCACCTCATATTTGTTTAATGAGATCCATTTAATCTTGAATAATCAAGAGATTCGTGGTCTTTTAAGACACGACTACTGGCCCAATCTAGAGACATTATGCCTGAAAGCTAAATACAAGTATTTTATTGGTAATGCTTAGCCAAAATACCACTCATTTTAACAAACCATACCTCTGACTAGGACAGAACTTGAGTGATGCAACCCGGGTGCAGCCTCTTGCTCCAATGGCTGATCTCCATATTATTTACTTCAACCACACAAACGTCTCCATCTTTGCTTCCCCTACAAAGAAAACAATCGGGCATATTTGTCAAATGAGCACATTAATGGAGTATATCATAAATGTAATCAATTCTACAAAATTTTCCCGAGCATCATTAAACCAGTGATTGATAATCCCGATCACTACATTCTTCTGTTTTTGCCTCTATCACTCCTTTCCTTCTTTTTTATCAGACCCTACTCCATTCTCTTCATGAGAAGCCAGGCAAGTTAAACATTTCAATAGATGACATGTATCTTGAGCTATGTTTCTTAAAATACTCGTGTCCAGAACTTGTGTCTGAAACATGGATATGAAGAGAAGACTTATAAGGATCTTCCGTAAACATGGAAAAATCTGACCATACCCATGTTGGACGCATACCCCTATCCAACGCTCACATCGGAGTCCAAATAACATAGATATTGAGAAACACATTCGCACATGCACATCCAAGCACTTTCAGCTACAATATAACCATGGAAATAGAGAGATTTAAATTTTTGGACATAGTTACAAAGATATGACCCTCCAAGGACCCTTCAAATACACGGGAAAAGTTACAAAATATCCATATCCGACGCACATCTGTATGCAACACACCCCCAAATCCAAGTAACATAGAAGGCAAGTAAAAAATTCTACAGTGGAAAAACTTAACTAGGGAATATAGATTTGAAAGTTAATAATACTATGGGAATTTTTTAAACAGGCAAACCAAATCAAACCAAACCAATTGCTTTGTTTTGTTAATTTGCAACATGAATCCTGATACACAGAGAAGAAATCCAAAAGGCAATGCTGAAGGCTTACAGCGCTAGATATTTTCCATCGAGGCTTACAGACATAATAGAAGCAGGCTTTATGAGTAACCTCTTGTGCCCGATTTTGTTCCATGTGCTTATGTCGTAAACAGCAGTAACTGCTTTATTACCTGTCAAATTACAGCAATGCAGTTCTTGTAAAAGTCATTTAATAACTGAAAATAAATCATTTCCTTCAAACTAAAGCATGGTTACCCTTTTGAACAGCACAAAACAAAATTGGTTTTGTCCCATCCTGGGAGAACCGACTCAATCTTTTCATCCTAAAGACAAAAACAGACCAAAAATTTGTCAGAAACACAAAATTTAGCACACATCAAGAAAACCATTGGTTAAAGAAATGATACCGAGTTGCGAGCTAAAGTCGTCAAAGGAATACCATCATCTGCCTTCCAGATTCATGCTGAACCATCAGTAGATGTTGGTGCTAAGAATTCTGAATCGAGGCTAGAGTATGAAAAACGAACCAAGCAAAATTCAAAAGTCATCTTGGAATGGAAACCACCAAAACAAAACAAATTCAACTTCAGAAAATATACATACGATTCACTTTTTACCAAAATATTGACATGCAAAAAGATTGTTGCCCCTTTTTAATGGTCATTAGAATATTTATGTTGAGCAAGAAGTCTCTTAACGTCACATCTTATTGTCAATAACATTTCTAGACAATAATTACATTATGATTACATACAAATAGGGTCATTTTTACCTAAAATCCATATCCTGAAAGGATTCATGTGCTCTTACTTCATCTACAATAATGTGCAGGCTCGGCCATTCCAAGATTCTAAGATGCCCATCCTATTGTTGACCACGATAGAAGTTACCAACACAAGAAAGGGAAATAAGCATGGATCAAATTCAAGGTGACAGCTTACCACCCCGCCAGTGGCAAATCTTGAACCATCAACACTGAATGCTAGGCATTTCTGTGGACCAGCATCTTGGAGAGGAGATACTTGTTTGGTAAGGAGCTTTAAATTTGTTTCCAGACCAGAAAATATTTCATTTTATTAAAACACTGAGCCAAGAATTATCAGGAATAGCTAACACGAAGTAATTGTTTGTCATGATAAACATCAATCTAAAAATGTAGAAACTTCTCCTTGTATCTCGGGTCATAAAGGATTTAGTAGTCCATTACCAAATACCAACTAAAGATTTTTTTTCCTTTTCTTTTGGAGGGGGTGGCAAGAGGGAATGTTAAACAACCAATATAATTTGAAGACTTCCACATTTGCTTCGAAACTAGACTAAGTAAAAGTTAATGTGTCACGGAAACAATAGATAAAGGGTTTAGAAGAGCTCATAGGACATCCTGAAGCAATCTGATTCAAAGTATCATCAAGAACTTATTATGCTTTTGGATATCAGATATTTGAAATCTACAATAAGCATAGCAAAAAGTTAGTAAGCAAACAGCACAAACAAGGGCAAGGTTCAAGAATACGAATGAAAAATCCAGAACAGAAAGAACTGAATACTGTTGATTACGAATCATTCCTCAAATCCGAGCAGGCAAGAATGAGCCAACCAACCAGATACAAAATAATGCAGAGAGCCAACATGTAGATAACTGAGCAAAGAGAATAGATTTCTAGAATACTTTTGAGTTACAAAAAGCCCACATAAGAAGAGACAATATCCCACTTCTTCCATCCAATAGCTCCAAAGCCAAATGGAAGCAAAAAGAAACCACTTGTAAACTATATGATTACTATCCTCAAGATCAAAATACATTGAATCCTTGCATTTCTCTACGACTTTAACAAACTATTAAAAGAAAGAGGACCATAACAGAAATGGACAGTTCATGAAAAACTTCAATTTATGTTTGCTTATATTTGCTTATCAAGTTAAATAAATGATTATGACCAATATTTTGCTACTTGTTTATTACAGAAACACAACTCAAACGACTTCAATTTATTTATACTAAAGAACAAACTGGTTTACGAGTCATTTAAAACTAGTTTAATAAATGATTTATCGCTCATTACAACTCATTTATTCTTCAATTATGATATAGTTTAGGACATGTTTTTTTGTTTTCCTTTATTGCTTTATAATATAATTATCATATCTAAAATTAAGACACTTATTAGTTGTTTGTTTGAAATTATTCAGATTTTTTAGTCTATTGTTCATGAATATATTTTAATTAGTTATGAACATGTTCGATTATATGTTCATGAACTTTGTTCATTTAATGTTTGCAAACATGCTCATTTAATTTAAACAAATGAACACAAGCACATAATGTTAAACGAACCAAACTTTAACACTATTTCGAAATTCTTAAAGAATGTCAACAAGCTCAGAAATAAACAAATGAACACAGATAAAGGTTCAAGCACGGATTATTTACAGCTCTACAAAAGATAGGAGAGAAACGCAGAGCAAAAAGTTCCTTGAAACTAGACAATGATACCACATACGACAAAGCCAACTAATCCCTCAAAACAAAGCAAAAATTGCAGCATGCAATGAAACCAACTGTCAGATTTAATCAGAAAAATTCTCACAAATGTTTTTTCAAAAGCTATGTTACTCTGACTCGGGTGAGCGTGTCAGACACAGGTAAGTGTCCAAGACAGATAAGTTCAATTTTTTCCAAGATTCCCATGTGTTTTGAGGGTTCTTGGAGAATCATATCCCCATTCCCTTGTCGGATATGCATCAGATATATGACTGTCAGATATAGGTATTTTAAGAAAAATAAATTCGGATCAACATAGTTCTAAAGCATACAATTTGCCCCAACCTTAGACTTGGTTTCAATCCTGAAAAC
Organism: Hibiscus mutabilis; assembly: GCA_019671005.1. Classification (NCBI taxonomy): domain Eukaryota; kingdom Viridiplantae; phylum Streptophyta; class Magnoliopsida; order Malvales; family Malvaceae; genus Hibiscus; species Hibiscus mutabilis. Next base: position 33,874,105 of record CM033731.1, on the reverse strand, counting down.
AGATTAAGCTTCTTATAAGTTATAACTCGAATAAAATGACAGCCTAATGATCATGACGAAGCATTTCAAAACAAAACTGAATATTCATGCATCTCCAAGCTATGGCAATCAACATGTAACAAACTCAGGAAAAGTAAAATTAAAAAGAAAGAACTCACTTGCAACCGCCATTAGAGGTAGAGCAAATAAAGTCATCTCCACTTGGGTGCCCTGCAATGGTTATTGGATCACCATCACTATCTTCAAACTCATGCCTCACCTAGATATAACAAATTTAAGTCTATAAAATATAAATTCCTAAAAGCAGAAATCAACTTTACCAAAACCAAAAGTGAAAAAATAACAATAAATAAATGAAATGTATTGTTTTTCTAACACCCAAGTTAAGAGGAGAAAGCGAGCTTACCAATGGAAATGAAGAGAGAGAAGTGGTCTTGGGATCAAAAGAGAAAATCTCGATCGCAGCAACAGAAGAAGAATCGGGTCGGGTCATGGACAGACCCAACACGACCAAATTGACGTTTTCGGGACTACGGATCCAGGACCCACACTTGACGGACCTACCTGCTGCTCCTTCCATTGATGAAGAGAAACGAAAGCTCGAAATAAGTCAACGACAGATTTCTTCTTCCTCCTGCTTTCAGGAGATTTTTATAGAAAATACAAGTGAAAAATATCTGAAAAAAGTACAAGTACGATTAACAAATAGATACAATGTTATAAAGCGTGCCTTGCACTTTGGACTTAACAACGTACGATTAAGAAATAGGTACAATGTAATATATAGTTTTTTTTTATTTGTCTATTTTCTTTAAAATTATTGATTTTGTGGGTTTAATTAAATTTTAATAATTATATTATATTTAAATCCTAATTAAAATTATAGAATACAGTTCCGATGAATTAGTATTATTGTATTGGGAGCACCGCTTCGAAGAGATAGTGGGTGAATTTTTTTTTAATAGTAAAGAAAAGAGCTTCATTAACCAAGGCAACAAAAGAGCCAAACAGGCTTAACATAACCATGCAACCCCCCATGTAAAGGCCACGTAGGGCAAACAAAACCACAACAAAAGCAAAGGGGGCATGCAAAAAACCAGAAACAAAATCCTAAAAACCTAAAAAAAATTTCACAACGTAGAACAAGCAAAGACCAAAACAAGGATCTAGATTAAACAACTCAAACTACGTTCATGCAAGAGCTTCATCCGGAGGCAGGCTCTCTCTCCCGTCGAAGGCGAGGATCTTGTCATCATAGACGAGGTTGGAAACATACCAAACTTGGTAAGGCCAAAGACAGCCCCAAAGATAACCATAACCAGGTTCTTCAATGGAAAAATGCCCTTAACAACACAAACACTGCATCCCTAAAACTGAAAGCAAAGCCTAAAATCATTCAACACCGGGGTAGAGCAAATGATCTTAGGAGAAGGATAATTTCCCAAAACTATTCTTCGATCTTTTCTTCCTTCGAAAATAGTAGGGTATGTAACACCTCATTCTCGTATTCGATTACCGAATGAGTCGGAGATGTCACAGAACAATAACAGGATTTTTATTCAAAAATACCATAAATTTAAAACCTTTGAAAATATTTATATCGACTAATACACAAAATCGGAGTTCTTTTACTTTAAAAAAATAAATTTGAATGTTAAAAAATCAGACGTTGAACTAAAATAGACAAATTAATCCTATTTATACATGCCACTAAAATAAATTAAAAACCTCAAATAGGATGTCATTACTGTGGTAGCTTGATGAAATTCTCTGAACTTGATGCAATTCCTTGCTTACTTCAATATCTCGAACCACCTACGTGTGCACAATCAAACACACGCTAAGTACGAACTTAGTGAGGCAATAAATGAAGTTAATAACAATAATTTAAACTTACTCGACTTCATGACGACATTTATATAACATGATATATGTCACTGCATCAACTTTCACGTTGCATTAGTAATGATGTACTATATGCCAATGTCATAAGACTTTCATGCTTGTCCATTTGTCGTAATATGGCATATATGCATCAATATATATATATAGATATCATGATACAAGCTAATGAATATGCTTGTTCAATTCCTTTAACACCATATCAATACTTATCATTAACGTTAAGCTTTCAAGCTTAACTTACTTACCATTTTCATGCATGTTAACATAAGTAACATCACATGTACTAACATATATCAAAGTAGTAAGTTTAATTCTTACCAATACTATTGCCATTTATATCAACAAACTCTCAAGCTTACCATCTTGTTTTTCAATTTATTTAGCCCAAAGTATTGCAATAAGAGAATCTAAGTACACGAGTCATCCCCGTATACCCAACCTTCCTTGAGTATACATATACCCAACCTTCCTTGAGTATACATATACCCAACCTTCCTTGAGTATATATGAATTTTGCACCGAAGTGCTTTAATATGTACCGAAGTACTTCCGTATACCCAACATTCCTTGAGTATACATATACCCAACCTTTCTTGAGTATATATGAATATTGCACCGTAGTGCTTAGAATATTTATACAACTGTTTATGACTCTATGGCTAGCCAACTATACCTTTGAATCTCCATATCAAATATTTCATCCATGGCAATGTATATCAATATATATCAACATTGGACAGTTCATACCCAAAATAACATTTCAAACTTACCTATGTAAGTAATCAAATGATCAATGTATTTTTCATCCAAATCTTGACATATTTATATTATGTCAATCATATGCTCAATGACATAAATATAATGACAATAAACATTCAGATAGGCTCATCGCAAGTCATCCCAATAATGTATAAAATATCAATGTATTATGATATGTATGCAATTGCACTCACCTTGACACTTCTTATCCCAAACTAAATTGAATAACTTAAGAGAACTTCAAGCTTGGTCATTGATTTATCTACTAAATTTCCGATTTCTTGGGTTTACTTGAATGCTTCACATTTATCCCTTACATGCACAAATTAATAACACCAATAAGGTAATCATTTTATAATTTGTCAGTCTATGCTATCTTCAAAGAAATATTTATATAAAATAATCTACAACTCGAAATTCAATTTCGTTTGTTCTGTAAGAAACTAGATTCAATAAGCTGTTCAACCATATAAACTAATAGCCCAAATTCAACTCATACGATTTATGATGAATTTTCAAAGTCGAATTCCAGTGTTAAATTTCGGAGTAGACTGGTATTCTGTTTTCTGACCTTTCATCACTTAAAAATTCATATCTTTTGATATACAAATCGAAATCAGTCACCGTTTGTTTTAAAAGAAACTAGACTAGACCAGAAATACAATGGTATAAGGATCAATTTCTAATTATGTTTGTAGAATTTATGGTGAATTTCCAAACTCACTGTCACATACTAAAATTTCTGGGCAGATTCATAAATTTGATCTTTAACGTCCTTTCACCGTTCCAACACTTCAAATTAACCTTCAATTACATTATTCCAACAATTTCCTTTCATGAAAAAACTCCAAATTCAACTTGAATCCAATAACTCTAAATTAAACCCTAATTAACCAAATGGTATTCCATCAAGAATACATCAATTTCAACTTCAATCAAGCATGGAAATCATAGAACATCACGTAATCTTTCATAATTTAATCCTAAATCATTTGGATCCATAAACCCTAAATTATCTATCTTCAAAAATCAAGAGTATCCTTGAACAATTCCATGAAATTTTTATACCAATTGAAAGAGAATTTCATGAAGTACAACGTCATATTTCATAAGCTAACCCTAAATTATAGTATTTGGGGATTAAAAAAGCAAAACCCTAAACTTACCTTACTTTCCTTCTTGTTCTCTTCTTCTTGACGTGAAGCATGAAGAAAAATGAAGATATTTCTTCATTTTTTTATTTATGCCATTTGGCATCTTTTATTTCCATAATTTATAAAAATATCCTCATAATAGGGATATAACCATTTTACCCTTGAATCCAAAGCTCAAAACCATTCCACTTGTCAAAATATTCATCCAACGGTCATAAATGAATCAATAAGTTAGTAGTTACCAATTTTGCCCTTGTGATTTTCCAAATTTACAATCTTGCCATTATTCATCTAACGACTCATATTTAACATGGAAAATCAACTTAAATCCAATGGTCCATGTTAAATCCTTCCAAATTAAGGCATGTAAAAGATATTATTAATCTTGCCTTATCATCTAACAAAATATCTCAAATATTCGATTCGATCCGATTATCCAAATTTTTCTCGAACTTAACCCTTTTATAGCTTTTAACACAATTTTTGTACCAAAAATTCGAGTAACATGAAAACATCATTCTTGGGGGTAAACTATTCATTTACGGGACTAAAATACATAACTTTCAAAAATTACAATTTAGTCCCTAAACTTTTCCTAAGTTTATACTTTAGCCACTAAACTTTCAAAATTTACATTTTGGTCATTAGACAAAAATTGGGATATTACATTTCTCCCATTAAGAAAATTCATCCTTGAATTTTTAATACATACCTAATTCAAAAAGGTAAGGAAACTGTTTTCTCATATCTTTTTCTCTTTCCCAAGTCGCTTTTTCGACTTCGTGATTTTGCCAAAAAACTTTAACAAACGAGATCATCTTATTCCTTAGTTCTTCGACTCCATGTGCCAGCATCTTTACCGGTTCTTTCTCATAAATCAAATTTGGTTGAATCTCTATTTCCTCTAATGACATGTAAAGGATTTGATCGATATTTCTTGAGCATCGATACATGGAATACATTGTGAATCTTGTTCATTTTCAGAGGTAAGGCTAGCTGATAAGCCACCGGACCAACTCTTTTCACAATTTTATATGGTTCAATAAATCTCTGACCCAACTTCCCTTTTTGTCCAAACCATAACACCTTCTTCCAAGGTGAAACTTTTAAGGAATAATTTATCCTTAACTTCATATTAAATATCTTTTCTTTTAAGATCTGAGTACGACTTTTGTTTGTCGGAAGCGACCTTGAGATTATCTTGAATTATCTTTACCTTGTCCTCCACTTCTTGAACAAGATCTAGTCCAATGATTTTTCGATCCTCTAGTTAGAACCAATTCAATGGTGTTCAGCATTTTCTTCCATATAATGCCTCATAAGGTGCCATCTTTATACTTTATTGGTAACTGTTGTTATAGGCAAACTCAGCTAATGGAAGATATTTTTCCTATGAGCCTACAAAATTCATTATACACGCTCTGAGCATATCTTCGAGTATTTGAATAGTCTTTTCTGATTGTCCATCCGTTTGAGGATGGAAAGCAGTACTGAAGTGTAGTCGAGTTCCCAATGCTTCATGTAATGCACTCCAAAATCTTGAAGTGAACTTTGGATCTCTATCGGATATAATAGACATAGGAACACCATGTAATCTTAATAATTTCCTTAATATATAACTCTGCTAACTTGTTCAAGGAGTAGTCTATTCGAACTGGTATGAAATGTATTGTTTTAGTCAATCGATCCACAATCACCCAAATCAAATCCTTCTTACTTGGCGTTAGTGGTAAGCCTATTACAAAATCTATAGTAACCTTTTCCCACTTCTATTGTAGAATTGAAATTGGTTGAAGTAATCCTGATGGAACTTGATGTTCTGCCTTTACTTGTTGGCAAGTTAAACATTTAGCAACGAACTCGGTGATATCTTGTTTCATGCCAGGCCACCAAAATCGACTCTTTAAATCTTGATACATTTTGTTGCCTCATGGATGTATAGTTAAAGGACTGTAATATGCCTCTGAAAGTATTTCCTTCTTTAGTTCCTCATCTTTAGGAATGTATACACATCCCTTGTAGTAGAGGCATCCATTTGATTTTATTTCAAAGTTTTTAGATTCGCACGTTCAACTTGCTTCTTCTTTTCCAAGCATTTCTCATCATTTGCTTGTAACTCTTTAATTCTTCCTATCAAGGTAGACTTAATTTGAAGTTCAGCCATTATTGCACCATTTTCCTATAATTTCATCTGAGCATTCAATGTTCTCAAAGCATAAAATATTTTTCGGCTGAGCGCGTCTGCTACCACATTAGCCTTCTCCGGATAATAATCAATAATTACATCATAGTCCTTGATCAATTCTATCCACCTTTTTTGCCTCAAATTAAGCTTCTTTCAAGATAACAAATATTTTAAACTTTTATGATCCATGAAGATGTAACACTTTTCACCATATAAATAATGACGCCAAATCTTTAAAGCAAACACTACTGCAGCCAACTCTAAATCATGAGTAGGATAATTTCTTTCATGAGTTTTGAATTGTCGAGAGGCATATGCTACAACCTTTCCTTCTTGTATCAATACACACCCCAAACCATTATGGCATGCATAACTATATATTATAAAATCCTTCCTAGATTCTGGTTGTACCAAAACAGAAGCTTCTATTAATATCCTCTTTAATTTGTCAAAGCTTTCCTGACACTTATCTGTCCAAACAAATGGCACATCCTTTCTTACTAGCTTAGTTATTGGAGCAACAATCATTGAAAATTCTTTCACGAACCACCGATAATAACCAACTAATCCCAAGAAACTTCTCACCCTAGAGACATTCTGAGGAATTTTCCATTATAGGATTGCTTGAACCTTTTTAGTATCTACTCGAATCCCTTCAGCTGAAACTATATGTCCAAGAAAAGCTACTTTCGAAAACCAAAATTCACACTTTGATAGCTTTGCATATAATTTCTTTTCTAGGAGGATCTAAAGAACTACTCAGAGGTGAGTATCATGATCCTCTTTGGTTTTAGAATAAACCAATATATCATCTATGAATACCACCACAAATTGGTCTAAATATGGCTGAAATACCAGATTCATTAGATCCATAAAAGTTGCTGGTACATTTGTAAGTCTAAAAGGCATTGCTATAAACTCATAATGCTCGTATCTAGTTCTGAAAACTATCTTTGGTATATTTGCTTCTTTGATCTTTAATTGATGATACCCCAATCGAAGATCAATTTTAGAAAACATTGTTGCTCCTTTAAGTTGATCAATGAGATCATAAATCTTTGGTAGAGGATATTTATTCTTCACCGTCACTTTATTAAGTTGACGATAATCCACACATAACCTCATTGATCTATCTTTCTTTTTCACAAACATGACTGGAGTTCCCCAAGGTGATATACTAAGGTCGTATAAAACCTCGATCCCATATTTAATGTAACTGAACCTTTAACTCTCTTATCTTTGTAAGAGATATTTTGTACAGTACCTTTGATATAAGTTCAGTGCTAGAGAAAACCTAAATCTTGAACTTCATTTCACGATCTGATGGAAAACCTAACAATTCCTGAGGAAACATATCCTATTATTCATTAATAGTTGAGATACTTTCCGAATTAACCTTTGAATACTTATATGTTCCAAACATAAGCTAGAAAGTTCTTACATCTTTGTGATAGCAATTTCCAAAAAAAATACTACTGAACCACATTGATAAGAAAAATCAGATTTTTCCCTCATCATTACAACTCTAAACTTTCTAGTTCCTTTAAGAACTATTCGTTTCAAGCAAAAAATTCATAAAGAAACAACTCCATTAAACTTACTAAAATTCAATTTCTTTGAATTACTATCGAGTAATTCTTACAAATTTAACTTACTTTTATGTTATGTCTCAAGATATAAGTTATTAGCACATCAAGCTTTCCCTGATCATCACGACAAAGCCCTTTTTGTATCTTTCTCTTATATATATATTTATTAAACCAATAGTCTAGCGACATTGGTCTTGAAGTCTCATACTTCAAGACTTCTCAGCTCTCTAACAATAATAGTTTAAGGAACTTGGGGTTGAATTTCCTCTAAAATCATATCTAGGGTTTGAAATAATAAACCTTGGTTTAATTAGGCATTTCCAACTTCACCAGCACTTTAACATCACATTGAGCGAAAAACGATTAATGATTAACCTTGTTACTACTTTTATAGGCCTCATTCTTACCCAACTGTTCGATCGCTCTATGCGATTTCTCAACTTTGGACATCTATAATTATATTTATTCAATTTAATAAGCAGTTTCAGCAAATCACTCAAGCATCCAAACAGTAATTATGGCACCCTAGTGGAATGTATACACTTACTGACTGACAACAAGCTCGGTTTGGATCCAGAACCGGCTAAACCAGTTGCTTTGATACCAATAAATGTAACATTTTATTCTCGTATTCGATTACCAAATATGAGTCAGACATGTCACAGAACAATAACATGATTTTTATTCAAAAATTACATAAATTTAAAACCTTTAAAAATATTTATATCGACTAATACACAAAATCGGAGCTCCTTTACTTCAAAAAAATAAATTTGAATATTAAAAAAATCAGACGTTGAACTAAAATAGACAAATTAATCCCATTTATACATGCCACTAAAATAAATTAAAAACCTCAAATAGGATATCATAACTGTGGTAGCTTGATGAAATTCTTTGAACTTGATGCAATGCCATGCTTACTCTAATATCTCGAACCACCTACGTGTGCACAATCAAACACACGCTAAGTACGAACTTAGTGAGGCAATAAACGAAGTTAATAACAATAATTTAAACTTATTCGACTTCTTGACGACATTTATATAACATGATATATGCCAATGCATCAACTTTCACATTGCATTAGTAATGATTTACTATATGCCAATGTCATAAGACTTTCATGCTTGTCCATTTGTCATAATATGCCATATATGCATCAATGCATGAATATATATATATATATACCATTATACAAGCTAATGAATATGCTTGTTCAATTCCTTTAACACCATATCAATACTTACCATTAATGTTAAGCTTTCAAGCTTAACTTACTTACCATTTTCATGCATGTTAACATAAGTAACATCACATGTACTAACATATATCAAAGTAGTAAGTTTAATTCTTACCAATATCGTTGCCATTTATATCAACAAGCTCTCAAGCTTACCATCTTGTTTTTCAATTTATTTAGCCCAAAGTATTGAAATAAGAGAATCGATGTACACGAGTCATCCCCGTATACCCAACCTTCATTGAGTATACATATACCCAACCTTCCTTGAGTATATATGAATTTCGCACCGAAGTGATTTAATATGTACCAAAGTACTTCTGTATACCCAACCTTCATTGAGTATACATATACCCAACCTTTCTTGAGTATATATGAATATTGCACCGTGGTGCTTAGAATATTTATACAACTGCTTATGACTCTATGGCTAGACAACTATACCTTTGAATCTCTATATCATACTTCAGCTTTATATCATCAAATATTTCATCCATGGCAATGTATATCAATATATCAACATTGGGCAGTTCATACCCAAAATAACATTTCAAACTTACCTATGTAAGTAATCAAATGATCAATGCATTTTATGTTCCAAATATTGACATATTTATATTATGTCAATCATATGCTCAATGACATAAATATAAAGACAATAAACATTCAGGTAGGCTCATCGCAAGCCATCCCAATAATTTATAAAACATCAATGTATTATGATATATATGCAATTGCACTCACATTGACACTTCTTATCCAAAACTAAATTGAATAACTTAAGAGAACTTCAAGCTTGGTCATTGATTTATCTATTGAATTTCCGATTTCTTGGGTTTACTTGAATGCTTCACATTCATCCCTTACATGCACAAATTAATAACACCAATAAGGTACTCATTTTATAATCTGTCAGTCTATGCTACCTTCAAAGAAATATTTATATAAAATAATCTACAACTCGGAAATCTATTCCGTTTGTTCTAAAAGAAACTAGATTCAATAAGCTGTTCAACCATATAAACTAATAGCCAAAATTCAATTCGTACGATTTATGAAGAATTTTCAAAGTCGAATTCCAGTGCTAAATTTCGAAGCAGACTAGTATTCTATTTTCTGACCTTTCATCACTTAAAAATTCATATCTTTTGATATACAAATCGAAATCAATCACTGTTTGTTTTAAAAGAAACTAGACTAGACCAGAAATACAATGGTATAAGGATCAATTTCTAATTATTTTTTTAAAATTTATGGTGAATTTCCAAACTCATTGTCACATACTAAAATTTCTGGGCAGATTTGTAAATTTGATCTTTAACATCCTTTCACCATTCTAACACTTCAAATTAGACTACAAATACATTATTCCAACAATTTCTTTTCATGACAAACTCCAAATTCTACTTGAATCCAATAACCCTAAATTAAACCCTAATTAACCAAATGGTATTCCATCAAGAATACATCAATTTCAACTTCAATCAAGCATGGAAATCATAGAACATCACGTAACCTTCCATAACTCGATCCTAATTCATTCGTATCCATAAACCCTAAATTATCTCTCTTCAAAACTCAATAGTATCCTTCAACAATTCCATGAAAATTCTATACCAATTGAAAGAGAATTTCATGAAGAACAACGTCATATTTCATAAGCTAACCCTAAATTCTAGTATTTGGGGATTAAAAATGCAAAACCCTAAACTTACCTTGCTTTCCTTCTTGTTCTCTTCTTCTTGACGTGATGCATGAAGAAAATTGAAGATATTTCTTCATTTTTTATGCCATTTGGCATCTTTTATCTCCTTAATTTATAAAAATATCCTGCTAATAGGGATATAACCATTTTACCCTTGAATCCAACGCTCCAAATCATCTCACTTGTCAAAATATTCATCCCATGGACATAAATAAACCATTAAGTTAGTAGTTACCAATTTTGCCCTTGTGATTTTCCAAAGTTACAATCTTGTCATTATTCATCTAACGGCTCATATTTAACATGGAAAATCAACTTAAATCCAATGGTCCATGTTAAATCCTTCCAAATTAAAGCACGGAAAAGATATTATTAATCTTGCCTTATCATCTAACAAAATATCTCAAATATTCGATTTGATCCGATTATCCAAATTTTTCTCGAACTTAACCCTTTTATAGCTTTTAACACAATTTTTGTACCAAAAATTTGAGTAACACGAAAACATCATTCTTGGGGGTAAAATATTCATTTACGGGACTAAAATACACAACTTTCAAAAATTACAATTTAGTCCCTAAATTTTTCCTAAGTTTATACTTTAGCCACAAACTTTTAAAATTTATATTTTGGTCACTAGACAAAAATTGGGATATTACAGGGTAGATCAAACTGATTTGCAATGCAGATAACCTAGCTGAAGGTTATCCGCTGACACAAGATTGGAATCATCATCTTCTGAGAGCCTCTCATGGCTGCCTTCAATCATAGAATTTGCTTCTTAGAATTCAACTGAGTCCATCCTATTCCCATCCATCAGCTTCAGTTGTTCATTAACTACCAAAGAAGGGATTTTAGTAATATTAAAGCCATAGGGGTCCAAACCAAGCTCCAAGGTTCCAACCTCATCCATCGCAATTCTTGAAATTTCTCGAACGTGTTTTCCTCTTGCGGCTTGTTTAATAAGCGTTAACCGTTTGGGCCCAAAAGCATAACCCTTCTTGGATCTTTTGAACTTGTTGATCAAGGGTGATGAATTCGTGAAGGAGGAAGGAAAAAAGCAAGCTTTAACAAATCCTCATTAGCGACTGCCCTAAACTCTTGCGCACACCAATTTTTAGGAGAAAACTAGTAAATCCCTTCCGATATCAGCTGAAAAATCTCTCGTTTCTTTGATCAAGAAAAAGGCTTCCTGTGGATTTTCGATCCATTTCTTTTTCTTGGACGAGGACACTTCCATGGTTTCAAGGCTTTCGGCCAATGCATTTCCTAATATCATTCATGTATCTTCAAGGATGGATGCAGGTTTGATTGGGTGCTTATAGGGAACTAGGCTCCGCAGGTCTGGGATACTTTGCTCGATAGTAGAAGGGCCAGAGACATTGGGATAGACACCAACAATACCTAGGAGACTGCTATTAGCGTGGTTGACTTTGGTCACCTTATCTTTCTTGAGAATCCCGTTAACATAGACCAAATCCGAGGTTGTCTCGAGGAACCTCGTATCCTCGGATAGAGCCCTTTTAGGGGACTGTGGAGAAGTTAGGGCAGAGAACATTTGTCGTTTCCTGTAAGCTCCAAAGTGTGGCCAGCAGGGATCATCTAACGTCTTTTGTCGGTGGCCTGAATAGGAAAATTCCTTACATTGGATTTTTTCCAAGTTGAAGACGCCCTCAACCACAACTCGTATCTGCTGGCTCTCTTGTAACTGCCAGGCTCAAATCAGCATTCTTTTTTAGCGTGACCAAGTCTCCCACATCCATAGCAAAACTCGGGGATTCTCTCATACTTAAAAGATACATCAAGAGGTTGAAAATGCTTCTTGTTCAGCAAGAAACCTATTTTGAGGAGATCTTCGACTCTCATTGCTGCCTTGATACTGAGTTTCCCATCCCATTTCACTTTCATATCAGCTCCAAGGTTAGACCCAAAATAATTAGGGAAGATGTTACCTATTTTGGCAGTGTTGTCTTTCGTGATAAGAGCCATAGGAAGGTTATGAACTTGGACCCAGAATTCATCAATGGAGAAGTTGATCTCCTCCAGTGCAGCCTTGTAAGGCCATTCCTCCAGGATAAGCAGGCGATCTTGAATGGACCATGGTCTCTGACCCAACACTCTCATTTTGTCCTGAACTATTGAAAAACAAATAAGAACATATTTTTTTCCAGATTGTGACATTCAAGCTCGTCACATTTCCAAGCCTTTCTTAAAATAGCAAGGGTAGTGTTGTGTTTTGCTAAACGGTTGGAGAGAATCTTCCCCACAAGAGCATGGTTCTTTACGACTATATTAACTTCCCCATCCTCATTTAAGTCGAGTGAGTCAGATGGTATAACATTCTTCATCTTCTTAGAATCAGCATCAAAGTTGTTAGGAACCGTAGCCATAAAACTAGACCAAAACTTGAAAGGCATGCGTACAACAAGAGAAAAACAAAGAAACAAACCAAAACTCTATCCACCACACTTTTCCCCTCGAGCTTCCAGTGATACAAGGACCCGACACCTTGTTGTTGCAGAAAGAACAAAAGGGAGGGTTCAAAGAAAACACACAAAACAAACAGCGAGAGAGAGAATGAGATGAGCTTGGTGCTTTTTGCGGGAGTCATTTTTTAGAGGCAGTGGGTGGACTTAACAACGTCGTTGGGGACATTACGTATTTGTATAGATTTGATTTTGGTTGTTTGGGTTTATTTATGGGTAAATTATAGTGTTGGTCACTTATGCTTCACAAGTGTTCATTTTTGCTCATCAAATTAAAAAAAGTAACGTTACATTACCGATTTATAAAATTTTTATCAATGGATGTTAAAGACCGTTAGTTTGATAACGTGACACGTTAGTAAAAGGAGTTAAATTTTAATCTGACCCCTAAATGTTAGATAGAATGCTAATTTGACCCCTACACTTATGAAATATCATTTTGACCCTTACTTAAACTTTAGGTAAAATATCATTGACCCTTGAATTTAACTAAATTTACCCACCATCAATAGCCACTCACCACCACCCTCGATCACCGCCGATCGTTGGATGATGATTTTAAATTATCAGTTTGATAAAGAAATGACCCTTTTAAAGTTTGTAGACGACCAATGGGACCTTGAAGAAGAGACAAATTGGAATATAAAATAGTAATTCATATTTAAAATTATCGATCGATTGTATCAACGGTGGCGGTGAGTGGCTATTGGAAACAAGATAATTTGGTCAAATTCAAGGGTCAATGATATTTTACCTAAAGTTTAAAAGTTAAAATGATAATCTATCTAAAGTTTAGGGTCAAATGAGAATTTAATCCCTTTATTAACGTGCCACATCGTCAAACTAACGGCATCTAACGTACATTGACCAAAACTTTATAAATTGATAACATAGGTAACCACAATGTTATTTTTTTAATTTTGGTTAGCAAAAGTGAACACTTATAAAACATAAGTGACCAACGCTGTAGTTTACCCTTTATTTAAAGGTATATGAAAATGTTGTGGAATAGTTTACCCTATTTTTTACCTAAAAAATGTTTTAATCCTCTTTTTCTTTTTACTCTTTTAGCCCATAAACTTCTATTTTTTACCAAAATTAATGAACTAATGATAAAATAACGGGTTTTATTTTTTTATTTTTACAACTTTTAATAAATAAGTATATTTTATATTTTCATTTTTTATTATTTGTAATTTTTACATGAGAAAATAAAATAACAGACATCAACATTGTTAAAAGATAAAATAGATGACATTAACTTAATAAATTTATTATTATTTTTGTTAGTTTACTTAATTTGACAAGAAATCAAAAAAATGAAAAATTAATGATTAAAATGATTTTTTAAGTTTGAAGGTAAAAAAATATTACTCCCCTGGCCCATAAAACTTGTCCATTTTGCGTTTTAAAATTGTCTCACTTAAATTGTCCATTTAAAAAACTCTAACAACTTTTACTAGGCACATTTCGTATTTTATCTTCTTTTTAGTTTTCCAACAAAACAAACTTTAACTTTTTTTAAGGATGAAATGATCATTTTAATTATTTTACAACACATTTTTTACACAAACTTTTTCTTCTTAAAATTACGTAAAAATCAACAAGAGACAACTTTTAAGGGACGAAGGGAGTATGAGGCCAAACTATAATGTACCGTGACAAGTACAACACCAACTAGGGGCGGAACATAGGGGAGGGTTTTGGGGGTGTGGCCCCTGCCAACTTTCTTTTTTCAATGGTAATAAAATAATTTTTTTAGAAAAAAAAGTTAAATTAGTTCAATAATCCCTTTAATCTTTTTAAAATCTTATTACGGCCCCTCAATATTTTAATTTTATAATGATTTCCCTTTTATAAGTTTTTAGTTCCGCCCTAACACCAATCCTAACCATTAAGCACGATGGTTTTGGACTTTGAGTAGGGTCAGGTCCACTACCATTTTCTAGTCAATTTTAATGTCTTATACTTCGTCTTTTTTTTAATAAAACACCCAAAATATATGAAAGGAAGATCAATACAACAACCTTAAAAGATCATGGGCAACTGGTCCAGCCTTAATGTCTTCTACTTCTTTTTTTTTTCTTCAAAAATGTGTTCTACTTTGCTTTGTTAGTTATTGTCGATTCTAATCGTATGTATGCACATCATCCAAATAAGGCCAATGTAGAACCAAAATCTATAGGAAAATGTGATTAGAGCGGTTCTTTCCTAGGGGCGGACCCTCAGTGGAGTCAATGGGGCGTGGACTCTCCCAAAATTTGACAGTTACACATTTAATCTTTTAAAATTTTATAAATTTTAGTTTGGCCCTTCAAGAATTTTAAAAATATTATTACATTTTAAAATTTTAAATAATTCTAATCAAATCCCCTCCTAAAATTTTAAAAGTCTTGATAAGTCTCATTTTTTTTTTGAAAATTTTAGATAAACACCTACATTTTTATGAAAAATTTAAATTAAACCCTTTAAAATATTTGAAATTTTAATTTAAGCTTCTAAATTTTTTAAAAAATTTAAATAGCCCCTCAAACTGGATTGTCATGATACGCCCCTAGTCTTACAATTAGAATTTGTTTTATAAATATTTTTTAAAATAAAATATTTTCGTTCACCCACAATAAAATTTAAAATTCTTTATTTAAATTCATTCAACTGAAAATTAAAATTTTGCCACACAATTACGTTATTCCTAGACATAAAATGTTAATTTATATGAATATTTATATATTAAATTTAACTTAGAAATATTATATTGTATTATTAAAATTTTAATTTCAACCGGATCAAATCCGTTTATACTTAAAAATATTATACTTTATGATTAAAACTTGGAATGATTTTCACGTTTCCTCCGAGTATCCCGGAGTCTGCAAACCCTAATGTTAGAAACCCTAGTATTCCTTTGTATAACAACTCTGGCGGACAGCCGCCGGGAGAGGTGGCTCCGATGGTGGTTCCCCTATCGTTAGAGCGTACTGGTTCTCCGGTTCCTAAAGAGATTAAAAGAGAGTCGAACAAAACAAAGGAGAATAGTGAATCGCCGCATACTACTAGTGATTTTGACGTAGTTCTAATGGAGGGTATTGAAGATTCCTAGGGAATAACCGCCATGATTACAACCAATCACGGTGGTCAGAAGGAGATTCTAATGCCCCCGTCTGATATGGTGAATGAGACAAAAGATTCCTATGCGGCTATGGTCTCTAAATCGACGGTAGGGGAAGGACATCATACCATATCTATGGTGACTGACAATATTGAAGTTTCTAAGTCTGATTACACCATTGATCGGAGTGGCTCTTTTCTGAAAATAAGATTTTTCGAGAGGGTACATGAGTTGATTGATTCGAATATGTAGAAGGATGTGATCTTACGACTCTTTGGCTGCTCGATTGGATACAAGACACTCCTAGCAGGTATCCCAGGCCTATGTTATCTAGTTGGAAATTATCAGGTAGTTGATCATGATAATAGTTACTTTTTAGTTAATTTTGATTCCGCAGAGGATTACACAAAGGGTTTTACTGAGGGGCCATGGACATTGTTTGGAAGTTACTTGACCGTACAGCCCTGGTCGAGTTTTCAACAACGAAAAAACATCCATCTCAAGTTATTGTGTGGATATGTTTGTTCGGTCTTCCATATCGCTATTATACGAAGGCGCTTTTTAGATTGATAGCTACGGTTATTGGGAGAGTTATTAAAATTGACTACAATACCACTGTTGGGGAGAGAAGAAGGTTTGCTAGGCTAGTGGTACTTGTGGATTTGAACAAACCTTTTACTTCCGTACATTGTGATAGATGGCTTTGTGCAAAAACTAGAGTATGGGGGACTGCATCAAATCTGTTTTAAGTGGCGTGTATGGCCATACTCAGGAACTTTGTGGTGTCCCATTGACATTGGAAACTAATAAACATACCGAGAAGCTGCCACAAATTCATAAAGGGGACGTTATAGATTCGGGCAGTAGTGATGACACTATATATGGCCTCTAGATGGTGGTAGATAGTTACAAACATAGACCACAGAAAGCAACTGTTTCTAAGAGAGTAGAGACTCAACCTATGAAGAAGGGTTCTCGGTTTCATGTGCTGGTTAATGTAAATATAGATGAACCTCAAAATGGTAGTAGCACCACACAATAAAACAATGATTTACAGGAGGCTCGCAGGAAAGGGAAGGGTGACATGCCTATAGTGTGTGGTACAAGTGGTGTAGTGAATAAAGTTGTAGTTGCGGGTTCTTCACAACCTCTTCTAACCGACATCTTAAATGGCCTATCGGTCCATAATGGACATGTAATAGTTGTTCCTACGGTTGCTGGCTCTAATGCTCAAGTCCAGATACATGAACCATCTATTGCGAAGGGTAATCATCAAGCTTTGTCTATAGTTGAAGGCAAACAAGGTTCTCGACATAGTTTTTGGGGTCGAGGTGATGATGGATCTAGTCGGGGGGTATTTCGGTTAAGGTTGCAAACAAGAAGAACTTGAAAGTTATTAAGAGACCTAATTCCCGTGTTCCTCCAAAGCATGCACTAACTGAGGGTGTACAATCTTTCCCGGGCCAACTTGGGAAAATGAAATCGTCGGATGATGTGGCTCTAGTGGCTAGTTCTCCTAATGGGTTGGCAGAGCAAGCAGTCTCTATGGTTGCATTCGATCAACACATGGCCGGGGATGATATGGCCGCTTATGCATCAGTCGACATTGTGATTTCAGGGAAGGAGAATTTGACTTTTAATTTGTAATGCTTTGGTTTTCATTCTTTTTTAATCGTGATGATGATTAATTTTATGTTTTGGAATTGTCAGGGGTGGCGAGCCCTAAATTTCATCACCATTTTAAATCTTTTGTTCGAGCTAATAATCCACATATAGTTGTTTTGATAGAACCTCAGATTATTGGTCGTTCAGCAAATAGAGTACTACATCGTTTTGGTTTTACTAATTCATTTCAAATAGAATCTAGGGGCTTCACTGGTGTTATTTGGGTCCTATAGAGAGATGAAATTGATGTTATGGTGCTGGCTACGTCGAATCGGTTTATTCATGGTAAATTTAGAGAGTCGAGTACTGCGAAGTGGACCTACTTTATATCGATTTATGCTAGTCCGATAGCGATTGTACGCAAGTTTGTATGGGATCAATTGCTTTCGTTGAAACTAGGTATGGGTGAAGCGTAGTTGTTGGGGGAGACTTTAACGCTATTCTTTGACATGGAGAGCGATATGGTGGTTTCCGGTTGGCTTTGGGGGTTAGCTCTTCATTTCATAATTTTATGTATATGGCTGGTTTATTGGAGGTTGAGTATAGGGGTGATAACTTTACGTGGCAGCGAGGTTCTCTTTATCAGATACTGGACAGGTGTTTAGTTAATGATGCATGGTATTTGACCTTTCCAGAGTCTCTTGTTCTTCATTTAGATTGTCTTGGATCTGACCATTGTCCAATTCTTTTGAATACAGAACAATATATAGGGCTATGGATGATCGACCTTTTCAGTTTAGGGTTGCTTGGCAAGATCACCCTTAATTTAACGAGCTCCTAGCTTCTACCTGGAATCTTACTGATTCGATAGACTTAAACATTGCTCGTTTTACACATGCATTCACGAGTTGGAACAAGAAGGTTTTTAGGCATATTGGCATGCGAAAGAAGAAGCTTTTGGTATGTCTCAAAGGGATTGATAGAGTGCTTCGAGTCTCTCATTCAGACTTTTTAATTGATTTAGAGCAACAGTTGAAGGCTGAGCTCGATATTGTGATAGAGAAGAAAAAAGCCACTGATACCAAAAGGCGAGGTGCAAATGGGTTTTATAGGGGATAAAAATACAAAATATTTTCATGCTTCAGCGGTTAGTCGAAGGAAAGCTAATTTGATTAAGGCGTTGAGAATGAGTGATGGGCGTTGGTCTTCTGACCAATCTGAATTGAAGGCATATACCATTGAATTTTACAAAAATCTATTCACTAGTTCTAATGCTAATGCCTCGACATACTCCTTTTGAGGCTAATTTCCTCGGCTAAGTGAAGATGTTGTTAGAACATTGGCCAATCTAGTTGCCGATGAGGAAATTAAAATGAGCTTTTTTTAACTGAATCCACTAAAGGCACCAGGGGTCGATGGGTTGCACGCTACTTTCTACCAATGAAATTGGAGCACTGTGGGTAGCAATATTTGTAAGTTTGTTCGACGGATATTTAAGGGGGGACCATTTCTAGCATCTCTAAACTAAATTCTCTTGATTCTCATCCCAAAAGTTAAAGCTCCTGAATTGATGAGCCAATTCTGGCCGATTAGTCTTTGCCAAGTCTTGTAAAAGGTAATTACTAAGGTTATCGTGAATCACGTTAAGCCTTTTATTTCGGATGGGATTACAAATAACCAGACGAATTTTGTCCTAGGGAGATTAATATCGAACAATATTATTATCGCCCAAGAAGTCGTCCATTCCATGCGGCAGAAAACGGGGGCCAAAAGATGGATGACATTGAAGATTCACTTAAAAAGGCTCATGATCAACTTGAATGGCCTTTTATTGCATATAATTTGAGAGATATTGGATTTTTGAGTAATCTCCGAGACTTAATTCTCCATTGTGTCTCTACTGTGTCTACTCAGATTTTGTGGAATAGTTCTTTAACTGACGTCTTCACGCCTACTCGGGGTATCAGACAAGGCGATCCACTTTCCCCATATATTTTTGTTTTATGTATGGAATAACTTGGGCAAGTTATTAAGCAGAGAGTTGACAGTGGACATTGGAATGGTTTTCGTCTATCTAAACGATGTCCTATCAGTTCACACTTGATGTTTGCTGATGATATGGTGCTTTTTGGTGAGGCTTCTATGTATCAGCTGGAGGTGATTCGTAGTGTTCTTGCTGATTTTTTTGTCACGCTTTCGGTCTAGAGGTGAGCGTCTAAAAAACTAGTTGTGTTCTTTTCGAAGAATATACCAGATCCGTTGCGTCATTCCATATGTGATACATTTGGGTTTGCTGAAGTCCACGACTTGGGGAAATATTTAGGAGTTCCTATACTGCACCAACGGGTTACAAAAGCAATGTATTCTTATCTGATTTAGAAGATTGAAGATCGGCTAACAGGGTGAAAGGCGAGATATTTATCTTTTGCTGGAAGAATCACTCTTGCTAAATCAGTATTATCGGCCATCCCATATTTTCCATGCTGACAACTCAAATTCTAAAAGGTATTTGTGATAAAATTGAACAGTTAATCCGTAGCTTTATTTGGGGTCATTCTTCGGATTCGAAAGGGGTTCATCTTGTTAGATGAGAGGAGGTGTGTAAGCCAATGGTTATTAGCAGACTTGGCTTTAAGCAAACTGTTATTCAGAATGACGCATTCTTCATGAAATTGGCCTATAATCTTGTGGCAAAACCAGAACAACTTTGGGTCTGATTTCTGCATGCAAAGTATAAGTGTTCATATCTTATCCCAACACCACTAGATCAGAGTAATAGTTCCCTTCTTTGGCGCGGCCTGTGTTCGGTTTGGACTAATGTTCGGGATGGCATTATATGGAACATTGGTAATGGAGAATGAGTCAATTTTTGGCGGGATCATTGGGTTCGAGACATTGGCCCGCTTGAAGCTGTGATGAATGGTTTGCCACCCTTACCACATTTTACTCCGGTGAGTGTGATGGTGAGTTCTGATGGTGGTTGGGCATGACATTTGTTTCACCACCATTTCTCACAAGATGTTCTGGATCATATAGCTGTCATTAAGTCGCCTTGCTCGTCTATTATGCCAGATACACCAGGTTGGCTTTGGAACAGTAGTCGAGAGTTTTCTGTCAAGGTAGCCTATGAGTTGTTCCTAAATCATCCTTTGGTCGTTGATGATAGTGTTTGGAAGACTATTCAAAAATTCTGAGGGCCTCAAAGGGTTAAATCCTTCTTATGGTTAGTTTGTAAGGGTTGTATCCTAACCAATGGGGAGCGAGTTAGGCGTCATTTATCGGACTCTACGGATTGATGGTATGTGGTGCAGTAATGGAAGACCTCGATCATCTGTTATATCCTGCAGTGAAGCTTCTGTGGAAGTCTTTGTTTCGTGTGAATATGCAAAATGAGTTCTTTTCGCTTTCGATCACTGATTGGGTGCGATTAAATTTACAGAATCCTACGCATTTTTCAATTTTTGAGCCTGATTAGGATATTCTTTTTGGTGCAATACTATAGAATCTATGGCTTTTCTGTAATAGGAAAGTATTCCGAAAAACACTCAATGAGATTCGATTTTGGGTTGCACTCGGAGACTTACCGAGGAGACACGTCGAACTTTGGCTACGATTGAGTTGTAGCGTGCGTTGCCAACTAGTTCACGATCTCCACGGGCTGCATGGTGTCCCTTGCCCGTTGGAGTTTTAAAGCTTAATGTTGATGGCGTAAAGAACCTTTTCGATGGGAGGCCTCATGCGGGGGTGTTCTTAGAGACTCGAATGGCTTATGGATTGGGGGGTTTTTCTAAATATATTGGCAAATGCTCCACCTTGGAAGCTGAATTTGGGCTGTTTATGAGGTTTTGCAGTATGCCATGAATTTGAATGCTAGTGTCATTGTGGTGGAATCCGATAACCTTGATGTTGTTCATGCTTTGCAAAATCCTGAAGGGAGGTGTCTCCATTCCTCACTGCTTGTTCCTATTCGAAATTTGCTGCAAAGCCAATGGCAAGTTGAAATACATGTTTTTAGGGAAGGTAACCACATAGCTGATGCAATGGCAAAACTGTATTCAAGGGATAATTTTGAGCCGCGCATTTTTCTGTACCCTCCTGAAGTGTTTTAACATCTTTGTCATGACATTGTCGAGTTTATTTCGAGTTATCTTTTTATAATACCATCATAGATACTCTTTTCTCTCACCTGGAGTTAAGAGACTTTTAACGATGCTTATAATAGTATCCCTTCTTATTATAAAAAAAATCCACTTATATGCACGTCACGTCACCTAGAGAGGCATTTTTTGGGTACGCGAAGGAAATGGGAAACTGGTTTATATGCACGTCACGTGGGTCGTTAAGAAGGTTTCCACAGGAAATACTACCCCCCCAGCCAGGCAAATTACCGAACACATGGTTGGCATTAATCTAGTGGAACCCTAAACTCTAAAACTCTTTCTCAATTTGAATTCGTAAATGGAAAAAACGGGTTTCACATGACAGCATTGCATTTAGAATCTGGAAGTCAATTAGTCAAGCTGGACAACAAGAATGGACGTTTCGGTAGAAGTTAGACTTGTTTGAAATCAAGGTGAGTTTTCGTCTCATTAATTTTGATCTTAACTTGCTGACTTTAGTGTTGAAGTTTCAGTTTTTGGATCAATGATTTATACCATCTTCAGAAACCAAGTCTCCATAAGAAATGGCTCCCGGATTCTCCCAACTTGTGCTAAAAGTGACTTTTTCCCGAATAATTTCATTGTTTGTTGTTAGATATGAATCTGGAATTGCAAGAAAAGATCAGTCGTTTAGTATTTCTTACCTCATAAACACAGTTGAGTTGTCTCCACAATCTGCGTTATCAGTGTCTAAGAAGATCCATTTTGTGACCTCTGAACAACCGGACACTGTGATTTCCTTCCTCATGAACCATGGCTTTTCAAAACCCCAGATTAGAAGCATCATTCAGAAATGGCCTGCATCTCTTTTATGCAATCCCAAGAAAACCCTTTTGCCTAAACTTCAATTCTTTTACTCCAAAAGGATTTCGGCTGTTCAACTTTTAAGAATCCTGTCTTCAAACCCAGATGTCTTGAAACGTAGTTTGGATAACCGCATCGTCCCAAACTTCAACGCCTTCAAGGAAGTCACTCAATGCAACGATGATCAGTTGTTTTTAGCATACAAGAACTGTTCCAACGTTCTTTGGTGTGATTTTCGATCTAAGATTGCTCCTAAGCTTGCAATCTTGAAAGAATGTGGGGTGCCTGAATCAACTGTTATGGCTGAAGTTGTTGTCCACCCAAGAGCCTTTGCAGTGAATCATGATAAGTTTAGAATAACAGTTGAAGAAGTAAAGAAATTGGGATTCGATCCTTCAAAACGTAACTTCCTTACGGCTCTTCAAGCTTTCTTACAGATCAGCAAATCATCCAGGGAAAAGAAATTTAATAATCTTAAACAATGGGGTTGGTCTAATGAAGTTGTTCTTTCAGCTTTTGTGAAGTATCCGAGATTCATGATGTTTTCTGAGCAGAAGATCACTGCAGTAAGGAGCTTTTTCGTCCACACAGTGGGATGGAAAGCATCGGATATCGCTAACCGTCCTGTTCTTCTTTCGTATAGCTTGGAGAGGAGAATCATCCCGAGGTGTTCGGTTCTTCAAGCTTTGTTATCCAAAGGTTTGATCGTGAAGTACAATATTTGTTTTATGCTGCAGTCTACTGAAAAGGAATTCCTCCGAAGGTTTGTGATCCCTTATGAAGATCCTTATTTATTGAAATTATATGAGCAGAAGTTAAGGACTTTGAAAAAGTAGTATGGTTTTATATTACTTTGACCCGGGTTTGAGTTTCGGATACGGTTATAAATCATACACTAGTGTTGGATATGAATACTTCAAAGAATACTAAAAGAAAGCGTCCGAACAACATGTATGATTTAGATGCTAAAACTGAACAAATGTGCATTTGCCAGTGATTGTTTGAAGATTGAGTTCATCTCCTAGCTCTTCAGTTGCCTTGCGTTTATGTATTATTTAATCCTTATTCAGTGAAGTGATGAACTATCTTTTTTTTTCACTTGTGCTTAATTTTTTGCGTCATATGTGTTGACATGAAAACACAATTAAATAAAGATGAATATTTGATGCACGATCTATAGATTTATGTATTGTCAATGAATCAAGTGACAGTGGTAATCATTCATTGATGTTACATTAGGATATATTTTGGTTGCTGAAGGCTCAAATAGTCGGTTTTACTTTTAACATGACTTATTTTTAACATCTATGAAGTTATATTTTATTAAGGTAATAAAAAAAGATAGCAATACAAAACATATTCTAACATAAAAGAGTTTCGGAAACTTATGACATTTGTTCAAATTCACCAAAAATATTTATAAAACAAAAAATTAACAACATGAAATCAATCGCAAATTATGAAAAGAGTTCAAATAATGACAAAAAAAATGAGCATACAAACTTATAATACGTTTAACCTATGGGGAAAATAGTGAGTTATAAATAAGTTTATATTTTGGTCACTTAAATATGAGTATAATAACCTTTTGGTTTTTTTAATATTTTATAAGTTTGTGCAAGAACAATTTTTCATTGGCTTGATATTCTTTTTTAGATAAATGTTTTTTATGCTTGTATACTTATGAATCTGCAAAGCAAAACGAGAAGTATATGTTCTGCTTAAATTGTTGCATTAACATATATTCTCATTGCTCGTCTCTGTACATTTATCATCGTCACTTACGAATTCATTACGTATCAAATTAATCTAAAAAATAAAAATATAATATTTTCAAATTTCAGTACCTGAAATTATAAAATAGATTTAGTTAGATATTTGATATTCGAACTCATTAGTCTCTACTAATAAATTTAGTTTATTAAACACAACTTTCATTTTGTCTTGGGTTTTTTTCTCTCAACCCCGCTTCGCTCTTGTTTTCTTTCTTATTCTTAGTTGGTTGGCTATAGCATCAGTTTTAGTACTGGTCGTTGAGGCTGATGTCACCGACGTTATTTCAATCTCCTTTGTTTTTATATATTTAGTTCTTGTCTTTTTTGATGTTCTTGATTTTCTTCTAGTTGTTTATCTGTCTTTGTGGCACGCCTTTCCTCTGCCTTGTGGCACGCCTTTCCTCTGCCTTGTGGCACGCCTTTCTTCTGTCTTGTGACACGTTATTGTCTACCGTTGTGGCAGATCCGTGTTTGTGGATACTTTTTTACGACGTTCGGCTTTGATTTGTGGTTTTTCACTGATCTTTAGTAGTATGATCCCTTTTGTGGTTCGTTTACCGTTGCAGTCAGATTTGTTTTGAGAAGTAGCCTCCAAGATTGTTGATTTTGCTCACCACTCCTACTTCAATCTTGAAGTGTGTAGGTGGAATAAAGACAAGAAGTCGTGCTCCTTGCTTCTATTTCTCCAGTGTTTCATCTTTATTCCTGTTTTGCATCCCATTGGAGTGTTTTGTTAGTCTAATGTTTTGTTTTTTTTGTTTTTTCTATTTAAATTTATTGTGTTCTATTATTTCCGGTTTCAATTTTATTTTTTTGGACTGTTTCCTTATTTTGATTTCTAATAAAAATTCATCTGACATATTATTATAAAAAATAAGTTTATTAGCTAAGCCGAAAATTGACCGTTAAAATTGGCTGGATTGAAATTACTAGTTTTAATTGTAAAACGGGTTGGGAATCGAATTAGTTAAACAAGGAAGCTCTGTTGGGGGGATTGGACCTAAATTGAATTAGTGGAAATATGGTGAAGCAAATTTTATCCATAGATTTCCACTATCAATTGGGTGGGTTAATCTAGACCATTATCAATTGAACCTAAATATCGAATGGGTTTTGTTAGAGTTGTGATCCAAATTCTTTTGGGATTTGGTTTAAAGTTAGAATCCTACTTTTAGTAGATATTGTTTACTTTATATTAATTAAAGGTAAGAAACTCACTTTGAGTAGAATTTGTTTCTATGCAGGTTTTCTTTATAAACAAGGAATCTATCCCTATAAATAGATACTAGGGATTAGGGGTTTAGACAGTACATCAAAAATCAGTTGTAATCTCTTTCTCCATCATAGTGAAAGTTCTCATCCTCTGCCCGTAGTTTTTCCCTTTTGGGATTTCCACGTAAATTTTTGGTGTTGTTTTTCTTTTATGCGTTTGTGCTTATTTACTTGTCTCGTCATTATCATCCCAGTAGTATAAAAAATTGGTATCAAAGATTTTCAGGTTACTCAAGATAATGACGACAATGAAGTATGAAATTTCGCTGTTGGATCGCAACATCAGGTTTTCGCTATGGCAGGTGAAGGTTTGTGATGTTCTTGTTCAAATGGATTTAGATGATGCATTAGATGGGTTTGATAATATGCCGAAAGAATGGTTGGATACAGAGAAGCGCCGCAAGGATAAGAAAGTTGCTTCCCAGATCCGTTTGCACTTATCAAATAGTATTTTACAGGATGTTCACAAAGAGAAGGCAGCTCTCGACTTATGGGCAAAATTGGAACAAATTTGCATGAAGAAAACTTTGACCAGCAAGTTGCTCCTGAAGCAACGCCTATACTCCCACAAGTTAGCAGAAGGTTCGTGTCTTAACGACCACCTAACCGATTTCAAGGAGATCGTCTCAGATTTGGAAATGATGGAGGTAAAGTACAATGAGGAAGACTTATGTTTGATTTTACTTTGCTCATTGCCCGTTTTATATTAGTCTGTTATAAGCACCCTCCTACACAGCCGTGATACCCTTACTCTTGAAGAGGTATATGATAATTTGAATTCACATGACAAGATGCAACATCTTACCGGCTCTGAGTTCCAAGTAGAGGGTCTCATGGTGCATGGATCGACTAGTTCAGACCGCGGAAGAAAAGGTGATCGTAATTTTGGCAGTCAAAATAGAGCTAGGTCCAAGTCGTCAAATCGGGGTAAAACATGTTATTTCTGCAAAAAAAAGGTCATATTAAATCTGAGTGTTACAGATTACAAAATATGATAAAGAAAGAATCTGAGAATCAGAATTTCAGTGAAGATGAAGATCATATTGCAGAGGAGTATAATGATGGTGAACTTTTAGTTGCTTCCTGCGAAGACTCTATAGTGAGTGAGGAGTGGATTCTTGACTCTGGTAGTAGTTTTCATATGAGTCCAAATCGGGATTGGTTTGCGACGTATAAACCTATGTCTACAGGTGTTATCTTGTTAGGAAATAATGTCTCTTGTAAAGTTGCAGGTATTGGCACAATCAAGATTAAGATGTTAGATGAGATTGTTTAAACACTTGGTAATGTGAGGCATGTTCCAGATTTAAGAAAAAATCTGATTTCGTTAGGTACTCTGGATTCAAAAGCGTACAAATACTCCAATGAAGGTGGAGCTATGAAAATTTGCAAGGGCGCTCTCGTTGTGATGAAAGGGTATAACAGAGCAACCAATTTTTATGTTCTGCAAGGTTCAACTATTTTAGGTGATGCATCCGTTGTTTCCTCCTGCGTGTCAAATGACGATGTTACTGGTGAAGGCGTCTTAATTGAATCAAGTAAAAGAGGATTTTGTGTTGAACATGACAACTGTGGGCATAACGGTTCTGGTAGGCAGAAAAGAGTTCGTTTTCGTGGGCATAACGAATTTGAAAAGAAGAATAAAGTTGAATTCTGTGGGTATAATGGATTTGAGAAGCTTAAGAGAGTTCGATTTGCTTCAAAGATAAATAATGAGAAAGGTAGTAATGCCATTGATGATCGAGGTCATGTTATTGCTCGTGGTGATATAGTTGTGATCAAAGTTGGCACTAATGTTGATCTTACCGACGTGAAGACTAAATTACCGTGTACATCCAATCTTGGGCAAGACTTGGATTCGGTCAGTGTTCATTGCTAAAGACTATCCCTTGAAGGGGTTTCGTGGAAGAGGTGGAGATATTGTTCGACAGGAATTTGTCTCAAGGTGGAGATTTGTTAGAGTTGTGATCCAAATTCTTTTGGGATTTGGTTTAAAGTTAGAATCCTACTTTTAGTAGATCTTGTTTACTTTATATTAATTAAAGGTAGGAAACTCAGTTTGAGTAGAATTTGTTTCTATGCATGTTTCCTCCGTAAACAAGGAATCTATCCCTATAAATAGATACTAGGGATTAGGGGTCTAGACAGAACATCAAAAATCAGTTGTAATCTCTTTCTCCATCATAGTGAAAGTTCTCATCCTCTGCCTGTGGTTTTTCCCTTTTTGGTTTTCCACGTAAATTCTTGGTGTTATTTTTCTTTTCTGTGTTCGCGTTTATTTACTTGTCTCGTCATTATCATCCCGATAGTATAACATGTTTTAGGAGTTTAAGGGAGGTTGTCATCTTCTTCGTTTTCAGTTTTCCACCATTGCCGAATATATGAAAGCTTAAAGGGAGATGATAGAACCAAAAATTTTGTATAAAATTTGAGAAGAAAAAAAATTCAAACTTATCTTAAATCCATAATACGCATTGCTTGGGCTTTGAGAAAATAGTGAGATTTCATTGAGATAGTAACTAGATTTGGTTGAAATTATCAATACAAGGTAAGGTAACATTACTTCAGTATTTTGATAATTTAATTGTAAAATGACTTGTGAAGCAATTTACCCAATATATATATATATTCATTTTTTTATTTTTGATCTATCAACTAATTCTTTATGGGTCTTAAAAAATCATTCGGTTCACCAATTGAATTGATCTAAGCGGTAAACAGTTTGTTACCGTTTAAATATGTCTCGAATCCGAGATTTTATATATGCAGAAAATTTGACTCACCTACTAAAATCAGGTATGCGACGTGGGTCAGTCCGAATTAGTAAAAAGAAAACACTGAGAAACGAAATTACAAAAAAAAAAAATCATTCGGTTCTCTTTAGGAATCAACGTTGATTCAAATTCGTATTATTCGAAAAGTCTATAATTCAATATCAGTTAACCAATATTCAAGTATGGGTTTTTCTTTCTAAATATTTCTCCATTTTTATTTAAATGAAATCAAGCGGTTTTTTTCAAGACGTTTTTTTCCTTTCGGATGTCGATTCAATTTGACCAATTCATATGTCTGTAAAAGACCAAAAAAACGTTACTAACTTCAGCCATTCTTAAAATAGATTTGCTTTGCAATGCTATGACTTCCAAAATTAGCATAATCTTCTCCCTTTAAATTTGACATTATAATCTCATCCATGTCCATGCGCAACTCAATTCTGGACAACAATGATACTTTACCTCTTTTTGCTTCTTTCCTTGGCTCCATCTTTGAGCTATGGAGTCAGCTTCGACCCCTTCACCGATAAAACAGAGATCACCCATCACGGCGGCCCAATCCTCACCGGGCAGGTGAACTTAATACTCATTTGGTACGGGGACGAGAGTGATAATTTTCACAAGAACCTGATTAGGAATTTCATCCAATCGTTGAACGATGACAGGAAATCCTCCGAAGACAAAGATGAGCCTCAGGTTTCGAGTTGGTGGAAAGTGGTGGAAAGCTACCAATCCTTAGTCCCGGGAGCGAAGCCCGGAGAACCGCCTGCAATCAAGTTGAATGCTGAGAAAGAGAAGATTACTAGTCCTAAGTATGGGAAAGTGTTGACCATGCAATAGATTATTCCCAGTCTCATCAAAGACGTCACTCAGGGAGATCCTAACCTCATCCCCGTCATCATTACCGCAAAGGATGTCACCGTCCAAGGACTCTGCTCCGGAAAATGTGCCGAGCAAGGATATTACGGTAAGTTTATTGTCACATAATTTAGGGTATTTTTCAAAAATTTTAAAGGTTTAACTATATATTTTAATAATTTTAAGAGATTTAATAATAATTTTTAAAATTATTAGAGATGATTTAACTAAAAATATTTAAAAATTTAAATTTAATATAAATTTTGATGGATTAAGTTAATTTTTTTAAGAAGTTAGAAACTAAATTCTAATTTCTCAAAATTTTAGAGTTGACCCTAGTCCCCTTACTTCCGCCCCTGTTTCGGAAGAAGCAACGTAAATTATACTTTGTTTTCTTTACTTTCTAAATCAAAATTTGTCGAAACTTTGGTGGAATAATAGATAAGAACAAGCCATTCATCGCGGTGGGGAATCCAGAAACGGAATGCCCCGGAGCATGCGCATGGCCTTTCTACGAGGCTGACAGCGGGCCAAAGGGGCCGGTCCTGAAACCCCCAAATGAAAATATGGCAGGCGATGCAATGGTAACTGCCTTCGCCGGAGCATTGGTTGATACCATACTCAGCCCCCAAGATACCGGCTTCTTCGGTGGAAATGAGTTCGAACCGATCGGACCCGCTACGGTTTGCAGAGAAATTTTCGGTGAAGGTGCCGTCCCCGGAAACCCCGGTAAAGCCCTTACGGATCCGAAAACCGGCGGAAGTTACAATGCCGTTGGGAATGAAGGGAAGAGATTCTTGGTTCCGGCAATTTGGAACCCAAAAACTAAATCCTGTTGGACTCCGATGATGAAAGGATGATCTCCTGATGGATTCAAAAAGGCAATACAATTCCTCGTTCAGATTGGTTTATTATTCGTATGTTTATACATAATGGATGTGCATTCAAACTTCCAAAAGCACTCAATGGATTGAACTCCCATGGATGAATTCTGTAGGTCTAATTTTCAATGTGTTGTTACTTTTGAAGTTTTGATTCATGTACTCTTACAATTTTTGAAGTCATATATATATATATATAGTGGTCGAGTACTTGTAAAAGTGATAAGCATTAGAAAGATTATTTCCGACTCTCATAAAATCACATTTTTGTTTATACTTCTTTATTCTTACTATACTTTCCTCAGTTTTATAATACATTATAAGCATCAATGTTCAATTTAATCCAAGAATCTCGTGATTTTTTGTTAGTTTAAGGGTGAGCAAGACTCGACTTGATTTTTTTTTTCAATTTCGAGTTGTTCTAGTTATTCGAGTCTCGAGTTCAAGTTTGCACAACTCGAAAAACTGAATTTTACAGTTTTTCGATTTAGTCTATGATTTTCGTTTTTCTTCAATTCTTCCTTCATTTTAAGTCTATTTTGACCAAATTTTAAGGGTGAGCGTTTGATTGAGTCGACTAAAAAATTCAAGTTATTCGAGCTGACTCGTCATATTTTACAACTCAAAACTTTATTTGATTTTTTTTTTGATTCGAGTCGAGTTTTTGAAATTCGAGTCGAGTTCGAATCATGTTTCTGAGTTCTTATACAAATTTAATTGTAATTATTTATCATGTTATAATACGATTTGATCCTAATTTAAACAACTTTCTCTAATTATATATATACACATATATATATCAGGAAAAATTGAGGGACTTAACTCGAACTTAAAAATAAATCCATTAATTACTAAAAAATTTGAGTTATTTGAATTTCCATTTTACAATTCAAACTTTATTTAAAATTTTTCGAGTTGAGTCGAGTTTATGAAATTTTGAGTCGAGTTTTTTCGCCTCTAGTTGAAAAATTCGATTTTTTTCTAGTCGAGTCGAGTTTTGCTCACCCCTACCAAATTTGAACCACATGTTCCTAAACCAATGCAGAATACCTATTTAACATCATGTAATACCCCAAATGTTTACTAAGTTGATTAAGGATCATTTAGTACTAAGATAATAGCTTAAAAGCTATCTTAGTGACTAAAATGACAAAAATGCAAAAGTTAGGATTTCTTTGGTTATGGGTTATGGAAAAGGAATTTTTGAGATTTAAAAGCATCAGATGATAGAGGGCAAGCTAATTAGGGTACTTGCAAAGTTTGGTTGAAATCTGAGGAAAATTTGAAATGGGAACTGAAGTTCAAAAATTTAGTGACCAAAATGATAACCAGTCAAAACTTGTGTGGTACAAGACTAAATATGAAAAGTTGAAGGACTAAAATTGTAAATTCCCAAAAGTTAGGAGTTTTTATTTCATAAACAGATAGAGCACCTTAGGGTGTGGATAGAATGTGGAATAACTGGTTTGATCTGATATTTTGATTATTGGGAAATAGCAGTCAAAGTTTAAGTAGAATTCAGGTATCCAGATCGAACTGGAAATTTATGAAACTTTACTATATGATAGAAGAAGGATATAAAAATCATTCCCAAGTTTTGGAAATATTTTTAGTTCGATTCAGGATGAATCCTATGATTTATTTTGATTAAGGAATTTATTTAGTAAATGATAAAATTCTCGGCATTTATCGGTAAATCGAATCAAGCTAAAATTTTGGAGATGATTCCATAGACTTTGGAAGAGTTACAACATATTATTTTATGGATATTTAGAGAGTTAAATGTTTGGATTAAATTTATTTGACTGAAATTGCCTAGAATGACAATTTTGTAAAAAAGTTGACTGGTAAAGGGTATTTTGATCTTTTCACCCAAAAGGGACATGGAAGGAATTTTGAGATTTCTTTAATGGATGAATATTGGTTGGTTTGAATCCAAATAAGTTTAGTTAGAATTTTACAAAATGGTAAACTAGTAAATATTAATTCAGTTGGGGGACATTTTGGTAAATTGGAATAAAATGAATTAAAAATTTGTTTTTATTTATACAAGTGTCATAAATATATGATATATGAAGAGTTATCATCCAAAAATTCATTCCAAAACCGTGGAGAAAGAGGAGAAAGAAGAGGAAATCTTACAAGCTCGATTTAAGCCTCGAAACTCAGTTTTTAGGTAATCTTCCGAACTTCAAAGTTGTTCTTCTCTTCAATCTCTATATATTGATGTAAATTATTCATGGATTTCATGCTTGATTGATGAGATTTGATATGAGAAAGAAATTAGGGTTTATGTTCAAAT
Organism: Hibiscus mutabilis; assembly: GCA_019671005.1. Classification (NCBI taxonomy): domain Eukaryota; kingdom Viridiplantae; phylum Streptophyta; class Magnoliopsida; order Malvales; family Malvaceae; genus Hibiscus; species Hibiscus mutabilis. The sequence goes on along the minus strand of CM033731.1, from coordinate 33,841,539 downwards.
TTGGGGGTTTTATGATTTTATGAATCTATGTTCGATTTTATACTAAAATCAAGTAAGAATGATGTTGGATTTATGTTTTTGAATTGTGATTTAAAAATCTTGCAAGCTTGATTTGTTGTTTGGAATCAAAACCCTAAAGGACTAATTCAGCAAGGTGTTAAAGTTAGGAGTTCAATTCTGATTTTTAGAATTTGAAAAGTACTTATGTTGTTAATGATGTTTGAGGCATAAAATGAAGTTAGAATGATAAACCGGTGATTATTTGAGCTAGTGACCATTTTGACAATTTGTCGAAAGTGGATAACCAATTCGGAAATGGTGTATAAGAAGATGACAAATTCTGATTTTTTTTATGTTAAGTGATGATTATAATGTAAAGTTGATGATTGGGGGCCCAATTGCAAAGTTTTAAAGCTAGAATCCTTGAATTGTAAATTAGTGACTATTTCGACAAATTAGAGAACAAAGGGTTGAAATATGACAATTATGTATTTGAAGAGTACTATGTTGAAAAATTTATTTGAGTGATTTAGATGTTGATTTTGAAGTGAAGGGTTGAAAAGACAAGAAAAGAAATGGTGATGGACCATTTCGAAAATGGAAATTGTTTGTAAGGGACCAATTCGACCAGTACTTTAAATTAAAGGGAAAATTGGTAGAATTTTAGAAATGTTAGATTAGTTGGTTAATGAATGAATTCAAGTACTTTTGTGAAGTTAGTGACTAAAGTGTCACTTTAGTAATGTTTGAAGCTTGAAGGAGTAAAATCCAAAGTGAACAAGTAGTAATGGAATTATTCTAATTTGAGTTTGAACAATTGTTTGATGTCCAAAATGGTCACTAAGGAACTTAGGACCAAATCAGCAATCACATGGAAATTGGGAGAAAATTTCAGAAATGTTTTATATTCGAATAATTGTGTTTTGTAAATTAAGTTAGCAATGTTAGATTTGAGTCTAACAAAAGAATGGTAATGTATATATATTTGAGTGGTCTTCTACAGTTTCGAGGGAGACTGAGGGAGACACAAGTATTAGAGGAAAATAAAAGGTTACCGAATAAGCTTAGTGAGGCTACTTTTGCAATTCTACAGGTGAGTGCATCTTTACCTATTATATATATATGATATGAGAAAGACTTGCGATGAGTCAACCTTGATATTAATGAAAAAGTATGTTGATCAAAGTTATGTAAATGACATATGTGATACATTGATATGACATAAAGATTTATCTAAGATAAATCAGATTTTAGATATTGGGTATGGACTGCCTAATATCGACTATATGATTTACATTGATGCATAATACAGTAATGGCAAGTACATATGAAAAAATTATGATGAAGTATGGGATGTGAATTGCCCATTTGCATGAATGATAATGATTGATTGATAATGAAATGAAATGGCCAAGTATTATGATATGAGAGTTCATGGTATAGTTGGATATCCATAGAGTCATTAGCAACAACATCATGCAAGTTATGTTATGTTTCATGTTTTGTGACTACTACAGTATCATATACACCTTGGAGACCCAAGCCCTTGGTGTTGCACCATGGGGATCCAAGCCCATAGTGCTAATGACACTAACGAGGTGCTTTAATGAGGAGCAAAGAGCGTCCTCGAATACACGTACTCATCTGTCATGTTCAAGTTAGGCACTACGGTGTCACTTCCACCTTGGGGACCCAAGCCCTTGGTGTGCACCCTGGGCATCCAAGCCCACATTGCTAATGGCATTGCTGAGGTGCTTTTACGAGGAGCAAAGAACGTCCTCGAGTACGTACTCACGTTCACGTTATGTTAGACACTATGGTGTCTTATCAAGATGACTCACGTACCTTGATCTCATATTATATACTTTGGGCTATTTCTAAAGGAAGGTTATATTGCAAATGATTACATGATGACTGATAAATACTAAGAACATGAATTTATACTTGTTTTATGATATGATATAAGTTGTACTGGAATCACTTACCATTTTGCAGGAAATGTATTGCACTGTTATATGACAGAGGAATGATTTGATAAGTATATTTTATATGATTCTATATATATTGAAACGCTTTACTTTTTATAGTTGCCTCACTAAGTGAATACTTAGCATGTGCTGTTTCACACGTAGGTTGTGGGAAACTTACTGGAAGAGGAGTCAAGCATGTTAATCAAGCTGCAATCTGCCAAACATCAACAAGACATTTTAATTTATGATATTCTCTAGTGGGCATGTATCAATTTATTCGTTGGTTGTTTTAAAGGTAAAATTTTTAATTATCGTATATCACGTAACGATTTGAAATTCAAGAAAAGGCCTAGGCAGTATACATAGTTTTCACCCTGAGTTACATACTTATTTTAATAATTGATTAATATGTTTATTAAACCAATTCAAGGTCAAAACTAGTAATATGCGAATAGGCTATGAATACTTTGAAAGTTGAGAAATGGTTATTTTGTAAACTAGATTTATGTTAAATGTTTTAAAAAAATTCAAGTCAGGAAATCAGTTAAATAATTTAGTAACATCTTCAATGTGTATTTAATCATCGAATATACATTGAGTGTGTTACACATCAATTCATATTTTTAAAAGTAAATCTTCACCCTTTTCAATTTAAAACATCGGCTTTGTATGATTTCCTCATTTCTTCAATTTCTCTTTCGTTTTAAGTCCATTTTGATCAAGTTTGAACCACATGATCCTAAAAAACTGTAGAATATCTATGTATCTTCAAGAAATAAAGTTTATATTTTTGCTATTTAACCCCTCAACTTTGTATGATTTTCTCATGTATTCAATTCCTCTTTCGTTTTAAGTTTATTTTGACCAAATTTAAACCACATGCTCCACTACCACTATATAATATCTATGTAAATTCAATTCATATTTTAACAAAAAATATTCTTTTTTCAATTTTACCTCTTAACTTTGCATTTTATTCAATTTGTTCCTTCAATTGTAATTTTTTGTAAATTCTTTTTTCTCTTCAATTCATTGACTCCTTTATACTCTTATCAATATTTTATCCTAAAAATCCATTCTTTAAAAATAACATTATAAACATATTTTAGAATTTTAGATGATATTTTTATTAAATAACATTACAAATCTTACTCACACATGTGAAAAAAAAGAATATGAAGTAATATATATATATATATATGTTTATAGAAAGTTTTTTAAATTAGAAATTTAGAATCAATTCATACTATAACATTATAAATAATTACAATTAATTTATACAGAAACTTGAAAACTCGACTCGAATCGAAAAAATTTCAAATAAAATTTGAGTCATAAAATATGGTTCGTCAACTCGAATAACTCGAAATTTTTTGACTCGACTTGATCGAATGTTCACCCCTAATAATTATCCTTATTCTTCTTTTTTTTATTTGATAAAACTAAGGAGTTAATTGGAAAAAATATAAAGAGAGAAGCATTATAGTAATTATACCTAAATATACTGGAGAATTGTAGAACTATCTCGGGTCGGCTATTTTTCATCTTAAACCCAAATCTTTTTTTAAATATGATTTTATAGAGTCGAGTCGGATCCCGTTAGGTCTGGATCTCGTGCCCATATCTAATTAGGTTACAAGATAGTATAGGTCATAATATTTTTTAACCCTTTGATAAGGTACATATCTTGATGACAAATTTGCTCGAACACCCGAATCTCCTAAGTTATACTCCTAGGACCACTCGTCGCGTTGAAAATAAATAGCCTACGTTTTTCAGTTGGAACAGCAAAGGACAAACATATTCACCAAGATCTGCATCACCCGAGTAAGATCAAACATTCCAATATAAAAATGATTAAACTAAACTTAAAATTCCATTCATGAAAATTTAACACGATGTTCCTACACTAATTTCAGTAAAAGAAAAGATGTTTCAGCAATAACTAAAAACACAATTGATCTAAACTCAACAGTAATACTTTGAGGAGGAACACAATTGATCTAACAACTGATTATTGCGGTTCTCAACTAGCTGGCACGAATCAAATCATCAGCTCTCCAAATACCACCCAACGGAAGTTCAATCCAAGCCATTTTGCAGTTCGATTCTTGAACACATTTCCGGTACGACCCCCTAACAAGGCCATGAGACGCGAGGCCATAAAATCTTACCAAGGGACGCAAGTGCAACTCATAATTACCCTCGTTAAAGGCACCCAATTGACCTTGCGCGAAAACACAGTAGAAAACATCGTCGCATAGGAGGCATCGACTGCATAATTACCCTCGTCGAAACCGTCGTCAAACTCGAACGTCTTCCACAGTTCCACGAATAATCACCGACGGTGCATAGGTTGACAAATATTTTGCCCCGAGCCGTACGCAAAAGAAAGACGACGCATTTTGGGGAGGTTGCACTCAAGAAAAGCGTCGCCACCTCAAATAGTGGGATTTTTCGAATTCTGGTAGTTTAATTACCTCGGTTGTAAACGGAGAGTACAGAAAGAGTGACGTCGTTTCTTCGAAAAGAACCCACCCGTACGATGAACCACAAGGTCTTGCTTTAACGAAGACCTTGAACTCTTTCCCTCTCACCGATTCTTCGGCAACGTACTCTCGGGAAAGAGGGTCACGCAATAGGCACTCGCCCTTTACCTGACCCTTGCTTCCGGTTTGACGCCACTGGAATTTTGTTAATGCCCAGGGAATTTCTTTAATACCAGGGATGTGACAATTCGGGAATGACCAAGCCTTGCAAACGGCTCGTATCTGAATTCGATCTACCCAACGTAGACGTCCGATTATATGTTCCACGATGTGGCGAGGGAGATTCGACCAGTTGTGGCCCTGTTTTTCTAGTTTCCACCTCTTTGAATTCGGTCTTTTCCTTACTTGTACCGGCGGTAGTCATTCTCTTCGTTGGAGACAGTAGTAGTTTTCAAAGGAATTTCAAGTAAATACAGAGAGACTACAAGGATTTTCAAAGGATGTGGGACGCAGTTTCCATTTTTTTATAAGGTTAGTCTCAAATGATGGGTAACACTGCTGCTCTTTGATTCATGGAGCAATCTCCGGAGCTTGTAAATGGTAGTATGATATAAAGCTTAATAAATCAAGAGAAAAACTATTTGTATTAATTGTAACGCTTCCTATTATGGTATGATGACTCATATTTGAGATTTTATCATTAAATGAATACTCATAGTGTATTAAATTGTGGTTGCAAAGAAAAAAAAGTCTCCACTTTTTTATTCTGCAGCAATTTTTGGTAGTTTTTAAGAAATTTTTGAAGATTTTTTGTTGTTGTCGGCAGTGGCTTTAGCTGTTTGCTGTACTTTTGTTTGTAAATAAATAAAAAATAATCATTGTTGATGAATACTCTTTTTATATTTCTAAGTTTATTTTGTTGTTTTTTTATTTGTTTTGACAGATTCATATCATATATGTTTTTTTGTATTTTTTTCGTCTGCTTTTATGACAGTTCATTCCTCTACTTTTATGGTAATTTTAGTCTATCTATGTTACAGTGTTGCATGCTTTTTAGCAGTTTAACGTCCGCATGACGAATATCAATCAAGCGTTCATAGCAGCGAATATCGGTGGTCTGTGATGTTTTTTATTCCCTTTGGTGGTTTTGTCGATATGCCAAGAACAAGTAGCGCAAGAATTTGATTTCTTCTTAGAGCACTTTGGTCAAAATAGTTGTTTATTGGATTTCATTTAGAAGATTATTCAAGTCCTTCTGAAAGGGATATGTTTTGTATTTTAATGTCTTTCACACCCTTAAAATTTTATTGTATTTATTTTTACGCATTAAATTTTTAATGTTTACTGTATGATTCCTTTGTAATCATGTCACTTTGAATATAGTTCAGTATATTTAAAAAATGAATACTCATTCATTAATAAAGACTTTACATGCGTTACTATTTAGTTTAGCTCTTCAACCATTTGAGTGGTTCCAGACAAAATAATAATAATAATAATATTATTAAGAGATTCGGATTTGAACAATTTATTTACAAGGTGTATGTGAATTATTAAATGGCTAAAAAATGAACAGATAATACTATTATATCACACTAAAGACTTAAAAAATAGTTTATAATTGATTTTTGTTGGGAGGCTCGTTCGATCAACCGAGATAGCCAAGAAGGGATGAATTAAATTTTTGCTTTGGTGGATGAAAGGAGAAATAAAAATGTTGACACGATAATTTATAGTGGTTTGACTTCTAAACTAAGTCTACCTCCAGTACCTTAGCTATCCGCACTAAGGATTTTCTACAAATTCACTAATTTGTCTTTCTTTTTTCCAGGATGAAGGAGATAACCCTCACAAACCTAGACTTATACCCCAAAGTCTAGAATCACTCTCTTACAAAGAGACTACAAATTAGCAAACAATGAAAACCCTTACAAGGCAAATGTGTTTGCACAATTAAGCTCTCACCCAAAATCCTAAACACTTGAGCAAATGTGACAATTTGGCTCACTAATGTTTTCTAAAAAGAATTTGACAAATTAAGCACTAAACTTGATTTCTCAATACATGAATGTTGGTAGTGTTGTTTCTAGTCCTTCCATGGCTGCTTGAAGGTCCCTTTTAAGTCCTCTAATGAGTTATTGATCGTTACTAGCCGTTAGGGATGTTTAGAAGCTGTTGGGGACTTTAATTCTAGCAATAAATGCACTTCTAGAGCAAGGCATATCGCTACTCGTACAAGAGTATCGGTACCTGCCTTAAGAAAATAGCCGTTGAAGCATTTCTACAAAGGGTATCGATACACAATACAGAGGTATTGCTACGAACCCTTGTGTACCGGTACGGTTGAAGCCGTACCGGTACTCCATTTGGATACTGGAATTTGCCAAAACTTGGGGACAAAGGAACGTATCGGGTACTCGAAGAGCCGTACCGGTACGGGCACACTGGGTATCAGTACGGGTGAATCTGTACCGGTACTCAGGGCATGTATTTGACACTTTGGCTATTTAAAATCATTTTAAGTATGTCAAAAACCTTTTGAAAACATTTCAACCATATATTTCAAGTTTATGAACCTTTGGAATATGTTTTGAAAATTAGTTTAAGTCAAAAATATTTTTCTTTAAGTTATATCAAAATCAAATATAACAATCTCCCTTTTTTTGATATAATGAAACCACTTAAAAATTGTTTTTGTGAAAACTCACCCTTAGAAAAATATTTTTAGAAAAAGAGAATATTTTTGAAAATATTTAAAACTCCCCATTTTTTTTGAAATTGAATTTTTAAACTTATCCTCCCCCTTTTTGTTATATCAAAAATAATTTCAAAACTAAGTTTGAAATCACATTGAGTTTAAAAATACCAAATGTTGAAATTAAGTACCAATTGATATAAATGGTGTAAAAACAATGGAGAAAAGAGACAAAAGATTTTACATGAAAGAAAAAAATGGCTCCCCCTTACTCAAGCATCAAGTAAATTGTTAGTCCAACAATTCAAGAGAAATAAATAGAATTTCAAATAAATAAACCAAATAAAAACAAGAAATTCAATTAAGCATGCCAATTAAGAAATAATCAAATAAGCATATAAGGCATGGCAAAAAGGATACAAAACTGTCCCTTTTTGTCTATGTGTACCGGTACGGAAGAGACCTTATCTGTACTTGGTTGAAGGCCGTATCGGTACGATATGGGCTGTACTGGTATCGAAGGCATGAAACTGGTGAAAAATGCAGCAAAAACAATTTTATAAGCCTTACAACTTAGATATAAGTTCATACAAAGGCTCTATCAAGATATAGATATACATTTTAACTACACATGCTTCTCAAAACATAACATTTAAAACATACAAAGCATGAATTTCACCAAATTCAACCAAACATTACAAGTTTAAGGCCAAAAATATAGATATAAGCATACAAGGCCAAAAACCTGTAACTCATGCAATTGAGACTCCCCCTAACTATATGCAATTATGCACAACATGGAGTCATACAAACAAGCTTAGATCATCAAAAAAGAATTAGACATGAATATGATCAAGCGATTGCATGAAAAATAAATTTTACCACTTGTGTAACACCTTAAAACTGGGCTTAGTCGAAATTCAATTCCGACAATCAGAAATTTTGCACCGAAAAGTCAAATTATAGTATTAACATTTGACAATTGGTCAATTATTGGATTATTGAACTCTAATTAAGTGTTGATATTGTTTAAGGATCTCATTGTAAACATTGAAACTTGTCTTAGTGGCTAAATTGAGAAAATTGAAAGTTTGGGGGCAAAAATATAAAAAAAAGTTGAGGGACTAACCTTGCGATTAGCCCCTTCTCAAGATTAATCACCACTTACATGGTTGTTTGGGGTGAAGTTACTTCACCTAAAGGAAGCTAAGTAAGTAAAATAGGAAAGAAAAAGAAAGGAAAAGCTTACCCGATAGATTTCTCAAGCAAGCACCTTCATCATCTTCTTCCTTTTCCTTTAAACAAGCAAGCACCTCCATTGGAGGATAACTTAAGCTTTGATTTTCTCAAGTTTCTTAATCCTATATTATAGCTATCGATCAGGTAAGCAGTTCTCCTTAATTGATTTATCAATTCCATGGCTAAAACCATGTTTAAATCCAAGTTCAAGAATCAAGAACCCTAGAAATTTCCTACAAATATCATGGCTTAATCCTTTTTGTTTTTCATAGCTAATAGATTGCTGTGAATCTATTATCGATATTGAAATCATGGTAATTCCTATTTCTTTGTAGCTCAAGAGAACTAAGGTGAAGAATCACCAAATCTTTCAAATTCCACCAAGCTAAAGAACAAGAGAATTGTCATCCGGGATCCCTAAAAGCCTCAAGAGTATCGGTGAGTGTAGTCAGAGTCTCGGGATTGGCTAGGTGCCATTTCCGATTTCACTATATTGGTTTATTGCATTTTCATCATTAAAATCAAGGTATGAATATATGAAAACCTTGTTGAAAGTATCATTGGTAAGCTTATTGCATTGTCATATTGATTATTGATTCATAGTATTGTCATTGATAACTTTATAATTGATCATGATATATCGATATTGACAAGTTAATATTGTTATTGTTATTGTTATTGCTATTGTTATTGTTATTGGCCTGAGTATTGAATCCTTGGATACAAATAGATATGGGATACAATTGGCATGCCATATAATTCATGAGCTCATTGGTACGGAGTGGACTATGGTCCTTGAGCTAAGGCTCTATTTGGTGATGTTGGCGGGATGTGTTAGTGTTGGTCTTATTGGCGATGTTAAAGGATATTGACCATTTATTGTTGGCGATGTTGGTTGGGAATTCACGTATCCATATTTACATGTCGATCCAAGGAATTAAATTATCAAAATTATTGTTAAAATATGATTTGAGATGCACTTACATTGATATACATGTTGATGATATTATTGACATTCCATGTTATTATTGTTGACTACCTCACTAGGCTATATAAGCCTAATGCATCTCATTTCCATACATTTTTGGGTTGAAAGTTAGTTGGATCAAGGATCGGAGCAAGGACTTTTTAAAGCAAGTCACCAAGTTCATGTAATGTAAACTTTGTCCTTAAACTCCTAGAAAGGTGGCATAGGGTATAGACATGTTAGTTTAGCCCCATTTTGTGTGTATATGATGCTCACCATGTTGAAAGAGTTAAAGTATGAAATAAGGCATGTTGAATGATGATAAAAGTACTAAAAATGGCCTATGATACACTAATATGTGAAATCATAGTAAATGGATTTGAAATGGCACGAAACTTGACATGTGCATAGATTTGATGTTTATAGACATGCCTGCAAAATTTGGTAACAAATGGAAAAGTTTAAGGCCCTTAATTTGAGTAAAAACCAGTAAAATCTGTCATTACAGGCCATGTCGTACCGATACGAGTGATGGCGTATCGGTACGACCTTGCATATTGGGTCAAGATTAATGTTGGGGTATCGATACGCTTTAGGGCGTATCGGTACAGGGTTTGTCACTGGAATTTCCTCTGTAGCTAAGTATTGATACGCACCTAGGCATATTGGTACGAGTCTTAGCCACTAGAAAAATATTGTAGCACCGTACCAACACCATATCGATCCTGAAAGTTGACCTTCTGAGCGTTGACCATACGTATTGATACCCAGTATCGGTACGAGCTTAATGAAAGTAACCATTTTAACAGTCATGGTAGGTGTACCGATATGGCTTAAAGCGTATCTGTACGATCTGTCAACATTAGAAACCAATTTTAAATAAGACCAGTATAGCGTACCGATACGGGTGTGCCCGTACTAGTATGACCCTTGTTCTTTGTAACTGATTTAACGGTTATGGAATAGGCGTATCGATGCGTCCTCTTCGATTATCGATACCGAGGTAGGTAAGTTGGTTAAAAGATAGTTGAAAGGGTTTCAGAATGTTGTAAATTGGTCACCGAATCTTATAAGATTTAATTGAGGACATAAATGAACTCTAATTATGATAGAAATTTGTATGTAAGATATTCAAGCATTGAATTTCATATGGGTAACCTTAATTTCAAACAAGACCCTGTATTTTACCGGTTTTATAATTTAGTCCCTAAATTTATATAAGTTACCAAATGCTCCTTTAATGATAATTTGATTAAGTTTATATGGTTCATTGCCATTCGTTGCATTGTAATAGCATCCTTGATTTACTGTTTACCGTGTGAATCACCAAAATTACTATACGATCATCGTATTGTTCACCGGTAACACTTTCCGACCCAGATTCCTACCAGACCGAGAATGGGTTGTTACAACTTGAGCCAAGGTAGGATGTTAAGCCTTCCTTTTCCAAGTGTCATTCCTCCTTTGTGTGTCAAGAGCTTCCAAAAATTTGACTTTGATCATCAATGGCTCAAGCACACCTATAAGTAGACAATCAAGTAATTTTTGGTATCCAAATTGTTTTGGATCCAATGACATTAATCCCAAATAACTTAGTCCCCTTAGAAATCTATTTTTCAATGTCTTCCCTTTTGTTTGAAGAAACAAGTCCTTTAGGAACCCAAACATTTTTCACAATTTTACCATTTAAAAAATCCAAGAGAACTAGATTGTTTTTGGTAAAAATTTGTTTTAACAAAATTTGTTTTAGAGCTACCTTCAACTTCACACTTTTGAATTTTTTTTAAACAAATTCTTTTTGAGATCATCAAGCTCCCTTTGATAATCCTCTTGAACTTTTAGAAGCAAGTTTTGTAAATCTGAATTCTTTTACTCAAAAGCTTCAAACTTTGCTTCAAGTTCGTGATTGGTTTTAGAAAGCAATTCAATTTTGATTTTCAATTTTGAAAGCAACCTTTTGTTTTTAAAAAATAAAGCCTTCAATTCCAAAACCAAATCATCATAAGCTTCATGTAACTTATCAAAAGTATAAGAATTTAAATTAGATGAGTTAGAAGTTACCTCTTCATCTTGGACGGCCATGAGACATAGGCGGGCTACCTTATTATCGGTGGAGTCCTCTTCATCACTCCATGTAAACAAAAATGCCTTCTTCTTATGGCTTGATCCCTTCTTCTTGAAATGAGGGCAATCATACTTGGTATACCCCAGCTTCTTGCATTCGAAGCATATGATGGGATCTCTCATATTCATCCTTGATTCTCATCTTGATTCTTCTTTTTCTTGCTCATGAATCAGGTGAATTTCTTGAAGAGCTTGACAATCTCTTATTCTTCGTCTTCACTCTCCTCTTCAGTTGATTCTTTCTGAATTCTTGAGGAAGATTTAAGAGCAACATTTGAATCTTCAATGCCTTGCTCTACTTTCTTCTTCCCCTTTGACATCATCATCTCATGGGTGAGCAAAGATCCCATAAGCTCATCAAGCTTGAGCTCTTTCAAGTTCTTTGCTTCAATAATTGTCGTCTTCTTGGAATCCCATGAATTGGGAAGTGAGTAAATCAACTTCCTTACAAACTTGTTCTCCAGGATCATCTCTCCAAATTTTTTAAGATCGTTGACTATGGTGGAGAACCGATAGAACATAGCTTTAATGTCTTCTTTCAAGTCCATCTTGAAGTTCTCAAAATTAAGGTTGAGAAGTCCAATCTTCGTTTCTTTCACATTATTTGAACCTTCATATGTGACTTCAAGTTTGTCCCATGCTTCCTTGGAATTTTCACAAGAAGAAACTTTTGAATACTCTTCCAGACCAAGTGCACAAAAGAGAATGTGCAATGCCTTTGCATTGAGCTCCATCGTCTTGTGATATTCCGCACTTCATTCTGACTTGCTTCTTTGTGGAACGAACGAGCCATCAAGAACAATATCCCAAAGCTGGTAGTCTTTGGTCTTCATGAAGAACATCATCTTATTCTTCCAATAGGAGTAGTTGGCACTGTTGAAGTAACGAGGCATGTCTATCGATTGCACAATAATCTCCGGTTAATGTAGAATGGTTGAGCATTTCAAGAATAGACTCTAGGATGTGAATCCAATGTAGAAATGAAACTCTGATACTAATTGTTAAGAGGCTCGTTTGAACAACCGAGATAGACAAGAAGGGGTGAATTGGATTTTTGCTTTGGTGGATGAAAGGCTAAGAAATAAAAATAATGACACAATGATTTATAGTGGTTTGACTTCTAAACCAAGTCTACATCCACTACCTTAGCTATCCACACTAAGGTTTTTTTTTACAAATTCACTAATTTGTCTTTTCTTTTTTTCGAGATCAATGAGATAACCCTTACAAACCTAGACTTATACCCCAAAGTCTACAAACGCTCTCCTACAAAGAGACTACAAATTAGTAAACAATGAAAACCCTTACAAGGCAAATGCGTTTGCACAATTAAGCTCTCACCCAAAATCTTAAACACTTAAGCAAATGTGACAATTTGGCTCACTAGTGTTTTCTACAAAGAATTTGACAATTTAAGCTCTAAACTTGATTTCTCAATACATGAATGCGGGTAGTGTTGTTCCTAGTTCTTTCATGGTTGCTTGAAGGTTCCTTTTATGTCCTTTAATGAGTTCTTGACCGTTACTAGCCGTTAGGGATGTTTTGGAGCCATTGGGAATTTAATTCCAACAATAAATGCACTTCTAGAGAAGGGCGTATCGATATTCGTACAAGGGTATCAGTACCTGACTTAAGAAAAATAGCAGTTGGAGCATTTCTACAAAGGGTATCGGTAAACAATACAGAGGCATCGATATGAATCCTTGTGTATCGGTACGATTGAAGCCATACCGATACTCAATTTGGCTACTGGAATTTGCCAAAACTTGGGGACAAAGGAACGTATCGGTACTCTAAGAGTCGTACCGGTACGGGCACGCTGGGTATCGGTACAGGTGAATCTGTACAGGTACTCAGGGCCTTTTTTGACACTTTGGCTATTTAAAATTATTTTATGTATGTCAAAAACCCTTTGAAAATATTTCAACCATATTTTTCAAGTTTATAGACTTTTGAAATATTTTTGTAAATTAGTTTAAGTCCAAAAACATTTTTATTTAAGTTGTATCAGAGCCAAATATCTTAATAATTTTTATAATATTTTCTTGTAATTATAAAAAATTAATATACATATATAATTAATACTTTTTACATAGTTTTATTAAATACAAAAAAATGTAATTATAAAACAACCAATTAAATTTTTTATTTTTACTTTCATTTCCATCCTCATTGTCATATTTTCTCTTTTTAATTTTAGGGTAAATTTTATCAATGATCACAAATGTTTGGACTATTTTTTTCATCACAAAGGTTTGAAAAGTTATATTACAGTCACTGATATTATTGATTTATAAGAAAATGATCACTCAATCATTAACGTTTGTTAGCTAGATTATGAAAGTCTGATGTAACATGTTAGAGCATTTTTTTGACAAATCCTAAATTTAATCCTAATCCTACCTAAATAGGAGGAGAGGGAGAATTCTAGGGGAAGGAACGAGAATGCTCTTAATGGGTCTAGAATCCATGATCTAAAGGAATATGAGTGAACAAAGATTAGCAGCTTGGCCAACCGGCCAAATTAACTTTGCCTTAATTGACCATTTGAGCCCTTAAAAAAAACATAATTTCTTTTTTCTAACAAACTTATATTGTTCATCTTTTCTTTCCTTCTAAAATCCAATATATCTAAATCCCATTCAAATCAGACTTAACTCATGCACTCAAATTAATCAACCAATTTCTTCTCTTCCTCTTTTATTCATGAAGATTAAATATCACCATTCATCTCTACTCCTATATAGAATCTAACAAAATCAATGTCAATTCTCATAATTTGTTTTAAGAACTCGGGTGAAAACCTTTCTCAAAACCTTAAATTTTCTTAAAACTAAAATCCAAACCGAACAACACCAAGTCCAATTCCTCAAAATCCAAGTCTACTCTCTTTCAACTTCTATCCCATTTTCCATATATGCTAATTTCAATCTTCTATAACACTTTTTCTTCTAAGATGGCAACGGAGCGAAACAGTATTTTGGTCGTCTTGATCTCGACTTGAAACATATGAATCATAATATAATCTCAATTTCAATATAATTTAACTTGTTATGATATTGACCCGATATAATAGAATTATAATTTGATCCCATCTTGACCCAAAATTTTAATAAAAACCTAGTTAAACACAACACAACCCAAAAAAAATAGTAAAAATAATATATATATATATAATATAATATAATAATTACAAAATAAAATGTACTTTTATAAATAGATGAGTCTACTACGTGCGTCTCACACCTATACCCGACAAACTTGACCCGAGACTCAAAAATTAAACCGATTTACTCGAACCCAGACCCGAAATCGACCCGAACATGATGACCCGAAATTTGATCTGAAACCGAAACAAACCGAACCGAACCGAAACTGATCCGAATTTTAGTTTAACTAAAATGGACCCGAACCGATTTTCACCCGAACCGAATAGACCTGAACCAAAGACAACCCGAAATATAGAAAATATATTAATAGAAATAAATAAAGATAGGATATTACCAACCGCACAACTCATCAAAAAGTTAAATATATTGAATTTATAAATCTATATATAGGGTGTAAAAAATTGACCGACCTAAAAACTCGATTGAAACCCACTGATCTCCCAATGACCCGAAATTGATCCGAACTGAAATCAAGCGAGCCGAAAATAACCGAACCGAAAATCAACCGACCTGAAATGACCCGAATCACAATAGATCCCAACTAACCGAACCGAACTGAACCGAAACTAAATTTGAACCGAATAATATCATACCCGAAATGACCCGAACCGAAACCGAACTGAATGACCCGTTTTGCCACCTATACTCACACCGTTGAACACCATTAATTTTTTTAAAAAGATTAAAAATCTCAATGACTCAACATATAATTAATAATTATTTAAAATAAAATTTAAATTAAATTATTTTTCATATATATTCTATTTTTAATCTTTATTTTTAAATAATTGGATCATATACCAACCATATTCAATCTCTAAATTAAAAAACCCTAAATATTTTAATCCTCCTTACCTTTCCAGTCGTCGCCATCGTTGGCCAACTATTCATTGACGAGATTGTCGTTGTCGTGCCTCCGTCCCTGCTGCAGCCTGACCACCGTTCGAGCTCGGTCGCCGTTCCCAAATGTTCGCGCAGTAAGGTAAGGTTTCAATTTTTTTTGCGTTTGAGATGCCAACAGTTACCGCCGTCACTGACAGTCGTCGCGGCTGCTCGTTCGTCGTCGACAAGGCGACCCAATTCCAGCATCCCCTAAATTGGCATCCCTAATTTCAGCATCCCTTAATCCCCGAATTCCTAAACCCTAACCACCACCCAAACCCTAATTTTCAAATTAAGCCAAATTAAGAACCCTAATTCCCAAATTAGAACTAAAATTCCCAAATTGAAAATCTAAATCCGTATCGATATGCTATTTCACGAGTACCGGTATGCTGTTAAATGAGTACCTAATAAGAATCCGATTGTGAAGTTTGTCGAATTATATATGAATTTTCTCGATCATGATTTGAGTAAGAACTTGAAAAGAAAAAAATAAATTTAAGTTCAAGGATGAACTTTGTGGAGTTGTAATGGCAAATGGTATGAAGGTTGATAAGATGTGATGGACATTATGATGGTTTGATTGTGTATAAGAAATGAATGAAAGGTGATGGAATTAAGGGTTATGGAAAGGATGGATTGTATGGAAGAGGATGGAATTGGTGGATAGGGAAAAATGATAATGTAGGTTAAGGTTGGTGTGGGAATAAGGAAGAACTAACACTATGAAGAGTGAAGACCCAAACCTTATAAGTTCTTGAACCGTTGTGGAAGAGGATAGATCGTGGCCCTCTAGTTATAAAGAGTTAGGAACCAACGAAATAATAAATGGAATGGATAAAATGCCACAAGACTAAGCTTGAAAGCCGATAAAGTTCTTGAAGAACTAGAAAAGAGAGCACTCTCAAATAAGTTTTATATCATTCAAGTTGTGTCTACAATGGAGAATTGATGCCTATTTATAGTGTTCAAGGCTAGAATTGAAAGGTCACAACAAATAGTAAAGTCTTCATCTCTATGGTAATGAAGACTCCATAATGGCTTGTGTCCTTCCTTCTCCCATGGTAGCCGAAAAGGCTTGATGAAGCTTTAGGATGAATGTGGACAATTCTAGGACGAATGTAGACACCCATTTGTCCACATGGAAAAAACCTTTGAACTTCCAAGGCTTGATTCTCTAAGATGAATTGTGGGATGAATGTGGACATCCTTAAGATGAATGTAGACATCCATGCATCCACAAATGAGTGATTTTTGAGATTCCAAGCTTGGTTGGTTATCATTCAATCTCCTTTAAATGGTGATAATGAAGGCCTTGAATGCTTGTTATCCTTGAAGAATTCGAACAACCACCTTTAAATGGTGATAATGAAGCCCTTGAATGCTTGTTATCCTTGAAGAATTCAAACAGCCCCCTATGATCCTAGATTCATCCTCAACCGAAAGTGCATCTAGACATACCAATATAAAACATTCATGCTTATTAAAAAATGAGAATGAAATAAAATACATGCAAACTTAAATGAACTAGTTCAATTAAATGAACCAATTTAATTAAATGAACTAGTTTAATTAAATAAACTAGCATACTTAAATAAACTAACATACTTAAATGAACTAACATGCTTCAAATGAACTAACATGTTTAAATGAACTAAACATGCTTTAATGAACTAACATGCTTAAATGAACTAGTATGCTTATTTACTCATGTGCAATAAATGAACTACCATGCAAAAAATAAATATGCAAATTTATGAATGCTCATGCAAACTCATGCACAAGTAGAATGTTGTAATGCTCCATCGAATTTGGTGTTCCATCCTTCAAATCCCAGCTTTGACAAAACACATTTGCCATGGCTTCTTGAAACTTATTTGCCCTAACACGAGTCATGGGTCCACTAGAAAATTCTTCCTAATCCTTATTGGTTGTGATCACATCAGTCCCTCCCTCTTTAAAGCGATTTGTCCTCAAATCGTCATATGCATCATAGGGAGATAAGTTAGCCACATTGAAGGTTGCACTAACATTATAGTCACGTGAGAGGTCTATTTGATATGCATTATCATTGATCCTTTTGATCACTTGAAAAGGTTCATCTCCTCGGGGCATCAATTTGGATTTGCGTTGAACTGGAAACCTCTCATTTCTCATGTACAACCAAACCCCTATCTCCAGGTTCAAAATTGATTCATTTTCGTCCTTTGTTAGCTTGCTGCTCGTACTGCTTCGTTATTTTTTCAATATTCTCACGCACTTGCTGATGAAGTCTTTTAACAAATTCTGCTTTGTTTCGTCCATCTTTATTCATAATTTGATCGACGAGTAATGGCAGCAAATCTAATAGAGTTAAAGGGTTGAATTCGTACGCTACTTTAAATGGTGAACAGTTGGTGGCAGTATGTATAGACCGGTTGTAAGCAAATTCAACATGTTGCAAGCTTTCCTCCCATGTTCTTAAGTTTTTCGGAATGATTGTCCACAGCAGCATGGACAACACTCGATTTACCACTTCAGTTTGACCATCCGTTTGTGGATGACATGTTGTGGAAAACAATAATCTTGTTCCAATTTTGCTCTATAGTGTTCTCCAAAAATGGTTTAAAAACTTCACATCACGACCGGATATGATAGTTCTCGGAACTCCGTGTAACCTTATTATTTCCCTGAAAAATAGATTGGCAATATACGAAGCATCGCTAGTTTTATTGCAAGGAATAAAATGAGCTATTTTAGAAAACATGTCCACCACTACAAAGATGGAATCTTTGTTGTTCTTTGTACGATGAAGTCCTAATACAAAGTCCATAGAATTGTCCACCCAAGGTACATTCAGAATAGGTAATGTAATGTATAGTCCATGGGGCATGGCTTTCAATTTTGCCTTCTTACATGTGCTGCATCGTTCACATAGTCTTTTCACATCTCGCTTCATTTTTGGCAAATACAAGTGCTCTTGAAGCACGCCCAACGTCTTGTCTACTCTAAAGTGTCCCGTTAGTCCCCTGCCATAGGCTTCCTTAATGAGAAACTCGTGAATGGAACCTTGAGGAATGCAAAGTTTTCTTTCCTTGAATAGGTATCCATCATCCCTACAAAACTTATCATGTGCTCCCTTCTCACATGTTTTATAGATAACCCTAAAATCATGATCAGATTCATAAAGCTCTTTGATGAAAGCAAAATCCAATAACTTAAAGTCTACAGTGTTAAGAAGAGTATACCTCCATGACAATGCATTGGCAAGAATGTTCTCTTTACCCTTTTATACTTAATCACATATGGAGAAATTTCAAGGAACTCTACCCACTTGGCGTGCCTCTTGTTTAGCTTATGTTACCCTTGATATGTTTTAACGCCTCATGATCCGTAGGATTATAAACTCTTTAGGCCATAGATAATGTTGCCATAGAGGTGCCTATCTGGCTCTAGTTAAAAATATTAAAAATCGCTAGAGGTGTCCATATGGCTCTAGCTAAAAAAAGAAGAGAATTTTCTAGAGATGCCTAACTGGCTCTAGCTGAATAAATTGCCTCGACAATATAATAAAAATGAGGTTTTCTTGGATTCCTGTTGATTGACTTGTACACAACTCCGCACACACTTGCACCGGCGTTGTTGTTTATTTTTTAGTAACTTTTTGTGCTTTTCGAAGGTCAAAAGGCAATTGATTCTTTATTGCCACGGTTCTGAGGGTTGAAGTTAGGTTCAAAGCATGTTGTTTGGTGAATACCTTGACAGGTAATTGTTGTTAGTTCATGCATTGCTTGAGGACAAGCAATAGTTCGAGTTTGAGGGTGTGTTAAGTGTGAAAAAGTACTGTATTTTATACCTTTTTACTCAGATTATTGTTTAGACTTAGGCCCATTTAGTTGCATTTGTAGTTATTTATGCATAAATTCATAGTTTCTTTGTCTATTGGGCTTGACCTTATGTTTTGATAGTTTTTGTAGAGAAATCGATCTCTTTTTTGCTTTATTTTGTGCAGAACGACTTGCCGAGCCACTTGCCAAAGGATGTCGTGGCAAGCCGATGACTTGCCGAACCACTTGCAGAAGGATGCCCTGGCAAGTCGCGATAAAAGCTATTATCTCCAGGAATTAATTCAAACGCAGTGGATAATTACCCCAGATTCAAATTCAAAAGCTGAGTCAATTGGAGATCAAATCCTACGGATTCCACACATTTGGACTTCTCACCTATTTAAGGAGATCGCAACAACATTAGGGGAGTGGATTGGGAGAGTGAGATCGGATCGAAAAGGGGGATTCACGCACAGCTCTTAGCATAGATTGGAGTTCATCTTTTCTATTTCTTTTTATCTTGTATGGTGCGATCCACCCATGTCTGAGTTTTATTCATTAGTGTTTGGTTACGAGAAAGAAGTGGGGTAAAGCAGAGATGGTGACAGGTTGCGGGTTCGATCCTGGGCAAAAGAAAGTGTCGATTTTGGGAATGAATGGAGTTGTTGACTGCATAATTTTAGGAGTTTGATAGAGTTCTTGTATAGTTGAACCTCAACGTAATTTTGGCAGTGCTGAGGTCAGTAAAGCTCCTATTAAAGACAATAAAACCACCAAATAAAAAATAGTATTATCAACTCTAACAAAAGCTTGATTGCCATTTAAAAAAGTATAGCAAGACTGTAAATAAACTTAACTTTTCTTTTTATGTTATTTCGTTTATTTTTATTTTAAATGTCTGTATTTTTTAAAAGGTTTTAAAATTATATTCAAATTCATCTTTTTTAAAATTATGTCATATTTATTCATTTAAATTAAATAAACTTTTCTGTGTACAATTAATGCGCATGCAGATCATAAAATTGAACACGCTCGCAAATTATTAAAAAACTGATTATTTAACAACTCTGATAATAATAATAATAGTAGGATTGTAGTCGTTAATTATTGTATAATCAAACAATAAGCGAACTCTAAACAATTTATAAAATAAGTTTCAATCGACTCATAAACTGGTTTTCATGAATATAACAAACTTTTAAAATCCAATTCATCATAAATCATATGTAGCTTAGTAAAGAAACACTAACGATCGAAATACAATCTGGTCATTGAAGGGTGGAGAATTTCATTCGCTTATTATGAAAAGCAATAATAACCAGAAAATCTTCAGTGAGAATATCTGCATTTCTTCCACAACCAAGTAATGAAGATAAATAGGCCCTACACTGTCTTACGGCTAAATTCTTAAACGTAAATGACTCGGCAACAAATGATTATAGAATCAAAATTGAATGCAAGCAACCCAATTTGATGATCGTTCGATCATCAAATTAAGACTAAAAAGTCTCTAACTGGCTGACTCGATTGATGCATTGTCCTGTTCACTTGCAAGGTCAACGGACATCCGAGATGGTATTCGATGACGTTCTAAAATCCGGGAAGTAGCAATTCTGGCCGACTCATAGTTTAATGCAACTACCCTATCATAATCCAAATCAATCCTCAAGCTTTCTGTGCTACAATTTTCCACAAGTTGGCACAAGTGCTTTAAGTTTTCTATTTCGATTCCATTGACTTTCTTGACCTGTCCACCACAGTTTACTTTTCTCTCAGTGAACAAATAATCATGCATACATCATATACAATGAATGCTCAATTAGATCGACAATCAGACACTACAAATCAGCTAATGTTTATCGAAAAATCTAAGACCAATCCTCGCATCTGAGTCCAAATAACACAAATGCAAATTCAATTGATTCATACGCTGAGTTTTGAAAATTCTGTAACCTAGTTGCTCCTCTGCATGAATCCGTAACATTTTGTGATGCACGGTAACATTCATATGGTGAATAGCTTCTCTAGCCGAAACAATTGAGGATTGCTAAAGGCCAACTGGCCACTACAAAATTGCTTTCTTACCCCCCACCACACAAAAGAATTCAGGAGCAGGCCAGCTAGTTGTTTCGTTTGTTGGATGCATAAAACAGCAGTACTAAACAAAGATGATCCAACCAAAATTAAATAAGAAAATACCTGTAATTCAGCAAGACGCTCATAGCCAGCATTGATATCATCCATCAAAACCTGAACCACATAACAGCTTGTGATGAAGGTGAATGTACATAGAAAATCTTTTAGTATTTAAACCCTGGATTATTGTCAATTATGAGAGGTTACAAGGTTGATACAAAAGACCATAAGGTTAACTTTTAAAAGTTCATCAATTAATGAAAGGGCATACAGCATTCTATCGTTCTACCCCACTAGTGGAATTAAAAAACTGTACTAGTCTTATATAAACTATCCCTTTATCCCAATTCCCAAATGAATCAATTAAATTCTCCCACCCTTTGGGGTGTGGGAAAGAGAACCTTCAAGAAAAAAGTATTCCAAAATTTCAAAACTCAGCTAATGTTTATCGAAAAAACTGGGACAACTATGTCATACACCACCGGTGTAGTTTTTGAACTCCATCAACGAGGTGAGAGGATTCCAGACAGCAGCAGTTCTAGCTCTAAACTAATAGCACAGGGGGCCTATCCTTCTAAAGGAGGTATGGACCCCTCCCAGAACAATGCAGTTGAAACGGTTGTTGCATAGCCCTATAAAGTATATTTGAAAAAAAATAATACAATAACAAAAGCACACATGTTTGTTCTTTAATACCACAAATGGAGTTTAACAATGAAACTGCCTGTGCATAGAAAACGAACTTGAAAGAAGTATTCCAAAAAATTATATGAAAACAAACAGTAGCATCCAAGATTATATAGTAAAAATCATTTTCCAAAAGAAAGGAAGCTTCGTTCTACATTGATTCATCCAGGACACCAATTTTGCTTAGTCTTTCTTGTAACTGAAATTGACAAACTAAAATGTTTTCATCACAAAAAAGACTTATAGTTCGAACCTGAGACAAGATTACAAGTTGTTCCCCAGCCTTTTTAGGCAGCTCCCTTAGAGCACGTTCGCAGAGCCGACGGGGTGAAGTATTATACCATTCTTCTCCGTACTCATGTAGGTATGGCTGGGTTAGTGGAACAAAAACCAGACCAGCAAAAATGTAATAACTAGGAAGTTTATCAAATTGATGAACCAGAACCAGCGGCTGCAACTGTAAAATCAACAAAAGCTAATAAATCAATGATTCAAAATCAAGGTATATCACCACTAACCAAACAGTGCACTAATATAAACAGTTATTATTATTATCACCATCATCACTGTCATATCATTATTAATTACAGCGGCCAGTAAACATCTGTAATAATACCACTTGAAGCAATAAAAGTACTTCAAAGATTTTGCGCAGGGAAAAATAAACCAAAAATTGTCGAAAAAGGCAGCAAGAATCTACGAGCATCATAAAGTTGAATGATCAAAAGACTGTGCTGACAAGAAACTTTTTTGGCACAAGAATCAGAATCCATTTAAGCGTTCACCTCAGGTGATGGATACAGATGCCTTACTTCCTATACATTGTTCATCAGCAGTTAATTAATCCTTTGTTCATTTGGATATGTATTAACGGTTTAAGTTTTAGGTGTATTAAGGGGAAGACAAATTCTGCCGCACAAATTTCTGTCCTTTCTTCCCCCTACTTTTGAACTGAGGTTCTGCAGGGAGGTGTTACAGGCAGCATGCAACAGCATAACAAAGTCATATAGAGGAACATGATGGCTCTCCAATCTTCTTGGTTGTAAAAGCTATGTGCTATCTGATCTTCTACCATGGATTTATCATATTATACAATATGTCTAGGGACTCTAACCAGTTCCAACTAAAACGTTGATCAGAGATGACAAAGACAATTATTTATTTTACCTTGACTGATAACAAAAGCTTCCTTCCATGGTTATGGTGAGAATTAGATGAGCATTCCTCATTTCGTTGAAGCAGAGAATATACTAGAGTGTTTCACTTCAGTTAGCTTCTAACTAGAGCTCAACTAACAGCAATAATATATGTTTCCAGGTAAATAATGAGCCTATAACTTAGATAGGTATGGCTGATTATTGGAAGTTTGAAAATTAAGATCTCTTTAAAACAAATTTCAATATGATTTTTAATTCATCAATGGTTTCTTCTAATATTTTCCTCATCTTTATCTATTCTTCTTTACTGGATTCTCTTATAAAAAACAAAGCCTCATTTTAATAGCCAAGTTTTGGCTGTCGCCTCAAAGCAAACCTAATTCTTGAATTATAGGAGTATAATAATACTATCCCTTCTAAAATTAACCCACAGAATTAATTTAATTCCTACATAAGCGTGTCATGGTTGATACATGAACCTCATTGTTCATCATAGTTATTTCTAAAAACTTCACCTGCCAACAATTAAATTATATGTTTAAATCATAAAAAATAGATTACAAGTATAGATTCTGTGAAGAGAAAAAAAATGTTAATCAGACACATATGGTATAAAAAAGAACCACAAAATATAATCAAATTTAATAAAATCATTACATGTGGCATAAATAATGAACTCTTGATTTTCATGGTTCCTTGAAAATTTTCATTAACCCAATTTCACTAGGTTTATGCATAGAGTAGATATTGCTAAATTTAATAGACCTTTAAAAATAGTACTCACAGGCCGAAGGGTGACGGTGAATACATGTTCTTCACCATTTCTCAATACATTAACTAGAACGGTTTCATTGGGTTTCTTCATAGACACCAAATGATCAAATGTTATCCGCTCCCTGTTCCGGAAAGGAACTGCAATGCACACTCCAAATTAAGTTCATAGAACATAATAATGAATACCAACATACCAGTGTATTATCCAAAAGATAAACATAAAGAGAAATTAAATCCTCAAGCATCTCAGTTTCAAGAAACCAAAACAATTTTCCCCTGATCGTGACAAATATAGGTCCCTTATTTAGGAGAACAGAGGATAAATGTAGTCATGTTACCAGAACGAAAATAAGTACAGGTCAGAAAAGGTCTGGATGTTATGGGAGTCGGATTGTTTTATTAAGAAAATGAAATTGGCATGCTTGCAAAATTATCATTGGCCAAATGTTGAACTGTATTGAAGTTGAGAAAAAAATTTTTGAGTAAGGATTATAAATCAAGTACCAGTTCCATCATTTGCTATTGGCACACCATCAAATTCAAGGATGATATCATCCTTTTTTAGGACACTGCGTGCATCAGACAAAGGATTAATTTTGCTCACAAGTACACCTGTCATATGAGGTTGCATTTTGAAGTGGTTACGAAGTTGAACATTTTCTGTAGGTTGACATGATAGACCCATAGAGCAGAATCCCACATATTTTCCACTTTCCTCTACACCGGCTATAAAATGCTTTATTACAGGAACAGGAATTATATAGCTGCATTAAGAAAAAAATTGAAACAAATACTTGGGCAGATAGAATAATTCATTAGACACTTTTGAACCCACAATAAGTTGTTTAAAATGTTTAGTCTCGTAATGTCTGGCTTAGCTTTGAATATATCTGTATGCAAGTTATTCCAGTTTCGGATAATATAAGCTATATAACACAATTCTAGAGTATATCATAATTCCTTACTGAAACATCATAACATAGTCTTTGATTCACAAGGCACTGTTCTGAACAGAATATCCAGTAAAAGCTTCCTTCCAATTAATATGGCCAAAATGTCTAGCATTCAATAAACCTTAAACGTTTTTCTAAGAAAAAAGGCGAAAGATGCATTCTTCTGATATTCTTTTATTTATTTTTCTGCTGGTGCATGTTGTCATCCACAATTAAGATCTGGATATGCATGGCGCATGCTGGGTACTGAATTTTTAATAGTGAGTAGACTCATATAATATAGGAGTAAGCAAACAAGCAAGCATCAATTTAAATTATAAACTACACATTTAGAATTGTACATTGTTTTGTATTACATTAGGGTCAAAAAGAGATGATATTCACAGTAGCTATCAATGGTATTTGAGGGAAATGGGGCAACGATAAAGAGAATACAAGTACCAAAACCCCACCAAAGCTATTGACAAATTGTAGAAACCCTAAATGACAATATATTACCACCATAAAAACTAATGATCAAGAATAGGTAAACTGAAACCAGAATGATGCTTAAGAAGAAAACAAGCTCAAAACTCACCCAATATTCTCAGCACCTGAAAGGTTTTGGAAAGCTACACCAGCAACTTTGTTTCCCATAATTGCAGGGCCCCCACTATTCCCGGGGTTTATAGCTGCATCTATCTGTATAGCCATCAGCTGGGTAGCACCATGAACATACTGTGTAGGCTCAACTCTAGAAACAACCCCTTTAGTAACGGAAATGTTGTCGCCTCCTGCATCCAGGCAAAGGCAGCATGACATGTAAACACTAAAACAAGAACTACTTAAATTAAAGTTCGACATCCCATGATTTGCCGACAAGGAAACCTTCAAAGCCTAATACCTTATTGACAATTTCTTTAAAAAAGGTCTTGTAGCACAAAAGGAATTTAATTGAGTGAAACTTCATATTAGAGCAATGAGATATCAGGACTTGCAATGAAGGTCTAACAATTAGACGGTTCTTTTAGAGAAATTGAAAGAGCCATTGTAGCTGCATACAACTCAAACAAAGAAGGAAAATGAACAGCAGAGAAATGAAATCAAATACGGTGGATTTGATCACCTTGAGGATATCCAACAACAGCAACAGCTTCTTGCAGAAATGGGATGTCTCCAAGCTCCAAGAAACTCATACCCTCCCAAAACTCTGGGCTTTCAACAACAAGAATGGCTAAGTCACATTCATGACCCACAGCTTGGACCTGAGCTTTATATTTAGTGGGGGAGCCATGTTTTCTAACAAGAACAAATGTATGATCAGCCACAACATGAGCATTTGTGAGAATCTTTTTTCCCAGAATAACAAACCCTACAGTAAAAAAACAATTAAACAGGTAAAGCAAAGCTCAAATCAGAAAATGGTCAATGATTGTCATTGCTATTATCAATTCGGAGCACAAAATATATCTAAAAAAAGGACCTGAGCCCATGGTTTCGCGTTGTGACTTATTCTGCCATGGAAGGAGATAATTAGGGCTACTGCTAACAGTGAAGATCTTGACTACCGAGTCAAGAGCCAACTCTATTGCCGAATACGCGTCGGTTTCTGTATACAAAGAGCGGTTTCGCCATTGCCGAAGACTACTCTGTCGCTGCCCAACATAAAATCTACTAAATTTGCTGTCAGTTTTGCAAAATGAAGGAACTTTGGGTTTACTGAAGCAGTAACATTTTGCCATCAAAAACAATGGCGACGGCGACAAAAACGGCGATTTATTACAACAAAACTTTAGCCTCCGCAATGTGCGGACTGAACAACTTAACATCCTATGCGGGTTTTGCCGAGACGGTAAAGGAGAATGAATGATTACGAGATTAATACAACGAAGAAACAATTAGAGGCATTTCACGAGATTTTCTGCTGCAATGCAATCCAATGCTGGTGTACAAATAAAACAAAAAGGTAGGGTTTGCTTATTAACATGAACAAGTAAGGCTTATTAAAGGTCTGGCGCATGATTCTAAGAGGCTGGTGTACCGTACTTTATATTAGGGGTAAAATACAAAAATCATAACTCAACTATCTTCTCTCTCTAGATTAGGTAACTCAACTTTCAAATATTTCAATTTAATAATTTTATTATTATTAAAGGTTTGGCGCATGATTCTAAGAGGCTGGTGTACCGTACTTTATATTAGGGGTAAATTACTCTTGTTTTGGTCACTATAAATTATTTTATTATTATTTTATGATGACATAATATTTTTAATATTATTAAATATAAAAATAATTTAAAATAAATAATAAAAATAATAATTTATCATTATCAAATTTAAAATATTTAAAATAACTTTTGGCGTTTGTCGTCACCGTCGTCCTTCGAAACCAGCGGCCGTTTGATCTCAAATTGTACCGGGAGGCTCGCTTTGATAAGATGAGTCTGAATCTGGTGGTTTTTTTTACTAGAAAATGTCCTGAAACTCGCGAATCTCGACTAAAATGTTTCCTTTTCCTCACTTTCGATCTCTTTTTCGTGTACTTTAGAGCATTTTTCGGCAAAATAGAAGTCGGATTCGAACTCAGGGGGTCGAGATGAAATGACCGGTGAAATCTATGATCAAATGGCCACCATCTATGACCGTCAGCAGTGGCGTCCTACGACGACGAACAGTAGCCAGCGAATAATTGGGTTTATTTTTTATTTTTTATTTTAAATTATTTTTATATTAAATAATAATAATAAATGACGTGTAATACCAAAATAATAAAAAAATAATTTAGAGTGACCAAGAGTAATCTAAAAGTTCAATTATTAAATTAAAAAGTTTTAAAGTTGAGTGACCAAAATAGGAGAGAAAAGATAGTTGAGTGGTGATTTTTATATTTTACCCTTATATTATATAACCAGAATGCTCCCTAGGGCTTTATGTTACGGGTAAAACACACTAAAGGTAACAAATAAGTTACTCTTCTTCTAAAAATAACAATTCAGTCACTCAATTATATGTTTAGAAACAAACATGTCATTTTTTTTCTTCTAAAAGTAATAATTCAATCACTCAATTAAATTTTTGTGACAAACATGTCACTCTGTCATTAAAATTAAAACAATGCATTGGTATAATAACATTCTTAGTCCCCTAAAACTTATGCATTCTATTAATTTGGTCCTAATTTGAAATAATTCAATAAACTTGCCCTTCATATTTAAAAATTTCGAAAATGCACCATCCTAACACACCTTCTGACCACTTTACCATGCTCCATGTTATTGTCCATCAGTCCGATAATCAACAAATGTGATAGCTCGACAAACATAGTCACTCCACTATTGGATATTGACGAATAGACTCATTATGGCTTTAACGTCGGCTGCTAGCGGACACTGTCACTTCACTAATGAAATTTTTAAATACGAAGGGTTAAGCTTATTGAATTACTTCGAATTAGGACCAAATTAATAGAATGCATAAATTTCAAGGACTAAAATTGTCATTATATCAAGCCCTTGTTTCAATTTTAATGACATAGTGACTTATTTGTCACAAAATTTTAATTGAGTGACATGTTTGTTCCTAAACCTATAATTAAGTGACTGAATTGTTATTTTTAGAAGAAAAGTGACATGTTTGTTTCTAAACCTACAATTGAGTGATTGATTTTTAGAAAATTTTTGACATGTTTGTTACTAAACCTATAACTAAGTGACATATGATGTAATTTACCCTTATATTATTTGTATACTCTTAAATAACAGACCTATTTCCAATCATTAATTGGTTGAGTTATAATTTAAAACATTATGATCTAATAAGTTCTTTAATCACAATTTCCGTTAATTATATATTTTTTTTTGGAATAAATAGAGAGACCGAAGCCGTTATATTAAGAGCCGGCATAAAGAACGTCCTGAAATATTTTTAAGCAATAAATCTAAGAGACTACTAGGGGAGATTAAAAATTGACAGAACCCCATCCGGAGCAGCGTTAAATTTGGCCATGAAGTCAGCAACCATATTTGCCTCGCGACGGATTTGAGTAAAATCAACCAATCAATTTTTCTGAAGTAGCAAAAAAAAAAAAAAACCTCGTACCAAAGCGTGTGGACTGTCGTGAGAGGGACATGAGAGAAGGTGGTGGACGTCTGTATTGTCATTTTGAATTACCAGACGATCAAAGCCATACTCCCAAGCAAGCTTCAAGCCTTCGAAAACACTCCAAAGTTCGGCTTATAAAACATTGGAATTACCAATTCCCTTTGTGTAGGAAGCCAAGAAATTACCAGCATGGTCACGGAAGGCTCCACCAATCGAGCTAGAGCTAGAGCTAGAGCTAGAGTCAAGGGCGACCGCACCATCGATGTTGAGATAAATCCAACCCGGAGGGGGAGGTTGCCATTGGATCAACTCAATAGATTGCGAAGCTGTAGCAGCTTTGCTAAGAAGGCTCGAGGCATACAATTTTGCCCAATAAGTACTAACATGAACAAGGGAGGCGACATCCATGTACTCGCCTCTGAAAATAGTTGCATTACGCCGTTTCCAAGCTTGACAAATTATGGACGAGAAAAAGAAGTACCAAGGACCAACAGTTATAGGACAAATACAAGGATTGGAAATTCCTCGAAGGATCCAATCTTGCAACGGATGAACAAAAAAATCCGAATCAAACTGAGTTGCTGATAGAGACATCCATACACCACGAATAACTGGACAATCACGAATAGTATGGAGCAGAGTTTCCTCAGGTGCACCGCAAGCTGCGCAGCTTGGATCAGTGGCAAGATGGCGGGCACAACGGACGTAGTTTGTCAGAAGCTTGTCTTGAAGTGATAACCATAGAAAGCCGCAGACCTTTTCTGGAAAATTGGTTTTCCAAATGGAATTCCAGCAACTATTGATTTCATTCCATTCAGTCTTGGCTACTTGAAAATAGGCATTCTTAACTGAAAAGGAACGATTTGTGTTACCAGGTCAGTAACTAACATCATTACCAAGTAGACCATTTTGGGGACAAATGTTATGAAAGAACGATAAGGCAGCAGGCTGGAGGAGAAGAGAGAGCCTAAGCCAATCCCATGAACCATCCGGTAAAGAAAGATCCTTCACTCAAGTATCGTAATCAACATTAGATGTAGGAAGCTTCCAATTGATAAGCGCACCTAACTCTGGAATCCACACATCACTCCAGAAACATACAGTTGCACCATCTCCAACAGACCACGCGAGATTCGCATGGTATAAAGGCCAGATATTTTTTAGAGATCTCCATAATTCGATATTTTTTTCCGAAGAAGACAGACCCAAAGAGAGCTTGGGGAGTGAACAATGACGTGGAAAACTTTCACTAGGAACGCTGTATTATGGACCTTGTGCTATGGATGCCTAGCCCTCCTCGATTAATCGGTTGACATAGAGATTTCCAATTCACTAGAGCAACGGGTTTAATGTTTGCATTAGAACCCCAAATGAAACGCCAAACAATCTTTTCAATCTCATCACATAATGCCGCAGGTAACATACATGACTGCATTAAGATGCAATACTGAGCAACATTGATTTGGTGAGGGTGACTCTACCTGTAAAAGAAAGATTTCGAGCCGACCAGCCATCAAGACGTTGCTGAATTTTTTCAATAAGGAATCTAAACTGCTCCTGAGTTGCACCCGAATGACGGACAGGGATGCCAAGATATTTTCCAAGGTCGGAAACAATTTGGAAACCAAGATGCTCACCAATAGCATGCTGAGTGTCGGAGTCCGTGTTAGGAGAGAAAAACAACTTGATCTTCTGCTTATTAACCATATGACCGGAGTAGGTGCCAAAATCATTCACGATATCTGTAACACCCCTTTTCCGTATCCGTACACCAGGTATGAGTCAGAAATGTTACGACTTCTTTAATAAAAAATCAGGGTAATTTAAATTTTTTTAGGAAAACTTCTCAATGGTCACCCATCCTAAAATTTCTCTAGCCCAAGCACTCTTAACTTTATTTAAAACCGAAATAAATTATTTATTCGAGTTCCAATCATAAATCAATTATCTTAGCATTCAACTCATCACCTGAGTTTACTCTTGACTTTGTACCTTTCCAGAAACGCCAATTATCATGAAACCCTACCGAACTTTAAAGGCCAATCACAACTCAAATAGGTTTAGCTAGTATACATGCCACTATAATAATCAAACCTCAATTAGGATGTCATTACTGTGATTACCTGTTGAGCTTTCCAATATTGATGCAATGCTCTTCTCACTCTTATCTTGATTTACCTACGCGTGCACAGTCAAACACACGCTAAGTACGAACTTAGTGAGGCAATAAAGGCAGTTAATAACAATAATTTAAATTTTATTCGACTTCATGGCTACATTTATATAACATGATATATATGCCGGAGCATCAACTTTCATATTGCATTAGTAATGATTTACTACATGCTAATGTCATAAGACTTTCATGCTTGTTCATTTGTCATAATATGCCATATATGCATAAATGCATCATGATCACTAGATAGTTATTACCATCATGTTAATCATATATTAACATAATATAAATCGGATATAAATTTCCTACCAATATACTTGTCATTTATTCCAAAAGCTCACAAGCTTGTTCACCTGTTTATCTTTTATTAACCAATAAACCATAGCCCAAATATAAGCCTATGAGGACCCTAGGTACACGAGTCAAATATGCACCGAAGTGCTAATACACATAAGGTCGTGCCCACCATCCGCACATTTATAAGGCAGTGCTAACCATCCGCACATTTATAAGGCAGTGCTAACCATATACACTAAGTGTCATTTATATACACGATAGTGCTAAACCGAGTATGCAGCGTGCTGCTGGACTCTATGGCATGCCAACTATACCCTGTCCCTCAATGACTTACTTGGGCATATTTTCCACATTTATTTCATCCATGGCAATGTATATCAACATAATTTAACATTGGGCATTTCATACCCGAAATAACATTCATGATATAACATCATATATAACTAGTGATCCATGCATTTATATTCAATTTTTGACATATTTAAAACATGTCGATATATGACCAATGACATAGATATCATGCCAATATATAAACTAGGTAGACTCATCGCAAGTCTTCCTAATGATGTATAAAACATCCATGTATCATGTTATATATGCATTGCACTCACCTTGGCCACTTAACACCATGCCTCACTAAGTCCTAGTTCAATCCTTTCTTTCATAGTACCTCGAACCTTCTTTGATTCGGACTTAAATTCATTAATCACATGAATAAAATAAAATATTTGTTAGATTCAAATCTAACAATACCTTAAACATGCTGTCTAATATAATCATTCAAATATAAAATTTCCAAATATTTTTCCTTTCTTCCTTGTACTGTTCAAAAACTCATTATGGTCCATAGTGACCAATTTGAACTTCCATTAATGCTTTCGAGCTTGCTAATTAACATTTGAATACAAAATGTTTCAAATTCCATTTTCTGACACCTTGTGCTACCTTCAAAGATTTACTTATACAGGGCATAATACATACTAGATCTTAATTTCCTTTATACTGGAGAAACTAGATTCGATAACGATTCTAACGGTATAAGCCACATAAAATTAATAAAATCTACAAAAATTATGAAAAATCACTGAATTCACGTCACAGACTATCCAGGCAGAAAACTGCTCTATAATTTTTCTGACCTTCATTCGAATAAAAATTCATATCTTTTAACTCGGAATTCAAAATTAGTTTCCTTTTGTTGGAAACAAAACTAGACTAACAAATCTTTCCAACGATATAAAATTCATCATCTAACCATTTTTTTAGAATTTATGGCGAAATTTTAAACTTACTGCCATAATTCAATTTCAACATAACTTTTCATAAATAACTTTTAATTTACACCAACTTCTCCCTATTTCTCTACTTGTCAATTTAGTCCCATCACTTTAGTTCAAATGACTAGAATAAAGCTTGTATTCATATGTTCTATTTACATCCTTCATCAAAATAAGCTCAAACCTTTACTTCTCTAATTTCTCTCAAGATGGTCACCAAATTTCAAATATAAGGATTCAAGCTTCTTAACTTTGCAAATTAGTCCTCCAGTCAATATTACTACCTTAATTCCATCATTTTAACTAAAAATAAAATTTACTCCTTCTACATATCCTCTTTGTCGAATAGACCATTCAAGTTTGACAATTTGTCAAAATGGTCACTAATGTGATTAATCATCGGTTTAGCATTCTAACTTCATTTTCATGTCTATAAAATTATTAATAATATAAATACACATCAAATTCAATAAAAAAAAATCAGATATGGCCCCTTTAATTTTGAAGCTAGCCGAAATGGTCCCTATGCATTTAACTTAGGGTTTTGCTTCCAAACAACAAATCAAACTTACTAGATCATTAATCCAACATCATAAACCCTAAGTTAGACTTGAATCCATAAACCCTACTATTCCCAATTTGTTCATAAACCCTAATTTCTTCCACATATCAAATTTCATCAACCAAGCAAGTATTCTATAAACTATTTACATCAAAAGATAGAGCTCGAAGAGTAAAACAACTTTGTAGTTCGAAAGATTACCTAAAAACTGAGATTCGTGGCTTAAATCGAGCTTGGAAATTTCCCTCTTCTTTCTCCTCTTTCTACATGGTTTATGGCTGGAAAAGATGAACATTTTTTTTCATCTTTTTACTATTAAATTACACTTGTAACTATTAAATGAATTTTAAATTCATTTAAATAGTGAAATTATCAATTTAGCCTTTAAATCCAATGGCTAATTTAATCTCATCCAAAATCAAGGGCCAAGATGAAATCCATATATATATTTCATCTTCCAAAAATGTCCTCAACATTTCAAAAATATTTCAAAATTGCCATCCTTGCCAAATGACCAATTGGCCTCCACCTAGTCTTTATTTACTAGTTTGTTTCAAAATTGCCATTCTATTATAATATAACTAAATTAGTTTCTTCTCAACCGGCGACTATCCCATAAATATCATTTTATGATTTTCCATGGCTTATGGAACTGTCTCTAAAATTTTAATTCAATCCGATTTCCCGATATTCACTAAATACTTCTACTACAATTTTACCTTTACCGAGCTATCGGATCTATTCCGAAAATTCTATATTTCCATAATGTACCTCATGTCATCATCCTTCATCCAATGACCTAGATTTAATCTTGAGCTAGTAGTTACCGACCTTGCCCTTATAATTTTCCAAAATTATGATCTTGCCATTTTTCATCCAACAGCTCATATTTAACATGGAAAATCAACTTAAATCCAAGGGTTCATATTCTTCCAACACAAAG
The DNA here is from genome assembly GCA_019671005.1 of Hibiscus mutabilis. Lineage (NCBI taxonomy): Eukaryota > Viridiplantae > Streptophyta > Magnoliopsida > Malvales > Malvaceae > Hibiscus > Hibiscus mutabilis. The sequence goes on along the minus strand of CM033731.1, from coordinate 33,807,155 downwards.
AAAATATCTTACACACGTAAAATGAAATAACTAACCTTGCCTTATCATCCTTCAAAATATCCTGGATATTCGATTCGATCCGATTATCCGAATATTTTTCTAAATTTTATCGCTTTGTAGCCATTAATACAAACATTGTACGAAAAATTTGGGAAACACGAAAACATCATTCTTGGGGGTAAACTATTCATTTACGGGACTAAAATACATAACTTTTGAAAATTACAATTCAGTCCCTGAACTTTTCCTAAGTTTATACTTTATCCACAAAACTTTCAAAATTTATATTTTGGTCACTAGCCAAAAATTGGGATATTACAATTCTCCCCCTTAAGAAAATTCGTCCTCAAATTTTTAGCACATACCTGATTCAAAAAAAATGAGAAAACTATTTTCTCATATCTTTTTCTCGTTCCCAGATCGCTTTTTCGACTTCATGATTTCACCAAAGAACTTTAACAAGCGAGATCATCTTATTCCTTAGTTCTTTGACTCCATGTTCCAGAATCTTAACCGATTCTTCCTCGTAAATCAAATTGGTTGAATCTCTATTCCTTCCGGGTAATGATATGTAAAGGATCTAACCAATACTTCTTGAGCATCGATACATGACATATATTGCGAATCTTGTCCATTTCCGAAGGTAAGGCTAGCTAATAAGCCATCGGACCAACTTTTTTCACAATCTTATATGGTCCAATAACTCTCAGACTCAGCTTCCTTTTTTTCCCTAACCATAACACCTCCTTCCAAGGTGAAACTTTTACGGAATACTTTATCCTTGACTTCATATTAAATATTTTTTCTTTCAAGATCAACAGATAATATCCACCATTCTAAAGCAATTCTAGATTGCTTCAAACTATTCTTACTTTATTCTCCACATCCTGAACTGAATCAAATCAGATTCAATCACCTCTTAGTTCTCTTTTTAACTCATTATCGTTGGGGATCTAAATTACCCTTTTATAATATGAACATTCTTTAGACTAAACATCGATACCTTTAATTTTCCCTTTTCACCTTATTGAATTCTTTCCAGGTATACCTTACCTTTCATCTGTAAATCTTTGACCCAATTTGTCAAAGTAGGCTTGAGCTGAAGTTGTGTAATCAATACACTATTTTCCTCCAAAGATAATTGGGCATTTAATGCTTATAAGCCTTATTACATCACTACACATCCCAACTTATTATGGGGCGTATTATTGAATAAGGTAGAATCCTTACTAGATTCATACTGCACTAATACTAGTGCTACTATCAAATCTTCTTCTACTGGTAATAATATAATTGTAATTTAACCTTAAAGGAATATTACTGCTTCTTTAACTAACATCACTAGAGCTTCCTAAGGTGATATACTGGGTCGTATAAAACCTCAATCTAATGACTCTTGCAACTAGGCCTTTAGCTTTCTCAATCTAGTAAGTGCCATTCTATACGGTGCAATCGATATAGGTCCAATATTGGATTAAATCCAATCCTAAACTTAGCCTCTCGATTAAGCGTCAAGCCTGACAGCTCCTCTTGGGAAACCCATTTAAAACTCACAAATAATAGGAATACTCTCCCAACTTACCTTTGATGCTCAGCATCCATAGCATGCGTTAAATAATCTTCACATTGGTAAGAAATTCTAATAAAAACTCTGCATGCTCATGCATGCCAATTATCACAACACCCACATGATTGGTTTTTTCTTGAATCTCCAACATTAATTACAAATGTCAGAGAGTTCTTAATTTTCCTTGTCTTGATCTCTTAGTGGAACTATGTAATAAATTCAGCTTGATATCTTTGCTGGGAATCCTCACCACTTTTTAGAAGTGATAAAATATATAATGATTCACTATTCCTCTTTACGAGCTGTGACCTCTGTTTAGATATTTTCTCATTTTGAACCCTTTGCATTGCATTTGGCATAATTTACTGCTTCATAGAATTTTGAAATACATAGGGCAGTCAGTACTTCTTTGTACCTAACCTCCAGCCCTCTATGAGCTGTCATAACAAGTTCTCTTTCTGTCTATAGGAAGCAGTTTAGAAACAAATCAGCTCAGTTTATTAAATTTGCACTCATACCCGTAAATAATCCAATTACCCTAATAAAGATGCAAGAAACTCTGTTGCATCTCTAGGATAAACTGTGTTACAGAACCCTCAAAGAAAGAACTTCTAGCTAATAGACTTTTGAATATGTACCTTAACATTACTTTATCAAACGCGGGTCTAATCCTTTCGGATGAGATAATACTTTTTCTTTGAGTCTCCTCTGATCATCAATACAAAGTTCCTTCAACATAACTTTTATATCATTAAACCATAGATTAACAATCATAGGATCTCCATTAATATCTCTCTGAAAATCTAGTGTGTCAAATCTCTTAATTCTTTTGCAATCGGTGCCTAAGCAGGCTGATTCATGATCGCAAAAAAACTCTTAATCCAGAATATGCATATCATGTTACTCTGGTGCCTCTGCACCATGCTAAGCTGAGGGTAGAATATTATCATTAACCTTATCATGCTCGTGAATCTCTTATTGATTCACTCGCCTAACACCTAACACAATTTTTTTACCCCCACACATTGGAATTTAACATTATTATCATAATGAAGTAAGCAATTGCATCCATTCAAACAAGTGAAATCATCAGTCATTCTGACATCCTAGTGGCATGTATACACTTTTGACCTTTATCATACTTCATTTAACTCCAGAACCAGCTAAACCTATAGCTCTGATACCAATAAATGTAACACCCCTTTCCCGTATCCGTATACCGGGTACGAGTCGGAAATGTTACGACTTCTTTAATAAAAAATTAGGGTAATTTAATTTTTTTTAGGAAAAATTCTCAATGGTCACCCATCTTAAAATTTCTCTAGCCCAAGCATGCTTAACTTTATTTAAAACCGAAATAAATTATTTATTCGAGTTCTAATCATAAATCAATTATCTTAGCATACAACTCATCATCTGAGTTTACTCTTAACTTTGTATCTTTCCAGAAATGCCAATTATCATGAAACCCTACCGAACTTTAAAGGCCAATCACAACTCAAATAGGTTTAGCAAGTATACATGCCACTAAAATAATCAAACCTCAATTAGGATGTCATTACTGTGATTGCCTATTGAGCTTTCCAATATTGATGCAATGCTCTTCTTACTCTTATCTTGATTTACTAACGTGTGCACAATCAAACACACACTAAGTACTAACTTAGTGAGGCAATAAAGGCAGTTAATAACAATAATTTAAATTTTATTCGACTTTATGGCTATGCTTATATAACATGATATATATATGCCAAAGCATCAACTTTCACATTGCATTAGTAATGATTTACTACATGCTAATGTCATACGACTTTCATGCTTGTTCAGTTGTCAATATGCCATATATGCATAAATACATCATGATCACTGGATATGTATTACCATCATGTTAATCATATATTAACATAATATAAACCGGATATAAATTTCTTACCAATATACTTGCCATTTATTCAAAAAGCTCACAAGCTTATTCACCTGTTTATCTTTTATTAACCAATAAACCATAGCCCAAATATAAGCCTATGAGGACCCTAGGTACACGAGTCAAATATGCACCGAAGTGCTAATACACATAAGGTCGTGCCCACCATCCGCATATTTATAAGGCAGTGCTAACCATCCGCACATTTATAAGGCAGTGCTAACCATATACACTAAGTATCCTTTATATACACTATAGTGCTAAACCGAGTATACAGAGTGCTGCTGGACTCTATGGCATGCCAACTATACCCTGTCCCTCAATGACTTACTTGGGCATATTTTCCATATTTATTTCATCCATGACAATGTATATCAACATAATTTAAGATTGGGAAATTCATACTCGAAATAACATTCATGATATAACATCATATATAACTAGTGATCCATGCATTTATATTCAATTTTTGACATATTTAAAACATGTCAACATATGATCAATGACATAGATATCATGCCAAAATATATAAACTAGGTAGACTCATCGCAAGTCTTCCTAATGATGTATAAAACATCCATGTATCATGTTATGTATGCATTGCACTCACCTTGGCCGCTTAACACAATGCCTCACTAAGTCCTAGTTCGATACTTTCTTTCATAGTACCTCGAGTCTTCTTTGATTCGGACTTGACTTCATTAATCACATGAATAAAATAAAATATTTGTTAGATTTAAATCTAACAATACCTTAAACATGCTGTCTAATATAATCATTCAAATATAAAATTTCTAAATATTTTTCCTTCCTTCCTTGTACTGTTCAAAAACTCATTATGGTCCTTAGTGACCAATTTGAACTTCCATTAATTCTTTCGAGCTTGCTAATTAACATTTGAATACAAAATGTTTCAAATTCCATTTTCTGACAGCTTGCGCTACATTCAAAGATTTACTTATACATGGCATGATACATACTGGATCTTAATTTACTTTATACTGGAGAAACTAGATTCGATAACGATTCTAACGGTATAAGCCACAAAATTAATAAAATCCACAAAAATTGTGAAACATTACTGAATTCATGTCACAGACTGTCCAGGCAGAAAACTACTCTATAATTTTTCTGACATTCATTCGAATAAAAATTCATATCTTTTAACTCAGAATTTGAAATCAGTTTTCGTTTGTTGGAAACGAAACTAGACTAACATATCTTTCCAATGGTATAAAATTCAATATCTAACCATTTTTGTAGAATTTATGGCGAAATTTTAAACTTACTGCTATAATTCAATTCCAACATAACTTTCCATAAATAACTTCTAATTTACACCAACTTCTCCCTATTTCTCTACTTGTCAATTCAGTTCCATCACTTTACTTCAAATGACCAGAATAAAGCTTTTATTTATATGTTCTATTTACATCCTTCATCAAAATAGGCTCAAACCTTTACTTCTCTAATTTCTCTTGATTTGTCGAGATGGTCACCAAATTTCAAATATAAGGATTCAATCTTCTTAACTTTGCAAATTAGTCCTCTGATCAACATTACTACCTTAATTCCATCATTTTAACTAAAAATCAGATTTACTCGTTCTACATATCCTCTTTGCCGAATAGACCATTCAAGTTTGACAATTTGTCAAAATGGTCACTAATGTGATTAATCGCCGGTTTAGCATTCTAACTTCATTTTCATGTCTCTAACATTATTAATAATATAAATACACATCAAATTCAATAAAAAAATCAGATATGGTCCCTTAATTTTGAAGCTTGTTGAAATGGTCCCTATGCAAATCAAGCTTACTAGGGTTTTGCTTCCAAACAACAAATCAAGCTTACTAGATCATTAATCCAACATCAAAAACCCTAAGTTAGACTTGAATCCATAAAACCTAATCTTCTCTATGCAAACTGAAATATGTAGGGTTTAAATCCCAACTCAATAACATGATTCCAACATCATACAAGCATGATGCTAACTTAAAATCAACCATGGATTCATAAAATCGTAAAAGCCCCAATTTGTTCATAAACCCTAATTTCTTCCACATATCAAATCTCATCAACCAAACAAATATTCTATAAATTAGTTATATCAAAAGATAGAGCTCGAAGAGTAGAACAACTTTGTAGTTCGAAAGATTACCTAAAAACCGAGATTCGTGGCTTAAATCGAGCTTGGAAATTTCCATCTTCTTTCTCCTCTTTCTCCATGGTTTATGGCTGGAAAAGATGAACATTTTTTTCATCTTTTTACTATTAAATTACACTTGTAACTATTAAATGAATTTTAAATTCATTTAAATAGTAAAATTACCAATTTATCCTTTAAATCCAATGGTTAATTTAATCTCATCCAAAATCAAGGGCCAAGATGAAATTCATATATATTTAATCTTCCAAAAAATTCCTCAACATTTCAAAAATATTTCAAAATTGCCATCCTTGCCAAATGACCAATTTGCCCTCCAACTAGTCTTTATTTACTAGTTTGTTTCAAAATTGTCATTCCATTATAATCTAACTAAATTAGTTCCTTCTCAACCGGAGACTATTCCATAAATATAATTTTATGATTTTCCATGGCTTATGGAACAGTCTCTGAAATTTCAATTCAATCCGATTTCACGATATTCACTAAATACTTTTACTACGATTTTACCTTTACCGGGCTATCGGATCTGTTCCGAAAATTCTATATTTGCATAATGTACCTCATATCATCATCCTTCATCCAATGGTCTAGATTTAATCTTGAGCTAGTAGTTACCAACCTTGCCCTTATAATTTTCCAAAATTACGATCTTGCCATTTTTCATCCAACGGCTCATATTTAACTCGGAAAATCAACTTAAATCCAAGTGTTCATATTCTTCCAACACAAAGAAAATATCTTAGACATGTAAAATGACATAATTAGCCTTGCCTTATCATCCTTCAAAATATCCTGGATATTCGATCTGATTATCCGAATATTTTTTCTGAACTTTATCGCTTTATAGCCATTAATACAAACTCCGTACGCAAAATCTGGGTAACACAAAAACATCATTCTTGGGGGTAAACTATTCATTTAAGGGACTAAAATACATAACTTTTGAAAATTACAATTTAGTCCCTAAACTTTTCCTAAGTTTATACTTTATCCACAAAACTTTCAAAATTTACATTTTGGTCACTAGCCAAAAATTGGGATATTACAATATCCTGGATGTTTTTAGCCTGGTTGAAATCAGCTTTGGCATTGAGAATTAAATCGTCTGCAAAAAATAAGTGAGAGACCGACGTACCATGTCGAGCGAGCTTAAAATCCGAACAAGAGCTAGAATTGACAAATTGAGTTATCACATGACCAAGCCTCTCCATAGTTAAATTGAATAAATATAGAGAGAGGAGATCCCCTTGACGAATACCTATTTGTGTGCTAAAGCTTCGACTTAACACGTAGTTCCACTGAACTTGCATAGTAGGAGTGGAGATGCATTGCGAGATAATTCTGATCAAATTAAGCGACAGGCCAATTTCGGCAAGCGTATCAACAATAAAAGACCAATAAAAGCGATCAAAGGCTTTTTGGAGGTTAACCTTGATCTTCATCTATCCTGTCTTGCTCTTCGTAGAATGCATCAAATGGATGATTTCCTGATTGATGATGACGTACTCAAAAATACTCCTACCCTTAGTAAAACTAGTATGTGTCAGACCAATTAAAGTTGACATGCCGAGTTAAAAGCGCCGAGCAAGGATTTTGGTGATAAACTTGTAAAGAACACAACACATACTTATTAGTCAGAAATTAGCAAAGGTTTCAGGATTCTTCACTTTTTGGATGAGGAAAATGGTTGTCCTATTAAGTTTTGGATCCAACTCACCCCCAATAAATTTTTTTTGAATCATAAAGCATATAAAAGGACCAACAACATCGCAATTTTTTGATAGAATTGGGCATGACGGTCATCAATACCAAGCGATTTTAGAGGGGCCATGGAGAAAAGTGCGTCACGAATCTCCTTGGCAGAAGAGATGCCATCTAGATTTTGCAGAGTTGCGAAGGAAGAGTGGGAAAGACATTATGGATTGGGTAAGTACCCTATATGCCATCACCACAATCAAATAACCTAGAGAAATATTAAACTGGCTCATTGTGACCGCTGAAAAATATGAATCAGAAACAAACGTCGTGAGGGTCACCGTACTAACACCAAAGATTCACAAAAATAGCAATAGATCGTGTCATAAGGCAAAGACGTGATGAAATTTGAAAAGAACTCGAGAAATATTTGTTAAAGAAAGAATAAGAATGAAAGAATAATCTGAATATTATTTCTTTGATTTCAAAAGCTTAACCGTTCAATATAATCAACTGCCTATTTATACTAATTCAAAATACACAGAGCCCAACTCTGTTATAATTGATAGCCCAATTGAATTATAACAGAATAACTAACTCAAATATTTGTATTACTCTAACATTTTCCATATTCTTTTTTTCTTGATAAAACATTTTTCTCTAATTGATAACACCCCATGATGATCACGTATATCAGCGAACGGAGATAGAGAAATAGATTTAGTGAGCATATAAGCTACTTGCTCAGAGGAAGGAAAAAAGTTGACAATTAATTTCCTTCTAATACTTTATTCCTCACAAAGTGCATATCAATGCCAACATGTTTTTGAAGCTTATAGTTCATCAAGAGAAAAACTCGTTTGTATGCTCGAGAAGGCATTGTATGGCCTCAAGCAAGATTCTAGGACCTAGTATGACATATTTAAAAAGTTTATGGTCAAACAAATGGGTTTTGTTTCTTCTAAGGCAGACTCATCTTTGGTTATTAGAAATTCTAGGGAAAATAAACTGTTGTTAATGGTGTATGTGGATGATATTATCATCACTGGAAGTTGTTCAGCTGAAGTGGATATTGTGTTGCAACATATTAACACTGAATTTTCACTAAAAGACTTGGGGGAACCAAAACTTTTTCTTGGCATGAAGATTCAATAATACTCTCAAGAGATAAATCCACTCAATCAAGATATGTTTCTGAGCTACTTTTAAGGGTTGACATGCTTCAATCTTCTCTTACTCCAACACATATGACTGTTGTTCCCAAGCTTCAAGATGACGATAAGAGACCTTTTGAAGATATGCAGTTATATAGGATCATAGTTAGGGATTTATTATGTTTGTTTAACCATACACGATATTTCTTTTTTGGTCAACAAAGTAAGCCAATACATGAATAATCCTTTAGAGTTACACTAGAAAGCTGTTAAGACGATTCTCAGATACCTTGTTGGTACAATCTCTTGTATCTTATGGTTCAAGTAAACTGATAACCTTAATCTGGTTTGCTATGTTGATGCAGATCGAGCCTCTTCAGTTGAAGATAAGGGAAACAACTGGATACTATATTTTCTTAAGATATAACCTATTACTTGGTGTTCAAAGAAATAGTTTGTTGTGTCTCGCTCTTCATCTAAAGCATAATATAGGAGTGTGGCTATTTTTTTAGAATTTATGTGGGTAGAACAAGTTCTATGTGAGATTGGTGTTGTACTGAAAGATGATCCAGTTATATGGTGTGACAACACCTCTACAATATCCATTAAGAGAACCATAAGATCCTACATATAAATCTCCTCATGCAACTCTCCATTAAGAAAGGCATTGTTAATATATATTTGTCTGATCTATCAGTTTTGAGTAATAGTTGTGGCCAACACAATTCTAATTGTTGCAGCCCTCACCACAAGGCTGAAAGTTTCCTTGAAATTATAGCCCACTTTTTTTAGAGAAACCCTTGGCTACTAAGTGAGCTTTGTACCTTTATATGGTACCATCAGGTTTGTGCTTGATTTTAAATAACCATTAACACCCCACTTCTTTTCTATGTGAGGGTAAAACTTGTAGCTCACAAGTTTTATTTCTAAGAAGAGCATCATACTCATCCTGAACTGTCCGCCTCTAATGAGAAGAATAAAAAGCCTAAAAAACATCATTAGGCTCTCTATTTTCGAATTCAGCGATAAACACTTTAGGCTTGAAAATTTATGTTTTCCTCTTATAACCATATGATGTTTATTTTGAACCAAACCAGAAGATGAAGATGAAGGAATAGAGGATGGAGAAAGTGAAGAGGATGAAAAATGACTATTTGATGAAGATGAAAGTAATGGATGTAATTGTAAAGATGATGATGGAAGAGATGGTGAAAGTGGATGTAACCGAGATAATGATGGTGTAGATAAAATTAGCGATAGTGATGGCAGCTGTAATGGTTATGGTGGTGAAAGAGATGGCAAAGGTGGATGTGATTGTGATGATGATACAGAGAAAATTAGTTATGGTGATAGCTGCTGTGATGGTGATGGTGGTGGAGAAGATGGTGAAGGTGGATGTAACTGTGATGATGATGGTGTAGAAGAAATTGGTGATGGTAATGGCAGTTGTGATGGCAATGGTGGTAAAGAATACAGCTGTGATGATGATGGTGGTCCAACCAAATGATGTACTTGTGAGTGTGAACCAGGTGGATCACACTGAGTTTGTAATGAAGATGAATGTAAAACAGAAACCTCATATGAAGGTAACAAAGACCTTAAAAAACTAGCTAACTCTATTAACTAAAAAGAAATTAAACTATTAGGGAAAACTTGTTGAGACTGAGGAATTGACATTTTTAAGTCAGATTGAGTGGCAAGATGATGAAAAGGGTACAGAGAAAAAGAACTCAACTATAACTTTTGTTTCTTAATTTGATCATAAGACACAGAGGGATGAGGCTTTTGAAAACCAAATTGAGACTTAACATAGTAAGGAAAGGAAGACTCATCAAACTTACATGATGAGAAATATAAATTCTACTTGTAGAGTCATGACACCTATAACCTTTATGAACAAGAGAAAAATCCATAAAAACACATGTTGTAGACTTATATTGTATTTTGTAAGAATTAAAAAGTCTAATAAAAGGATAACAAAGACAACCAAACACCTTTATTAATATATAATAAGATTTTTATGAAAGAGCTTCTCATAAGGAATCATACCTGACAAAGTAGTAGTAGGTAGCCTCTTGATAAGAAACAAGGTTGTAGCAAATGCATCATTCCACAAGTTTAAAGGTATGGAAGTTTAAGCCATTAGAGATAAGCAAATTTTAACCATATGTTTGTGTTTTCTCTCAATAATTTCATTCTAAGCTGAGATGTGAGGACAAGATAATCTGAAGAGAATAAAATTGAAGTATGGATGCAGGCCAATAAACTCACAACCTCTATCAGACTGAAGAACCTTGACTTTAGTGCCTAGTTGTCTCTCAGCTTGCTTATAAAACTGAATGAACACAGTTTTGACCTCAGACTTCTTTTTTAGGAAATAAATCTAAGTGTACCTTGAGTACACATTAGTGAATGCCACATAATAACGAAAACGTCTAGAGGGAATGGGTACGAGAGTTAAAACATCAATAGTATCTAACTCTAATAGAACATCATATACAAAAGTAGGTGCAGGAAAAGGTAACCTATGAAATTTACTAAATTGGCAGGCTTGACACAATAGAAAATCTTTATTTCATGAAAAAACAACATTACGCTGTTGTAAGGCATGCAAAAGAATGGCCTGAGAAGGGTGACCAAGTCTCTTGTACCACAGATCAAGAGAAAAATTATTAGTAAAAGCAAACACACAACTATTATGAGAAAAAGAAAGTAAACAATTGTTGTCAGAAACAGACATTTGACTGAATTTATTGAAAGCAGAAGCACATGAATCAATTGAAGTTTATATAGGCCAGTATGTTCATGCCCTGAAAGAATCACATGTCCAATAGCAAAATCTCCAGCTTGACAAAACAAGGGATAAAACTCAAGAAAAATTTGGTTGTTCTGGGTAAATTTAAAAACAGACGAATTTTTTTAATAATTTTAGGAAAAAATAAATGATTTTTAATCTAATTCTCTTAGAAGATGCAATAAGACTAAATTGACCAGTAGAGTGAATAAGTAAAGAATTATTATTTCCTTCTTGCACATTACCATATGCAGGGTTGAAACATTCAACCTGTAGATTTGTAAAATCCTTAGTAAGTTGATGCGTAGTTCTAGAGTTTGGATACCAAGTATTGTCATCAACCAACTTCGGAGTGGCAAGCAAAGCTTGAGAGTAAAACTGAGAAGATGAAGCAGGATATTGAGGTATAGTTGTAGGATAAGTAGACTGAGCATGAGCAGTTGAGAGAAATGATCTATTGATAGGTTAAACATAATGACCAGTTGCAGTATGAAAAAACAACCACAAGTAAAACAGGATGAGGAACTTGTGAAACTACATGAGAGAACCATTGAGGCATAGACACAAAAGGTGAAAGAGCATAATAGACACGACAGGCAGGTGGAGGAGTAGTAGATCGTAAAGAATAAGTAGTGATATTTCCTTGAACAAAATTATATTATCTACCATCATGTTACTGAACGTTCTTAAAAGATTCATTTTTGAAGTTCATGTCAAAACAAAAATAGCATCTCTCTATCAAATGGTCAAATCTGTCTCAAAGTTGACACTAAATCTAAAAGATCTGCCTCTACCCCTACCTCTACCATTATCCCCATTATTGTAAGAGTCTTAATGATCAACACTATGATGAGTATAATTAGTAGGTGAAGTGTATGAAGCAGGCTGAGTGTAACTAGTATTATCAGCTATCATAGATGCACCAGATGAACCAGTAGTCTGAGAAGAAACTGAATGAGCAATCATAGATGTAAGATGAGTAACAATATTAGCATAAGCCACAAATTGACTATCGATATTAGTCTATCTTGCTTCAGCATCAAGTAAAATAGATCTTACATCATTGACACTAGAAGTTGTAGAACTAACAAAGAGCACAGTTATAATAAATTCATATTTTAGTGGTAGACCATTTTAAAATAATAGTGGTATGCTCATGCTAAAAAATGATCTTCCCACAATTTACCAAGTTATCATAGATATATTTAATTTTCATAAGAAAATCACTCAAACTGAGTTTATTTTTTTAATGTAAAGGCCTCCTAAAACACATTAACTTGGAGGTAGTCTTACTACTATAAGTCTTATGAAGAGTAATACATATATGAGATTAAGTGCTAAGACCTATAAGATAAAGAAGAACTGACTCACTTACTGTAGATAAAAGTAACGTAGCCAACACCCCATCTTGTTCACCAAAAGCTTCAAACTCAAGATTCAAACTTAATTGATCATCTATAGCTTTATATAGTGTAGGAGGTTAAACATTAGGATTAATAAACTGTTGTAACCTATTAGTCTCAATAATAAAGAAAACTTGTTGATGCCACAAAAGATGATTATGGTCATGAAGCACAATATTAATCTTTTTGTTGCAAAAACACGATTAGATCTAGAATTAGTTATAGAATTAGATGTATTTTTAGGAGCACTACTATCATTTGTAACCTGATATGCTCCAAAAGTAGCCATGAAAAAAAACCAAATTCACAACAATCACACCAGACATAAGAATTAGAAAAAAAAAACAATTCACCTAATACTCTAAATGGATAAAAACAATCACACTAATCATAGAATTACAAATAAAAACTCCAAGAACACAACATATTCACCAAACAAAAAACAAGAGATGAAGAAATCTCACCAAAAATCAATAAATCGAGAAAGGACAAGCGACGAAGAATCAACTAGCGACAATAGGAGCAACCGAAGCAGCAATTACACAATAATTAAACCTGAAATCTCTGATACCGTGATGTAATTTGAGAAAAAAATCAAGAACTATTTATTAAAGAACGAAAAGAATAAACTGAATATTGTTTTTTTTTTATTTCAAAAGCTTAATCCTTCAATACAATCAACTGCCTATTTATACTAACTCAAAATACACAGAGTCCAACTCTGTTAAAACTGATAGCCCAATTCAGTTATAACAGAATAATTAGCTCACATATATGTATTTGTCACGGACCGCAAGCCCGCGACCGAGACAAGTGCAACCATGGCAGCCCAGGCCTATCTCTATAGCATTTTGGGCTTGCCAAATGACCCAAGTAAGCTGGCCAATTACCATGGTAAAATGAGCAAGCAGAGTATTTACCATGGTGAAATCCGATAAGACATCTCACTTATCATTTATGTGATTATTTGTAAAGATAATTCTCACTTTATCTCTTATTTAAAATTCAAATGTTGAGGATAGGATAGGCTCTCATCTGGACCGTTGATCCATTGTAATCTTGACCGTTGATTGTACTGAGCTCTCACTATAAAAGGAGGCTCAACCCAGGTCATTTCATTCATTCATTCATCACTTGCTTCAGTTTGTAAGCTTTTACCCAGAGTAATACAACTCAGTATTCACTCACTTTCTCTTGTTCTTTTGCCATCGCTTTTCTTTTGTTCCGCAGTAGTTTCTAAGTGTTTTTACTTAGGAGTGTTCGAGGTGACTTAGCCCAGTTTTCAGCCGAGAAAGCAGCTAAGGCCGCACGGTTGTCTAGCAGAAGACTAGCCCCGTGACATATTGCTCTAACAAGATGTGACATGAAGGCAAAGAAAACTTGTGACAAAGGTAAATAAAAATACATCAAAATGTTTAAAGAAATACAAAACAAAATAAATAGAATTAAATATAAAAAAATAAAAAGAATTATGAATCATTGCCTACGACGACCAACATCAAGATTAATGTCGCCGCCGATTAGGCAAAAAAGAAATAAGTGGCTAGAGAGAGCAAAGAAAATAAAAGGGGTGATTTGATAATTAGTTAAATTGTTTTGTTTTGGATTTTTAATATTTTGGTGTAATTATGTGATAGTATCTATTCTTTACTCTTAACCCTTTGAAAAGATATATATCGTGCAAACAAGTTGTTCGAACCTGAGTCTCCTAAAATAATAATGCTCTCTTTTTAATCTGGATTTGGTTGTTTGTAATTTTAAATCATCGTATAATAGTATATGTTAACAATATTTATTAATTAAAAACATAAAAATGAATTTAAGCTCAACCATGAATATATAAAGAAATAAATTAAGTAATCAAACTTGAATTATTTAATTATATCTCGTATTGAATACAAGCAAGGAATTTGCTGGGTAGTTATAGGGTGAGGTACTCTTAGGGTGCGACTAAGATGAGATGATCTTATATAAATTCTTACTCAGTTGGTAAGAATTTGCGTAACTACACAAATTCTTACAATCTTCATATTTTTTTACTCAAATGATAAGAATTTAGGTTATAATGTAAGAATTTGTGTAGCTACACAAATTCTTACCTAAGGCAAAATGTACACAAATTCTTACCCAATTGATAAGCATTTATGTAGTTACACAAATTCTTACCCTGTTAGTAAGAATTTCAGTTCTACTTAAATTATTATCCAGTCCTACATAAATTCTTACCAAAATGATAAGAATTTGTGTAGGACAGTATTTTAGCCGCACCCTAAGGTGCCTTACCTTACCATCTCCCCGAATTTGCAGCAATATTGCTGTAACAACGGTCTCGCCCGCGGTGGTGCTTGACGCGTTTTTACGAAAATATTTGGGATAGAGTCGCCACCAATATTTTTTGATTTGGCTGAGATTGGATCACTTGAAAACCCGACTATTTTAATAAAACTTGTTTTTTTGTCATTTCATTAAAACAACGAGTTTTGGTATGCGAAACCCAGAAAATAAGTTCGGGAGTCAATTACGTGTGGGGAAGGATGAGCACCCCCACAACGCCCAAAATTGGTACCTTGCCGATTACATATTACCTAAATGATGGAAATTAAGAATTCGAACATAATTTAAAATTTGTGACCCCTTAAAATATTTAAAAGAATATTTCTTTGTATGAAAGGAATTTACACCCCTACACCTGGGGCATAATTTATGTTAGATTCCCGAATGAAAGGAATCTATTTTAAAAATTATAGTTTAGAATAAAAATGGTATTTTGTAATAGAGATTAACGGAAAGCGGCCCCCCTTACGCTCGAGGTACGTTTTTCACGAGAATCCCTAATAAAAGTATTACCTCATTTTTTAAGTATTTAATTATGAAAATCAAATATAAATGCAAATATATATAAATATGTATATATACATAACGTAAATACAGAAAATAATTAACAAACATATACATGAAAACTTTAAATATAGGTGACTATACGTGTATAACGAAATTATATATATTGTAATTTATATTTGTATCATACTTGACATATATATTATGATTAAATATAATACTATATATATAGATATGGTTTACATATATATCATACTTTACATATATATATATATATAGAAAAATTCTACACGTATGAAATTGCTTACCTTACTTCACATATATATTATGCTGCTATACATATTTACTTTACATATATATGTATATACGTATAAAAACAAATCAATTAACTTTACATACATAATATGATTAAATATAATACTATATATGCATAGTTTACATATATCATACTTTACATACATTTTACACGTTAGATATACATTTTAGGAAATTTTACTTATATATGCTATTAGATACTATATTAAAATAATATACATAATAATAACACATGTATAATATTAATAAATGGCAAAAAACAGTGACCAAAACGAAAGAAAGCAAGAAATGAATAGCGAAAATACAAAGGATACAAAAAAGGTATGACCACGCATGCAGTATTCCCATTCATCAAAAAGCGCGGATCCTTCCTCCCGGGTCGGGTCGAGTGCCCGGGTCAAGGTCAAAACAACATCGTTTTGATTTCGGTATAAATGGCCCATTTTTTGAGAAAAAACTCACTTTCTTCTCATAACCTAAAAAACTCAAAATCCTCTCAACATTATTTGCCAGAAACCCAGAAGCTAGCTGTGTCACCGCCGTTCGCCACCTCGAACTGCCGCTCGCCGATGACGGCTACCACCGTCCTAGGTGGCCAAAAATTCGAAAGAACTACTTTTTTCGGCTCTCCTCGACGCGCTGAGTTTAAATTTGGGGTTGATTTTTCCAAACAAATGCTCCAGCTAAGTGATAATACTAAAACTCGAATGTTTTTTATTATATATATATATTTACCTTCGATCTATTCTTCTATTTTGAATTTTTTTAATCTTTTTTTGTTTTTTGGTTGATGAATGAACTGAAATTTTTTTATTTTCAATCTCCCCTCCATTACATATTCGAACAGGTTTATATAACCCAAAAAATATATAAAAAATACAAGTTGTTGATGTGATTTTGATGATTTTCTTTTTCTGGTTTGCAGGTCTGAAGGACTGCAGCTTGGGCGGTGGGCGGCACCGACGCGCGTGGCCAATGATATCACGCATGGTGGCCACGCACTGGGTGATTGGGGTTGAGGGCGGCGACAACAGAGGGCATTAGGGTATTAGGGTTTTTTTTTATATTTAGGGTAAGAGGTATTTTGGGTATTTTGGGTTATTTAATTGGTTACCAGATTTGAGTATTGGGTATTTGGAGTATGGGTTGTATTAGGTTATTGGGTATGGGTATTGGTTAGCTAAATGGGTCATGTATTTAATTTGGACTAAAAAGCCTGAACAAAATGGGTTACTACAGCTGCCCCTCTTTGCGCATTGCTGTGCAACAGGAATAGGGCAAAGACAAAAGAGTACCCATTTTTGTCCGGTCAGTTAAGGTTCCTTTCTTTGGCCACCGCTTCTTCTTTGGGCTTTACTTGATCTGCTCGGTCTCCTTTGGAGGCAAAATCTTCAGACTAGAGGATCTGTTGGGGCAGACAAAAACCAGAGGTGATTCGTTGGAGGAGACAAAATGAGCTTGGCTTGCTACGATATTGACGATGTCGCAATGCCTGGAGAAAATTTAACCTAGCTGCAACACTGACGAAGAGGCAAGGTCTGCAAAACTTGATCCAGCTGCCACACTAACGAAGACACGGGATTGAAAGATGAAGGTTTGGCCCAACTATAATACCGATGAAGAGGCAGGATCGAAAGTTAGCAAGTTTTTGATCCAAAGCATAACTCATGGATATCTTTTGCATTTTTCCCAAATGCGCAGGGATCGACAGTTTTGAGTTGCCTTTACCGGTAGCTGTTTGCTCTGGGCTAGTTGTACCATTCCCTAGGTATAATCGGTTTGTACCAATTATGACATTGGATTTTTCAAAGGATTTATTTTCTTCAACCATTCATGAAAATGGATTTGTGATGGACATTTGAATTATCCATTATCTTAAACTTTATCGTGTTTAAGCACGTTGTGCCAACATTTCTGTTGCACTTGTCAAAAATGGTTTTGATCCATCTACAGCACTGACGAAGAGACAGGATCGGAAGGGTGAAGGTTCTGATCAAGCTACAGCTCTGACGAAGGGACATGAGAGTTTGATCTGCTACACACTGTTGAAAAGGTAGGGTATAGAGAAGAAAGTTTGATCCGCTACAACTATGACGAAGTGGCATGATCTGGAGAAGAAAGTTTGATCCGCTACAACTCTGACGAAATGGCATGATCTGGAGAAGAGTTTGATCTGCTACAACTCTGACGAAGTGACATGATTGGGAGAGAGTTTTGATCCGCTACAAATCTGACAAAGTGGTATGATCCGGAGGAGAAGGTTTGATCCGCTACAACCCTGACAAAGTAGCATGATCCGAAGAAAAAAGTTTGATCCTGCTACAACTCTTATGAAGTGGCATGATCTGAAGAGGGAAGTTTAATTTGCTACAACTTTGACGAAGTGGCAAGATCTAAAGATAGTTTGATCTGCTACAATTCTGACAAAGTGGCATGATCTAAAGAGAGTTTTGATCAGGCTTATACTCTGACGAAGAGGCGTGATCTAAAGAGAGTTTTGATCAGGCTTCTACTCTGACAAAGAGGCGTGATCTGAAGAGAACTTTGGTCTTCTCTCTCTTTTTGTTGTTTCTTTTTAGATTTTTCTTTTGATTTTTGATTTTTGCGTTCTTTCCATTTTCTTTTTCTTTCTTTTTAGATTTTTTTGGGAATAATTTTGTTTTTTTGTTTGTTTTTTTAAAAACCATATGTCTAGAGAAAATTTGAGGAAAATACCTGGTCTAGTCGTACCTTCAATGGAGAAACTAGACATGAATAAAAATTTGACATGTTGCACCATCAACGGCAAAGCGAGATCTAAAAATATGGGATCTGCTATATCATGGAGGGATATCTTGTCCTCTCTTCTAAAAGAGCATAGAACTCTCTAATCATTCTGCTATTATGCTTTTTTGGGGTAAATAAACTAGATGATTCGTTCCATTACATCCTCAAGGAGACATGATCTATTTATTACATTCGCTCCGCTACAATTTCAGGGAGACAAACTTGTGCCCGCGTTCATCCCGCTGCAACTTGAAGGAGATGCAATTGATGTTTGTGCTCATTCTGCTACAAATTTAGGGAGATGAAATTGATGTCTGTGCTCATTCCACTGCAAATTTAGGGAGATAAAATTGTTGTTGTGCTCATTCCGCTACAAATTTAGGGAGATGAAATTGTTGTCGTGTTCATTCCACTGCAAATTCAGGGAGATGAAATTGTTGTCGTGCTCATTCTACTGCAAATTCAGGGAGATGAAATTGTTGTGCTCATGCTATGTCTGTTCCACTGCAAATTCAATGAGACATGTTTGCCATCATGTTCATTCCACTACATCTTCAAGGAGATGGACTTGTGATTGTGTTGACCTGCTCCACCACTTGTCGGAAAGACAGATCTAGAAAAGATAATTTGATCTGCTACACCATGTTACAGCTGGGATAGGACCTGCAAAAGCTAAAAAGAGTGTTTGGTCAAAGTGAGCCACAAATTAACTACTTTATTTTAAGACTGTAAAACTGAAAAGTTTGATCTGAATATTTGGTTGATTCACTCCTTCATGTCAAGGATGTTGGATCTTGTTAATGTTTGTCTGGTTCTTCTTGGTTGAAAGCGCCAGTCAATATTTGCCCCATTCCTTATGTCAAGGATACTGTAATTTGTTGACAACTATTTACTATTTCCTGTTTGAGGATATCAAACATGTAAATTTTTGGTCCTTTAAGAAAGATCGATTACTTTTAAGAAAAGATAGGATTTTTTAAGAAGACATCTTTTGATAAAAGATTTGTCTAAGATTTTTTTTCAGGAAAAAAATATCATTGTGAAATGATTGGATTAAGAAATTCATGTTTTAAGGAAAATATCCTTATGGAATGATAGAATTAAGGCATTAAAATATCCTTATGGAAGGTTGGAATTATGAAACTCCTGCTTTTTAGGGAAATGTCCTTATGGAAGGACGAAATTAAGAAACTTCTATCTTTGAGGAAAATGTCCTTCTGAAAGGACATAATTAAGAAACTCATTTTGAGAAAAAAAGGTACTTATGAAAGGATGGAATTAAGAAATTCATGTTTTTAGAAAAAAAGGTCCTTATGAAAGGATAAAATTAAGAAATTCATGTTTTGAGAAAAACGTCCTAAAGAAAAGATGGAATTAAGAAACTCTTGTTTTGAAAAAGTGTCATTGAGGAAGGACGAAATTAAGAAATTCTGGCTTTGAACAAAAGTATCCTTATGAAAGGATGAAGTTAAGAAATTCCTTTGGAGTAACAAGTGTAAAGTTATTTTCCGATAATGTATTTATGCAAATGACATGCATGTGGATGCTTTTGTGATGATGCAAAGATGCATGAAATTCTTGTCGGAATCTCCAAGTTTTGAATGTTTTATCACAAACTAGATGCCATGATGTATGGACATGTTTGGTTATGAGAATATGCAAATGATGGAGTAGTTGCAGAAGTCTTCTCCTTCTGGTTTAGCTTCTCTTATGATGCAACTCTTGTTCAAAGTTTTCTCTAGTAAATGTTTGCCCCCAAATTTCATTGTCCTTGAAATTTAAAGTTTTAAGCCGAATGACCTTTGGCGTCATCTATTTTCTTCTTCTCGAGGGAGATTGAATTCATCATTGATTGGAGCTCAGATGCCTCGTTTATTCTCGGGCTTATATATTTTTTGATACCTCCGAAGGCTTCAAGCTTTTGTTCTAAGCAGACACCTGCCTTAGGTCCCTGTACTTTAAATCTCTATAAAGAATAATGCAAGAAATCTTTTGCAGGATGTTTATATAAATGAGCAAATAGTATTTATTCTTTCAAAAATATGATTTTCGAAAAATAGGGGCCTCATATATTTTGTGCAGGAGCATTTTTGATCACACTTGCCGAGGGTAATCCCAAGCATAGTCTGTGTCAGAAGACCTCGATCGTTGTGTCGGTGTGTCGGTGCTTGAAGATGTGAGCTGCCTTCCAGGCTATTAGGCTTTCGAGAAGGAAATTTCCCGCATGCCTAATTTCTGACCAATTTGGGTGGCTCTTTTTGACTCACGAACTCCCCCATTCTATTTTGCCCTCTTTTTTGATCTCGATCAAGTAGTAGAAGTTTTAAATCTTTGAAGAAAGGATAACTCCATAAGGAAAGATGTAATCTGAAGACAAACTCTTTCAACTCAGATATTCAGGTTTGATTAAGATGGTCCTTGGAGACGTACAATGTAGGCCAGAGCTTGCAATTATGAACGAAATGCTTTTTCTGCAGTGCTTGATTTGAACTTATTTAGATGCATTGTTTTTTTTCTCTTCACTTTCTTTCTGGATTGTTCTATACTGTCCGTTTTCGGGTTTTCACCATAGAGTTCATTTCCTCTTCCTTCTAGTTTGGACCTTTTCAGCTTAAGCAAACTTGTATTCTGACCGAACATCAGCGTCCGCTTCAATTTTACAGATGAGCAATCTTTCAAATCTCTTTTAAGTAGGGATAAAATTATATAGTCACTTTTCTCACAAAGGCTTAATTTTTTTAATAGAGAAGTAGGAAGTTGCTGACACTTCTTCAATCTGGGAAGTGGATAGACGATAGTGGTTTTAGAATTAATCCCATCATTATAACTCAAAGATGTCTGAAGCATCACCAAACTTCATGAATTGCCCCAACTGAGATTGGAATGACTACAGATATGGCAGTGATGCTCATATGATAGAAAACGAAAAAGTTCCTCTAGATCATCAATTAAAAACCAACATGGTCTAAGAGAAGGTGATAGTGCGCTGGCCTTGTTGTTCTAATTATCCCTTGTCTAGAGATTTTTCGGGTTCTGGGTCTTATCGAGCAAATCTGCTAGCCTCGATGATTTGATCTAATTTTTTTGTTTAAAACTTGATTGAGCTGCGAAACGCCGATATCATTGCTGAATATGATTTGTTTGACTAGGTTTCCTCTTCCCAATAACATCTCATACATAGATATCATCGAAGAAAGGTTCTCTTCAGTTGGATAGATGTTTGGAGTTATCACGATATTAAAAAATCTTAGAAAACAATGCTTTAGGGGAAATGTTCACTCAAAATTTGTGTTTGGGACCTTTCCATCACTCCCTAGCACATTCAGTTATCCTTCTGTTGGTCTAATTAGATCGAAAGATAGGTCACATGGCCCTTCATCTTCACACTTTTCAATTTCCTCTAGACATAAGGTTGCTCGGAATCAACTGTCTGATTAGAATTGATGCCGCTCCTGAAAAACGTATATACATATATGCATGTGCAAAAGACTCATGATAAATGTATGAAAAATTTTGTGAAAAATATTTGTAGAAATACATCATTTATTAAAAACATATGTACACCTTTACAAAAGATTCCCTTTCTGCCTTTGAGCTTAGGCAACAGGTTTGTTTCGTGCATTACATAAAAGGAGATTTAAGATACAAAGGTGTCCTAAAAGGTTGTCTAAATTCTGGGTAGATCCAATATTATCCCCTTGTTAGTTCATCTCAGGGACTCCACTGTTGAATTTTAAAGTGTCGTTTTCAATCAGATTTTGCACCTTATTTTTCAGAGCTCCACAATTCTCAGTAATGTGGCCCGTACCTCCTAGATGATAATAACATACAACCTTAGCATCATAACCTTCTGTATAAGGAGGTTGCTTTGGTTTAAACCGAATCGGGCTAACAAGTTCTCCTCAACAAGCATAGAAAGCAAATTTATATAAGTTATCGGGACTGGGTAAATAACTTTCTAAGAAGTGGGTTGATGTGGGTATAAATATTTGATTGGAATTGGGACCAATGCCGGCTAGATGGGTAAGATCCCACTATATAAACTTTTGATCCACTTTATTCTCTGATAATTGCTCTGTTATGATCTATGATTTTCCCTTGTCTGATGGCTTCTTCAACTAACTCACCTGATATCACAAGGTCTTCAAAGTTCTTGGTTGCATTTCCCAGCATATACTTCAGGAATGGATCTTCTAGGGTTTTAACAAAAGTAGGCGTTATCTCTCTTTCATGTAGTGGTGGTTGTACCTGCGCTACAACATCCCTCCACCTTTGTACATACCGTCTAAAGCTCTTGTTGGCCTCTTCTTCATGTTTTGCAATGTTAAACGGTCTGGGTCAATATTTGTTATATGTTTGTACTGCTCTATGAAAGCTTCAGCCAGATCCTTCTAGGACTGTATCTTGTCCCGACTAAGCTGATTGTACCACCTAGCAACAGACCCTTTTAATCTGTCTTGAAAATAGTGAATTAAAAGCTTGTCATTATCAATATGCCCCGTCATCTTTCGGCAGAACATGGTAAGGTGAGTAGATGGAGAGGTTGTTCCATCGAACTTTTCAAACTCTAGCATTTTGAACTTTGGAGGTAACACTAGATTAGGGACCAGACTCAATTTTCTTGCATCAATCTCGCAGAATGCATCCGACCTTTCTACAATTTTAAACTTTTCCTCAAGTCGCTGTCACCAATATTCAAACTGCTTAGGTAGTTCAGCCTTCAGCTTACCTACTTCGTTCGGATCTGGGACAAAGCGCTCTTTAGTTCCTCTGTGCAATGAAGATCCAACCTGAAGACCTTGTTGCTTTCCAACTGAAGTCTACGCTTGCAGAGGTGTCTTGTCATAAGGATTCCCTAATTTTCGTAGAGCATCAAGGTCTATGACCAATCATTTTCCCCTTTTAGGATCCGTATCTGCCAACCTCGCAGCTATCTTGGCCAGTAGATCCTCATGTGATTGTGACATGTGGTTGCAAGTTGCTTGTTGTACCTTTTCCAGATCTTGCTCCATGTCATTCTTTGTATCTTCACACATTTTTCAACCTTTTCCAAACAACCATCCGTTTCTTTAGCCTTGCTTCGAGTGAAAAAATATGCTGACTCGGCCGGATAGGATGCCGCAAAACCACTGTGATCCCAGTTCTCTCAGAATTAGAAGCTCGACCAGGAAATGATTATGCAATATGATGTGATATAAATGTATGCAAGATGAGATGTCAATGCAAAAACAAAATAAAGCAAGCTAGTACAGATTAAATAATCAATAATTTATTACAAAAAATTAAGAAGGTATAGAACCTATAAGTAGACATTCTTTACTTGAATAAGAGAAATCCTACCCAATCATGCTTTCTACCCGCATATGTTGAAATAAAATGTGGGTCCTACCCAAACATGCTTTTCTACCCTCATACTTGTTTTACATAAATATTCATATCAAAATATTGCGGAATAATAAAGAACATTGAAATTAAAGAGCATAATTGAAAGAAATAAAAAAAACCATCTCTCTCTACTATGCACTTATAGGGTGACTCGCTAAATGGGCAGAGGTTTGGTATAGTTCTAAACAAGGTAGGCTGCCATGGTTCCACTACATGTGGTTTAGGTTCTAAGGTAATGGTACCCAAACTATCGCTAGGACATCGATTCGGGAGGATACATTTCCCTAGGTCTGTGAGAAGAAGATCTCACGAAGACAAAGGTACAGATGTATCCTGGAAGTGATCCACTATCCTGCACGGAGGCAATACCTCACAAAGGCGTAGCTTCTCACTCCCACTTAATAGGGACGAAGCTCGGGTGCAAAGCTCATGATATGCAAAACCAGGAAAATAGATTTTAAATTTTTTTGTAAAAATCTTATAAATAAAAAGAAGGGATCACAACATAAATCAAATCGATTTTATAGTTTCCACTCATTAAAGACAAAATATAATCGACTGGTGGCTCGACTCTCTAAAAAAGGGTCCCTAGTGGAGTCGCCAAGATGTAACAATGGTCCCGCCCATGGTGGTGCTTGACGCGTTTTTACAAAAATATTTGGGATAGAGTCACCACCAATCTTTTTGATTTGGGTAAGATTGGATGACTTGAAAACCCGACTATTTTAAAAACTTTTTTGTGTTATTTTATTAAAACAACGAGTTTTGGTCTGCGAAACCCAGCAAAATAGGTTCGGGTGTCAGTTACGTGTGGGGAAGGATGAGCACCCCCACAACGCCCAAAATTGGCACCTGGTCGATTACATATTGTCTAAATGATGAAAATTAAGAATTCGAATTTTATTTAAAATTTGTAACCCCTTAAAATATTTAAAGGAATATTTCTTTGTAAGAAAGGAATTTACACCCCTACACCTGGGGCGTAATTTCCGTTAGATTCCCGAATGAAAAGAATCTATTTTGAAAATTATAGTTTAGAATAAAAATGGTATTTTGTAATAGAGATTAACGGAAAGCGGCACCCCTTACGTTCGAGGTATGCTTTTCATGAAAATCCCTAATAAAAGTATTACCTCATTTTTAAGTATTTAATTATGAAAACCAAATATAAATGCAAATATATGTAAATATGTATATATACATAATGTAAATGTAGAAAATAATTAACATACATATACATGAAAACTTTAAATGTAGGTGACTATACGAGTATAACGAAATTATATATATTATAATTTACATTTGTATCATACTTTACATATATATATATATATTATTAAATATAATCCTATATATATAGATATGGTTTACATATATATATATATATATCATACTTTACATGCATATATATAGAAAAGTTCTACACGTATGAAATTACTTACCTTACTTCACATATATATTATGATGCTATACATATTTACTTTACATATATATATGTATATACGTATAAAAACAAATCAATTAACTTTACATATATAATATGATTAAATATAATACTATATATGAATAGTTTACATATATATCATACTTTACATACATTTTACACGTTAGATATAGATTTTAGGAAATTTTACTTATATATGCTATTAGATACTATATTAAAATAATATACATAATAATAACACATGTATAATATTAATAAATGGAAAAAAACAGTGACTAAAACGAAAGAAAGCAAGAAATGAATAGTGAAAATGCAAAAGATACGAAAAAGGAATGATCACGCATGTAGTTTTCCCATTCATCAGAAAGCGCAGATCCTTCCTCCCGGGTCGGGTTGAGTGCGCGGGTTAAGGTCAAAATGACGTCATTTTGATTTTGGTATAAATGGCTCATTTTTTGACAAAAAACTCAGTTCATTCTCATAACCTAAAAAAACTCATAATCCTCTCAACACTCTTTGCCTAAAACCCAAAAGCTGGCTGTGTCATCGTCGCTCGCCAGCGACGGCCGCCGCCGTCCAGGGTGGCCAAAAACTCGGAAGGGACTACTTTTTTGGCTCTCCTCGACGCGCTGAGTTCAAATTTGGGGTCGATTTTTCCAAGCAAATGCTCCAGGTAAGTGATAATACTAAAACCCAAAATTTTTTATTATATATATATTTTACCTTCGATCTATTCTTCTATTTTGAATTTTTTAATCTTTTTTTTTGTTTTTTGGTTGATGAATGAACTGCAAATTTTTTATTTTCAATCTCTGCCTCCATTACATATTCGAATGGGTTTTTATAACCCAATATATATATAAAAAATACAAGTTGTTGATGTGATTTTGATGATTTTCTTTTTCTGTTTTACAGGTCTGAAGGACGTCAGCTTGGGCGGTGGGTGGCACCGGTGCGCATGTCCAATGATATCGCGCAAGGTGGCCACGCTCGGGGTGATTGGGGTTGAGCGTGGCGACAGCAGTGGGCATTAGGTTTTTTAGGGTAGTTTAGGTATTTCGTGTATTTTGCGTTATTTAATTGGTTACCAGATTTGGGTATTAGGTATATGGGGTATGAGTTGCATTGGGTTGTTGGGTATGGGTCTTGGTTAGGTAAATGGGTCATGTATTTAATTTGGGCTAAAAAGCCTGGACAAAAATGGGTTACTACAGCTGTAACAACGGTCCCGCCCGCGGTGGTGGTTTTTACGAAAATATTTGGGATAGAGTTGCCACCAATATTTTTTGATTTGGGTGAGATTGGATCGCGTGAAAACCTAACTATTTTAACAAAACTTGTTTTTGTGTCATTTTATTAAAATAATGAGTTTTGGTCTGCGAAACCCAGAAAAATAGGTTTGAGAGTCAGTTACGTGTGGGGAAGGATGAGCACCCCACAACGACCAAAATTGCTGCCTGGTCGATTACATATTGTCTAAATGATGAAAATTAAGAATTCGAATTTAATTTAAAGTTTGTGACCCCTTAAAATATTTAAAAGAATATCTCTTTGTATGAAAGGAATTTACACTCCTACACTTGAGGCATAATTTCTGCTAGATTCCCGAATGAAAGGAATCTATTTTGAAAATTATAGTTCAGAATATAAATAGTATTTTGTAATAGAGATTAACGGAAAGCGGCACCCCTTACGTTCGAGGTACGTTTTTTACGAGAATCCCTAATAAAATTATTACCTCATTTTTTAAGTATTTAATTATGAAAACCAAATATATATGCAAATATATGTAAATATGTATATATACGTAATGTAAATATAGAAAATAATTAACAAACATATACATGAAAACTTTAAATATAGGTGACTATACGTGTATAACGAAATTATATATATTGTAATTTACATTTGTATCATACTTTACACATATATATTATGATTAAATCTAATATTATATATATAGATATGGTTTACATATATATCATACTTTACATATATATATATATATAGAAATTCAACACGTATGAAATTACTTACCTTACTTCACATATATATTATGATGCTATACATATTTACTTTACATATATATGTATAAACGTATAAAAACAAATCAATTAACTTTACATATACAATATGATTAAATATAATACTATATATGCATAGTTTACATATATAACATACTTTACATACATTTTACACGTTAGATATACATTTTAGGAAATTTTACTTATATATGCTATTAGATACTATATTAAAATAATATACATAATAAAAAGACATGTATAATTTTAATAAATGGCAAAAACTAGTGACCAAAATGAAAGAAAACAAGAAATGAATAGCTAAAATGCAAAAGATACGAAAAAGGAATGACCACGCATGCAGTTTTCTCATTCATCAGAAAGCGCTGATCCTTCATCCCGGGTCGGGTCGAGTGTGCGGGTCAAGATCAAAATGACGCCGTTTTGATTTCGGTATAAATGGCCCATTTTTTGACAAAGAAACTCGCTTCATTCTCATAACCTAAAAAAACTCAACATCCTCTCAACACTCTCTGCCTAAAACCCAGAAGCTGGCCGTGTCACCGCTGCTTGCCGGCGACGGCTGCCGCTGTCTAGGGTGGCTGAAAACTAGAAAAGGACTACTTTTTCGGCTCTCCTCGATGCACTAAGTTCAAATATGAGGTTAATTTTTCCAAACAAATGCTCCAAGTAAGTGATAATACTAAAACCCAAATGTTTTATATATATATATATATTTACCTTCGATCTATTCTTCTATTTTGAATTTTTTAATCTCTTTTTTTTTTGTTTTTTGGTTGATGAATGAACTAATTTTTTTATTTTCAATATCCCCCTCAATTATATATTCGAACGGGTTTTTATAACCCAATATATATATATATATATAATACAAGTTGTTGATGTGATTTTGATGATTTTCTTTTTCTAGTTTGCAAGTCTGAAGGACGACAGCTTGGGCGGTGGCCAGCACCAGCGTGTGTGGCCAATGATATCGCGCATGGTGGCCACGCGCGGGGTGATTAGGGTTGAGGGCAACGGCTGTTGAGGGCATTAGGGTATTAAGGTTTTTTTATATTTAGGGTAAGGGGAAGTTTAGGTATTTTGGGTTATTTAATTTGTTACCAGATTTGGGTATTGGGTATTTGGGGTATGGGTTGTATTGGGTTGCTGGGTATGGTTCTTGGTTAGGTAAATGGGTCATGTATTTAATTTGGGCTAAAAAGCTTGGAAAAAAATGGGTTACTACAACTGCCCCTCTTTGAGCATTGTTGTGTAACATGAATAGGGCAAAGACAAAAGAGTACCCATTTTTGTCCGGTCGGTTAGGGTTGTTTTCTTTGGCCACCGCTTCTTCTTTGGACTTCACTTGATCTGCTCAGCCATCTTTGGAGGCAAAATCTTCAAACTAGAGGATCTGTTAAGGAAGACAAAAACCAGAGGTGATCCGTTGGATGAGACAAAATGAGCTTGGCTTCCTACGTCATTGATGACATCGCAATGCATGGAGAAAATTTGACCTAGCTGCAGCACTAGCGAAGAGACATGGTCTGCAAAACTTGATCCAGTTGCCACACTAATGAAGACACGGGATCAAAAGATGAAGGTTTGGCCCAGCTACAATACCGACGAAGAGGCAAGACCGAAATTCAGCAAGTTTTTGATCCAGAGCTTAACTCATAGATCTATTTTTCATTTTTCCCAAATGCACAAGGATTAACGGTTTTGAGTTGCCTTTATCGGTAGCCGTTTGCTCTAGGCTAGTTGTACCATTCCCCTAGGTACAATCAGTTTATACCAATCATGACATTGGATTTTTCAAAAGATTTATTTTTCTTCGACCATTTGTGAAAATAGATTTTCGATGGACATTTGAATTATCCATTATCTTAAACTTTACCGTGTTTAAGCACGTTGTGCCAACATTTTTTTTCAGACTTGTCAAAAATTGTTTTGATCCATCTACAATACTGACGAAGAGACAGGATCGGAAGGGTGAAGGTTCTGATCAAGCTACAACTCTGACGAAGAGACATGGGAGTTTGATCCGCTAGACACTATCGAAAAGGTAGGGTCTGGAGAAGAAAGTTTGATCCGCTACAACTCTAACGAAGTGGCATGATTTGGAGAAGAAAGTTTGATCCGCTACAACTCTGACGAAGTGGCATGATCTAGAGAAGAGTTTGATCTGCTACAACTCTAACGAAGTGGCATGATCTGGAGAGAGTTTTGATCAGTTACAACTCTGACGAAGCGGCATGATCCGGAGAAAAAAGTTTGATCCTGCTACAACTCTAACGAAGTGGCATGATATAGAAAAAAAAGTTTGATCCTGCTACAACTCTGACGAAGTTGCATGACTTATAGAAGAAAGTTTGATCCGCTACAACTCTGGCAAAGTGGCATGATCTGAAGAGGAAAGTTTGACCTGTTACAACTCCGACGAGTGGCATGATCTGAATAGAGTTTGATCTACTACAACTCTGACGAAGTGGCATGATCAGAATAGAGTTTTGATCAGGCTTCTACTCAGACGAAGAGGCGTGATCTGAAGAGAGTTTTGATCAGGCTTCTACTCTGACGAAGATGCGTGATTTGAAGAGAGCTTTTATTTTCTCTCTTTTTTTGTTGTTTCTTTTTGGACTTTTCTTTTGATTTTTGATTTTTCGTTCTTTCTATTTCCTTTTTCTTTGTTTTTGGATCTTTTTGGGGAATCTTTTTGTTGTTTTTTGTTGTTTTTTTAATAACCATATGTTCGGAGAAAATCTAAGGAAAATAACTGATGTAGTCCTACCTTCAATGAAGAAACTAGACATGACTAAAAATCTGACCTGGTGCACCATCAACGGCAAAGCGAGATCTGAAAATGTGGGATCTGCTATATCATGGCAGGATATCTTGTTTTCTCTTCTAAAATAGCATATAACTCTCTAATCATTATGCTATTTTGCTTCTTTAGGGTAAATAAACTAGATGATTTATTCCATTGCATCCCCAAGGGACACGATCTATTTGTTGCATTCATTCCTGCAATTTCAGGGAGACGAACTTGTGGTCGCGTTCATTCTGCTGCAGCTTCAAGGAGATGAAATTGATGTCTATGCTCATTCCGCTACAAATTTAGGAAGATAAAATTGATGTCTGTGCTCCTTTTGCTGCAAATTTAGGGAGACAAAATTGTTATCGTGCTCATTTCGCTGCAAATTCAGGGAGATGAAATTGTTGTCGTGTTTATTCCGCTGTAAATTAAGGGAGATGAAATTGTTATTGTGCTCATTCCGCTGCAAATTCAGGGAGATGAAATTGTTGTCGTGTTCATTCCGTTGCAAATTCGGGGAGATGAAATTTTTGTGCTCATTTCGCTACAAATTTAGGGAGATGAAATTGTTGTTGTGCTCATTCTGCTGCAAATTCAGGGAGATGAAATTGTTGTGCTCATGCTATGTCTGTTCCACTGCAAATTCAAGGAGACAAGTTCACCATCGTGTTTATTCCACTACATCTTCAGGGAGATGAACTTGTGATTGTGTTGACGTGCTCCACCACTTGTCAGAAAGATAGAATTTGGAGAAGAGAATTTGATCCGCCACACCATGTTACGGGTGAGATAGGACATGCAAAAGTTAAAAAGAGTGTTTGGTCAATGTGAGCCACAAATTAACTGCTTTATTTTAAGACTGTAAAACTAAAAAGTTTAATCTAGATATTTGGTTGATTCACTCATTCGTGTCAAAGATGTTGGATCTTGTTCATGTTTGTCTAGTTCTTCTTTGTTGAAAGCGCCAGACAATATTTGCCCCATTTTTTCATGTCAAGGCTTGATTAAGATGGTCCTTGGAGACGTACAATGTAGGCCAGAGCTTGCAATTATGAACGAAATGTTATTTCTGTAGTGCTTGATTTGAACTTGTGTAGATGCATTGTTTTTTTTTCTCTTCACTTTCTTTCTAGATCACTCTAGACTGACAATTTTCGGGTTTTACCCTAGAGTTCATTTCCTATTCCTTCTAGTTTGGACCTTTGTAGCTTAAGCAAACTTGTATTCTAACCGAACATCAGCATCTGGTTCGGTTTTGCAGATGAGCAATCTTTCAAATCTCTTTTAGTAGAGATAAAATTATGCAGTCACTTTTCTCATGAAGGCTCTATTTTTTCTCTTTTTTTAACAGAGAAGTAGGAAGTTGCTGAAACTTTTTCAATCTGGGAAGTGGATAGACGATATTGGTTTTAGAATCAATCCTATTATCATAACTCAAAGATGCCTAAAGCATTACCAAACTTTATGAATTGCCCCAACTGAGATTAGAATGACTACTGATATGGCAGTGATGCTCATATGATAGAAAACGAACAAGTTCCTGCAGATCATCAACTAAAAACCAACATGGTCTAAGAGAAGGTGATAGTGCGCTAGCCTTGTTGTTCCGATTATCCATTGTTTAGAGATTTTTTGGGTTCTCGGTCTCATCGAGAAAATTTGCTAGCCTCAATGATTTGATCTAATTTTTTGTTCAAAACTTGATCGAGCTGCGAAATGTCGATATCATCGCTGAATATAATTTGTTTGACTAGGCTTAATCTTCCCAATAACATCTCTTGCACGGATATCATCAAAGAAGGCTTGTCTTCAGTTGGATAGATGTTCGGAGTTATCACGATATTCAAAAATCTTAGACAAGAATACTTGAGAGGAAATGTTCACTAAAAAATTGTGTTTGGGACCTTTCCATCGCTCCCTAGCACACTCAGTTATCCTTCTGTTGGACTAAGTAGATCGGAAGATAGGTCACATGTCCTTTCATCTTCACACTTTTCAATTTCCTCTAGACACATGGTTGCTCAAAATCAACCGTCGGATTAGAATCGATGCCGCTATTGAAAAACATATATGCATATATGCGTGTGCAAAAGACTCATGATAAATGTATGAAAATTTTTGTGAAAATATTTGTAGAAATGCATCATTTATTAAAAATATATGTACACATTTACAAAAGATTCTCTTTCTTCCTTTGGGCTTAGGCAACAGGTTTCTTTCATGCTTTACTCAAAAGGAGATATAAGATACAAAGGTGTCCAAAAAGGTTGTCTAAATTTCGGACAGATCCAACATTATCCCCTCGTCAGTTCATCTCAGGGACTCCACTGTTGAATTTTAAAGTGCCGTTTTAATCAGATTTTGCACCTTGTTTTTCAGAGCTCCACAATTCTCGGTAATATGGCCCGTACTTCCTATATGATAATAACATATAGCCTTAGCATCATAACCTTTTGGATAAGGAGGTTGTTTTGGTTTAAACCGAACCGGGGCTAACAAGTTCTCTTCAACAAGCATCAGAAGCAACTTTGTATAAGTTATCGGGACTGGTAAACAACTTTTTGAGAAGTGGGTTGATGTGGGTATGAATAGTTTGATTGGCATAGGGAACAAGGCCGACTAGATGGATAAGATCCCACCATATGAACTTCTGATTCACTTTCTTCACTGATAATTGCTTTATTATGATCTATGTTTTTCCCTTGTCTGGTGGCTTCTTCACTGAGCTCACCTGATATCACAAGGTCTTAAAAGTTTTTGGTTTCATTCCTCAGCATATACTTCAGGAATGGATCTTCTAGGGTTCTAACAAAAGTACTTGTTATCTCCCTTTTAAGTAGTGGTGGTTGTACCTGCGCTGCAACATCCCTCCACCTTTGCACATATCGTTTAAAGCTCTCGTTGGGCCTCTTCTTCATGTTTTACAATGTTAAACGGTCTGGGTCAATGTCTATTATATGTTTGTACTACTCTATGAAGGCTTTAGCCAGATCCTTCTAGGACTGTATGTAGTCCCGACTAAGCTGATTGTACCATCTGGCAGCAGACCCTTTTAAATTGTCATGAAAATAGTGAATTAAAAGCTTGTCATTGTCAACATTCCCCATCACCGTTCGAAAGAACATAGTGAGGTGAACAAATGGAGAGCTTGTTCCATCGAACTTTTCAAACTCTGGCATTTTGAACTTTGGAGGTAACACCAGATTAGGGACCAGACTCAATTTTCTTACATCAATCTTGCAGAACGCATCCGTCCTTTCTGCAATTTTAAAATTTTCCTCAAGTCGGTGGCACCGATCTTCAAACTACTTAGGTAGTTCGACCTAATTCGTTCGGATCTGGGACAAAGCGTTCTTTAGTTCCTCTGTGCAATGAAGATCCAACCTGAAGACCTTGTTGCTTTCCAACTGAAGTCGACGCTTGCAGAGGTGTCTTGTCCCAAGGATTCTCTGACTTTTGTAGAGCATCGGATCTATGATCAATCATTTTCCCCTTTCAGGATCCTTATCTGCCAACCTTGCAGCTATCTTGGCCAGTATATCCTCCAGTGATTGTGAGACGTGGTTGTGAGTTGCTTGTTGTACCTTTTCTAGGTCTTTCTCCATGTCATTCTGTATATCTTCACACGTTTTTTCAACATTTTCCAAACGGCCATCCGTTTCTTTAGCCTTGCTTTGAGTGAAAAACTAATGCTGACTCGGTCGGATCGGATGCCCCAAAACCATTGTGATCGCAGTTCTCTCAGAATTAGAAGCTCGACCAGGAAATGATTATGTAATATGATGTGATATAAATGTATGCAAGATGAGATGTCAATGCAATGCGAAAACAAAATAAAGCAAGTTAGTACGGATTAAATAATCAATAATTTATTACAAAGAATTAAGAAGGTATAGAACCTATAATTAGACATACTTTACTTGAATAAGAGAAATCCTACCCAATCATGCTTTCTACCCTCATATGTTGAAAGAAAAGGTGGGTCCTACCCGAACATGTTTTTCTACCCTCATACTTGTTTTGCATAAATATTCATATCAAAATATTGTGGAATAATAAATACCGCTGAAATTAAAGAGCATAATTGAAAGAAATAAAAAACCCCCATCTCTCTCTACTATGCACTTATAGGGTGACTCTCTAAACGGGCAGAGGTTCGGTATAGTTCTAAACAAGGTAGGCTGCTATGATTCACTACATGCGATTTAGGTTCTAAAGTAACAGTACCCGAACTGTCGCTAAGACATCGATTCGGGAGGATACATTTCCCTAGGTTCGTGCGAAGATGAAGATCTCACGAAGACAAAGGTAAAAATGTATCCCAAAAGTGATCCACTATCCTGCACGAAGACGATACCTCATGAAGGCGTAGCTTCTCACTCCCACTTAAAATGGACGAGCTCGGGTGCAGAGCTCATGATATGCAAAACCAGGAAAATAGATTTTAATTTTTTTTGTAAAAATATTAGAAATAAATAGAATGGATCACAAAATAAATCAAATCGAATTTATAGTTTCCACTCATTAAGACAAAAAGTAATCGACTGGTGGCTCGACTCTCTAAAAAAAGGGACCCAGCGGAGTCGCCAAGCGGTAACAATGGTCTCGCCCGCGGTAGTGCTTGACGCGTGTTTACGAAAAAATTTGGGATAGAGTCGCCACCAATCTTTTTTGATTTGGGTGAGATTGGATCACCTGAAAACCCGACTGTTTTAATAAAGCTTGTTTTTGTGTAATTTTATTAAAACAACGAGTTTTGGTCTACGAAACCCAGAAAAATAGGTTTCGGAGTCAGTTACGTGTGGGGAAGGATGAACACCCCCACAACGCCCAAAATTGGTACTTGGTTGATTACATATTGTCTAAATGATTGAAATTAATAATTCGAATTTAATTTAAAATTTGTGACCCCTTAAAATATTTAAAAGAATATTTCTTTGTATGAAAAGAATTTACACCTCTACATCTGGGGCATAATTTCCGTTAGATTCCCAAATGAAAGGAATCTATTTTGAAAATTACAGTTTAGAATAAAAATGGTATTTTGTAATAGAGATTAGCGGAAAGCGGCGCCCCTTACGTTCGAGGTACGTTTTTCACGAGAATCCCTAATAAAAGTATTACCTCATTTTTTAAGTTTTTAATTATGAAAACCAAATATAAATGCAAATACATGTAAATATGTATATATACGTAATGAAATATAGAAAATAATTAACAAACATATACATGAAAACTTTAAGTATAGGTGACTATACGTGTATAACGAAATATGATATATAACGAAATTATATCATACTTTACATACATATATATATATATAGAAAAATTCTACACGTATGAAATTACTTACCTTGCTTCACATATATATTATGATGATATACATATTTACTTTACATATATATGTATATACGTATAAAAACAAATCAATTAACTTTACATATATAATATGATTAAATATAATATTATATATGCGTAGTTTACATATATATCATACTTTACATACATTTTACACGTTAGATATACGTTTTAGGAAATTTTACTTATATATGCTATTAGATACTATATGAAAATATTATACATAAAAATAACACATGTATAATATTAATAAATGGCAAAAAACAGTGACCAAAATGAAAGAAAGCAAGAAATGAACAGCAAAAATGCAAAGGATACGAAAAAAGAATGACCACGCATGCAGTTTTTCCACTCATTAGAAAGCGCGAATCCTTCCTCCCGGGTCGGGTCGAGTGTGCGGGTCAAGGTCAAAACGACTCCGTTTTGATTTCGGTATAAATGCTCCATTTTTTGACAAAAAAACTCACTTCATTCTCATAACCTAAAAAAATCAAAATCCTCTCAACACTCTTTGCCTAAAACCTAGAAGCTGACCGTGTAACCTAAAAAAGGTACTACTTTTTCGGCTCTCCTCGACGCGCTGAGTTCAAATCTGGGGTCAATTTTTCCAAACAAATACTCTAGGCAAGTGATAATACTAAAACCCGAATGCTTTTTTATTATATGTATATATTTTTTTTACCTTCTATCTATTCTTCTATCTTGAATATTTTTAATCTCTTTTTTTGTTTTTTGGTTGATGAATGAATTGAATTTTTTTTTATTTTCAATCCCCCTCCATTACGTATTCGAACGGGTTTTTATAGCCCAAAATATATATATAAAATACAAGTTGTTGATGTGATTTTGATGATTTTCTTTTTCTGGTTTGCAGGTCTGAAGGACAGCAGCTTGGGCGGTGAGCGGCACCGGTGCCGTGGCCAATGATATCGTGCGTGGTGGCCACACGCGGGGTGATTGTGGTTGAGGGCGGCGGCTGCAGAGGGCATTGGGGTTTTAAGGTTTTTTTATATTTAGGGTAAGGTGTAGTTTAGGTATTTCGGGTATTTTGGGTTATTTAATTGGTTACCAGATTTGGGTATTGGGTATTTGGGGTATGGGTTGTATTAGGTTGTTGGGTATGGGATGGAGTCGCCACCAATCTTTTTTGATTTGGGTGAGATTGGATCACCTGAAAACCCAACAAATTTAATAAAACTTGTTTTTGTGTCATTTTATTAAAAAAACGAGTTTTGGTCTGCGAAACCCAGAAAAATAGGTTCGAGTGTCAGTTACGCGTGGGGAAGGATGAGCACCCCCACAACGCCCAAAATTGGTCCCTGGTCGATTACATATTGTTTAAATGATGGAAATTAATAATTCAAATTTAATTTAAAATTTGTGGCTCCTTAAAATATTTAAAAGAATATTTCTTTGTATGAAAAGAATTTACACCCCTACGCCTAGGCATAATTTCCGTTAGATTCCCGAATGAAAGGAATCTATTTTGAAAATTATAGTTTAGAATAAAAATGGTATTTTGTAATAGAGATTAACGGAAAGCGGCACCCCTTACATTTGAGGTACGTTTTTCACGAGAATCCCTAATAAAAGTATTACCTCATTTTTTAAGTATTTAATTATGAAAACCAAATATAAATGCAAATATATGTAAATATGTATATATACATGATGTAAATATATAATATAATTAACAAACATATACATGAAAACTTTAAATATAGGTGACTATACGTGTATAACGAAATATGATATATAACGAAATTATATATCATACTTTACATACATATATATATATATATATATAGAAAAATTCTACACGTATGAAATTACTTACCTTACTTCACATATATATTATGATGCTATACATATTTACTTTACATATATATGTATATAGGTATAGAAACAAATCAATTAACTTTACATATATAATATGATTAAATATAATACTATATATGCATAGTTTACATATATATCATACTTTGCATACATTTTACACGTTAGATATACATTTTAGAAAATTTTACTTATATATGCTATTAGATATTATATTAAAATAATATACATAATAATAACACATGTATAATATTAATAAATGACAAAAAATAGTGACCAATACGAAAGAAAGCAGGAAATGAATAGCGAAAATGCAAAGGATACGAAAAAGGAATGACCACACATGCAGTTTTCCCATTTATCAAAAAACGCGGATTTTTCCTCCCGGGTCGGGTCGAGTGCGCATGTCAATGTCAAAATGACTCCGTTTCGATTTTGGTATAAATGGCCCATTTTTTGACAAAAAAACTCACTTCATTATCATAACCTAAAAAACTCAAAATCCTCTCAACACTCTCTGCCTAATACCCAGAAGCTGGCCGTGTCACCGCCGCTCGCCGCCTCGGACCGCCGCTCGCCGGCGACGGCCGTCACAGTCCAGGGTGGCCTAAAACTCGAAAGGGACTACTTTTTCGGCTCTCTTCGACGCGCTGAGTTCAAATATGAGGTCAATTTTTCCAAACAAATGCTCTAGGTAAGTGATAACACTAAAACCCAATTTTTTATATGTAAATATTTTTTACCTTCGATCTATTCTTCTATTTTGAATTTTTTTTAATCTCTTTTTTTTTTTGTTTTTTGGTTGATGAATGAATTGAAATTTTTTTATTTTCAATCTCCTTCTCCATTACGTATTCGAACGGGTTTTTTATAGCCCAATATATATATAAAAATTACAAGTTGTTGATGTGATTTTGATGATTTTTTTTTCTGGTTTGCAGGTCTGAGGGATGGCAGCTTGGGCGGCGGGTGGCACATGCGCGCATGGGCAGTGATATCGCGCGTGGTGGCCACGCGTGGGATGATTGGGGTTGAGGGCGGCGGTTGTAGAGGGCATTAGGGTATTAAGGTTTTTTGATATTTAGGGTTAAAGGTTGTTTAGGTATTTTGGGTATTTTGGGTTATTTAATTGGTTACCAGATTTGGGTATGGGTATTTGGGGTATGGGTTGTATTGGGTTGTTGGGTATGGGTCTTGGTTAGTTAAATGGGTCATGTATTTAATTTGGGCTGAAAAGCCTCGCCAAAATGGGTTACTACAGCTGCCCCTCTTTGCGCATTGCCGTGTAATAGGAATATGGCAAAGACAAAAGAGTACCCATTTTTGTTCGGTTGGTTAGGGTTCCTTTCTTTGGCCACCGCTTCTTCTTTGGGCTTCACTTGATCTGCTCGTCCGTCTTTGGAGGCAAAATCTTCAAACTAGAAGATCTATTGGGGAAGGCAAAACTAGAGATGATCCGTTGGAGGAGACAAAATGAGCTTGGCTTGTTACGACACTAACGACGTCGCAATGCATGGAGAAAATTTGACCTAGCTGTAACACTAGCGAAGAGACAATGTCTGCAAAACTTGATCCAGCTGCCACACTGACAAAGACACGAGATCGAAAAATGAAGGTTTGGCCCAGCTACAATACCGACGAAGAGGCAGGACCAAAAGTCAGCAAGTTTTTGATCTAGAGCTTAGCTTATAGATATTTTTTTGCATTTTCCCCAAATGCACAGGAATCAACAGTTTTGAGTTGCCTTTACTGTTAGCTGTTTGCTCCGGGCTAGTTGTGCTATTCCCTGGGTACAATCAGTTTATACCAATCATGATATTGGATTTTTTAAAGGATTTATTTTCCTTCGACCATTCGTGAAAATAGATTTTCGATGGACATTTGAATTATCCATTATCTTAAACTTTATCATGTTTAAGCACTTATTCCAACATTTCTGTCGGACTTGTCAAAAATGGTTTTGATCCATCTACAACATTGACGAAGAGACATGATCGGAAGGGTAAAGATTCTGATCAAGCTACAGCTCTGACGAAGAGACATGAGAGTTTGATACGCTACACACTGTCAAAAAGGTAGGGTCTGGAGAAGAAAGTTTGATTCGCTACAACTCTGACAAAGTGAAATGATCTGGAGAAGAAAGTTTGATCCGCTACAACTCTGACGAAGTGGCATGATCTGGAGAAGAAAGTTTGACCCACTACAACTCTGACGAAGTGGCATGATCTAGAGAAGAGTTTGTATGAAAAATGTATGAAAAAATGTATGAAAAATGTATGAAAAATTTTGTAAAAAATGTTTGTAGAAATGCATCATTTATTAAAAACATATGTACACCTTTACAAAAGATTCCCTTTCTGCCTTCGGGCTTAGGCAAAAGGTTTGTTTCATGCATTACTCAAAAGAAGATTTAAGATAAAAAGGTGTCCTAAAAGGTTGTCTAAATTCCGGGCAGATCCAACATTATCCCCTTGTCAGTTCATCTTAGGCACTCCACTGTTGAATTTTAATGTGTCGTTTTTAATCAGATTTTGCACCTTGTTTTTTAGAGCTCAACAATTCTCGATAATGTGGCCCCTACTTCCTAGATTATAATAACATACAACCTTAGCATCATAACCTTCTGGATAATGAGGTTGCTTTGGTTTAAACCGAATCGGGGCTAACAAGTTCTCCTCAACAAGCATCGAAAACAACTTTGTATAAGTTATCAGGACTGGGTAAACAACTTTCTGAGAAGTGGGTTGATGTGGGTATGAATAGTTTGATTGGTATAGGGACCAATGCCGTCTAGATGGATAAGATCCCACCATATGAACTTTTGATCCATTTTCTTCTCTAATAATTGCTCTGTTAGGATCTACAATTTTCCTTGTCTGATGGATTCTTCAACGAGCTCACCTGATATCATAAGGTCTTCGAAGTTCTTGGTTGCATTTCCCAGTTTGTACTTCAGGAATGGATCTTCTAGGGTTCTAAAAAAAGTAGGCGTTATCTCCCTTTCAAGTAGTGGTGGTTGTACCTGCGCTGCAACATCCCTCCACCTTTACACATATCGTCTAAAGCTCTCGTTGGGCCTCTTCTTCATGTTTTGCAATGTTAAACGGTCTGGGTCAATGTCTATTATATGTTTGTACTTCTCTATGAAGGCTTTAGCCAGATCCTTCTAGGACTGTATCTTGTCCCGGCTAAGTTGATTGTACCACCTGGCAGCAGACCCTTTTAAACTATGTTGAAAACAGTGAATTAAAAGCTTGTCATTGTCAACATGCCCCGTCATCTTTCGACAAAACATGGTAAGGTGAACAGATGGAGAGCTTGTTCCATCGAACTTTTCAAACTCTGACATTTTGAACTTTGGAGGTAACACCAGATTAGGGACCAGACTCAATTTTCTTGCATCAATCTCGCATAATGCATCCGGCCTTTCTACAATTTTAAACTTTTCCTCAAGTCATTGGCACCAACTTTAAACTGTTTAGGTAGTTCGACCTTCGGCTTACCTACTTCATTCAGATCTGGGACAAAGCGCTTTTTAGTTCCTCTATGCAATGAAGATCCAGCCTGAAGACCTTGTTGCTCTCCAACTGAAGTTGACGCTTGCAGAGGTGTCTTGTCGCAAGGATTCTCTGATTTTTGTAGAGCATCAGAGTTTATGACCAATCATTTTCCCCTTTTAGGATCCTTATCTGCCAACCTCGCAACTATCTTGTCCAATAGATCCTCCTGTGATTGTGAGATGTGGTTGTGAATTGCTTGTTGTACCTTTTCCAGGTCTTGCTTCATGTCATTCTTTATATCTTCACACGCTTTTTAACCTTTTCCAAACGGCTATCCATTTCTTTAGCCTTGCTTCGAGTGAAAAATTAATGCTGACTCGGCCGGATCGAATACCCCAAAACCACTGTGATCTCAGTTCTCTCATAATTAAAAGCTCGACTAGGAAATGATTATGCAATATGATGTGATATAAATGTATGCAAGATGAGATGTCAATGCAATGCAAAAATAAAATAAAGCAAGTTAGTACGGATTAAATAATCAATAATTTATTACAAAAAAATTAAGAAGGTATAGAACCTATAAGTAGACATGCTTTACTTTAATAAGAGAAATCCTACCCAATCATGCTTTCTACCCTCATATGTTGAAAGAAAAGGTGGGTCCTACCCGAATATGCTTTTCTACCCTCATACTTGTTTTACATAAATATTCATATCAAAATATTGCAGAATAATAAATAACGCCGAAATTAAAGAGCATTATTGAAAGAAATAAAAAGAAACCATATCTCTCTAATATGCACTTATAGGGCGACCTCTCTAAATAGGCAGATGTTCGATATAGTTCTAAACAAGGTAGGCTACTATGGTTTACTACATGTGGTTTAGGTTCTAAAGTAATGGTACCCAAATTGTCGATATGACATCGATTCAGGAGGATACATTTCCCTAGGTCTGTGCGAAGATGAAGATCTCACGAAGACAAAGGTACACATGTATCCCGGAAGTGATCCACTATCCTGCACGGAGGCGATACCTCATGAAGGCGTAGCTTCTCACTCCCACTTAAAAGAGACAGAGCTCAGGTGTAGAGCTCATGATATGTAAAACCAGGGAAATAGATTTTAAAAATCTTTGTAAAAATCTTAGAATTAAAAAGAAGAGATCACAAAATAAATCAAATCGAATTTATAGTTTCCACTCGTTAAGATAAAAAGTAATCGGCTGGTGGCTAGACTCTCTAAAAAAAAGCTCCCCAGCAGAGTCGCCAAGCTGTAACAACGGTCCCGCCCGCGGTGGTGCTTGACGCGTTTTTACGAAAATATTTGAGATAGTGTCGCCACCAATCTTTTTTTGATTTGGGTGAGAATGTATCACTTGAAAACTCGACTATTTTAATAAAATCAGTTTTCACGTCATGTTATATTATTCTGATCAGTGAAAGGTAAAGTTGGTAGGATCACAACTCGACTTCATTGTTCATATTTTTTATTAAAATAATAGTGAGTCGGTATGATCACTAACCAACTACATTGTTGAATCATTTTTATTAAAAATGACGAAGACGATGGCAATTTGCAATGTTTCTTGATTTTTTTAATTAAAAATATTTTTTAACAATGAAGTCAACATATTTTTCATTTGACTTCTTGAATTATTTTAATAAAAAATATTTTTAAACAGTAAAGTCGGTATATGTTCAAGCTGACTTTTAATGATATTGTTTAAAATACAATAGAGCTAAAAATAAAAAGATAACTAGAATAGAGCTAAAAATAATTATTTTAGATACAATATCTGAAAAAGTTAGCCGAACCCAAACTTAAAAAATAGTATTGAATCAAATTTAAATTCAAGTTTTAATTCCAAAATTAAAATGGACTTGAAGCTGGAATTAATCTCCGGTCACCGCCATATCGGGCACATAAATTCATCCTATAGTTTATTGGTATTGAAATGAAGACTTGTTGAAAGTCCAAAAAAAATTTCAGTAAATTAACGCACCTGACAGTGCAAAGGAATAAATGCTATAGATAGTTGCACCCAACCAAAGAAAAATCAAACGGGGAAATGACCAGTCATTGTCATATTGTGTTCATAAATTCACCGTCTCGCTTTTTGTCCTGGAAACCTTTAATACGTTCTGTTTCCCATTAAATTTCTTAGTCCGACTTGTATGTGTTGAGTATACCGCCAGCATTTATCCTGAGTCAAGATTAATTTTTTTTTATGAAATTCATAATTGTATTACTTATAGTATCCTTATTTGTAGACAAAGTCGATTTAAAATTGTCTTTCATTCCAAGGTATAACTTTATTCATATGCTTCATATTCGTCTGGAATTTGCTCACAGAAATCAATTAAGCCTATGAACTTTTCTTGCATCCAATTAAGCCCTTGAACATTTAAATTAAATCAATTAAGCCCTTGAACCAAAAAATTAAATCAATTAAGCCCTTTGACCAATTTTTAAATCTTGACAGTTTTTTCATCAGATATTACTGGTACATGATACACTATAGTTCTATCATGTTGTATTTACAAAAAAATCTCAAAAAGTATTTTTTTATATAAATTTTATAAGTTTATTTAGAATTTTTAGAACATTTAAAGAATTTTTTAAATAAAATAAAAAAATTCTAAAAAATGTCAAGTGGAAACAGTGTGACACGACGCTTTGCAACAATAGATCGAAAAAACTGTTCAGATTTAATGGTAAAAAATAGTCCAATGGCTTAATTGATTAAATTTCTTGGTTCAAGGACTTAATTGGGTGCAAAAAAGTCCATGGGTTTAATTGATCTTTTTTTCAAAAGTTCAAGAGTTTGTTACACCTTTAAGCCTTTTAATTATTTTGCAACATATGTAACGATCCAAATTTCCGAGTCAACAAATGGGCGTTGACCCGGGTTATGGACCCTTGTGTGGTTTGGGTAATTGGAATCCTTGGGCCAAGTTGAGCCTTGTTTGATGAGAAATGGGACCACATGAGATATTAGGGGGGCAAGACACCTTTTGGTGAAGTCATCTCCCCTACACTCTTTCTTCATCTTTTATCTTCCCTATCTTTCTTCATCTTTTTCTCTCAAATCACCCATGGACATTTTGATTAAATGAGCCAAC
The DNA here is from genome assembly GCA_019671005.1 of Hibiscus mutabilis. Classification (NCBI taxonomy): domain Eukaryota; kingdom Viridiplantae; phylum Streptophyta; class Magnoliopsida; order Malvales; family Malvaceae; genus Hibiscus; species Hibiscus mutabilis. Next base: position 33,763,038 of record CM033731.1, on the reverse strand, counting down.
TTTAATGCTTATTTCTTCCACCCAAGTTTCAACATTTTAGTATGTTGATCCCCTCCTCATAAGCTTCAAGAAAAGTGTATTCTCTCCTCAAATGGAGGGGATGATCTAAGGGTTTCTTCATGCTTGAGTCAAAGAGAAAAGTTCAAGGGAGCTAGGGTGAGAGCTCAAATTCTGATGTGTTGCTAAAAGGTTGATCATTAGATCGCGGGATCAAGGAGAACTATTAATACGGGATTTCAGCAAGCAATGATCATCAAAGTACAATATTTGTATCTAGTGGGATGTGTATTCATAGGACCTTACGTGGTCGAGTCTATATCTTATTTGAAATATTATTTTGAAATACAATGTTTTAAGTTTGGAGCTCCACTTTTGTAAACTGGTTTATAATGTTTATTTAATTTCATGAGGATATGCATGATTTGATTTAATTGAAAAAGGCTAAACTTACTGTTTTAAATGAAAATTTGATGGGTCGAGTTTTGGGTAACCCAAATGTAGTACTTCGGATCCAGATCGGGATCAAGGTGTTATATTTAATGATATTAGAGCATAGGTTTAGCCGGTTCTAGCAAACTCGGAGTGGTATAGGTATTGTGGTAAGGTGTCTAGTGAATACTTGCCCTTAAATTAAGTTCGTACTCTTGAGATTGGAATGCTGATGGTGCGTCCAATGTTGCTACGTTAAGATGGTTACGATCGTGGTCGAGAGGTTGAGTTAAGAGCTAAGTCACTCATGGGAGCGATTTCGAGGGTGAGATCTCCTTGGACTGTTGAGATGCAAAATTGTGTAATGATGCGGGAGTTGAGGATGTGTCCTGCACCCGCCACCTGAATGCTGCATTCATTTTATGTTGTAGTCAATCTAAATCCTTCAGATACGGTATGAGGGTTGTGATAGAGAATCTTTATCAGTTCGCGCAGATGACCCTTATAATACGGGTATGGATAGACCGTTCTCGAAGTCTATCAGTGGATGCACGTTAGTTGGAGGACCATTTGTTCGCTTAAAAGGAGTCTTGTTGATGCTTGAGAAGTATCATTTCCCTTCTTAAGTGTATTTCTCAAAGATGGTGGACTTGGGATCCACTAGTTCGTATAAGTGTGACCGAGGTGAGATATTTTGCATGTTCGATAAAGAAGCCTTCTAAGAGTTGTTATACCCTAGACATCGATGTGGTTAATTAAGCACGACGTTAGCTCATGATGTTGAAAGATGTGCTTGAGACTTCGAGACCTTGAGAGAACCAACCTTTGGTAATAAGAACATTGATTCATTGTCTTTTATCGTGATTTTCGTAGTGGTCTTTTAGGAGATGGCACAACGGGGTTGTGAGACATGTTTGACCGTTCGATAGATGCTAATGGGTATAGTTTGATGCTCGGGAGCTTTAAGACTGCTAGAGTGCTTGTTTATGCTTCTTGGAGGAGTCGTCAAGACTTCCTCCCTGTCAAGAACAAGAGTGAATGTTTAGGTAAGCTGATTTGGACGTCGGTGCCCATCGCCTTTGTTAGAGGAAACTAACCTAGTTGAGAGAGTCAAAGATTCAGTTGCGAAGGCGCAACTGGAACGAGGTTTCTTCTGTCTAAGTGTTTCGCCCAAGGGAGAGTTGGGCTTGTTTGCTAGTAAGAAATTTGGTTCGTTGAGGTGGGTTTAAACTGTTGATAGCTCGTTAAGTGACAGTGAAAGACCTTTACTTTTCTCCTAAGATAGACTACTCGTTTAACCGATTGTGAAGTACCCGTGTGTTTTTTTGGGGTTGGTTCAAGAATGAAATGCTTCTAGTTACAGTGTTGGAGGCTAGCAAAATTTGAAATGGATTTTGGGATAAGGATTTCTCTTTTTAGGGTGTATCGTGGTAACATTTGATGTTTGTAGTGACGTTTGAGGTGTTTCAACGATTTTAGGGTAGGGGCCACCATATTGACTCTCGAATATAAGTTTGATGCTTTGCATGACACATGTGATTGTATAAGGAATATGGATTTGAACATTGCTTAAAATTGAGTTGGTGTAGGTTTTGACCAAAAGTGGATTTAGCCCTAATGGTTAAATGGTTATCAATAAGCCTAAAGGGGAACAAGTTATCTTCCTAGATGTAATTTCCATATTTTCTATTTTTATTTTTTAAAACATTATTTAAGTTAAAGAAAATTATATAACATTTGGATGTTTGGTGTGGTATGAATATAGCTAGAGTTGTTTGGAATCATGTTTTGAAGTTACATAATGATAAAGGTAACATTTAGGGGCTAGAAATGCCCTAAAATGGCATGTTTTAATGAAACATGACAAAAATTTTGAAACCATACTAATAGGTATTGAAACCTTTATTCCATAATGTTAATTTTATGAATATGTGACAAAGGTTTCGAAACCTTTCCAAAAGATTTCGAAACCTTATCTAAAATATTGAATTTTTATGTTTTGGTCACTATTTCATAACTTTTTTCAATTGATCTCCAATTCAGTCGCCTTTTTTTAATTAAAGTTATGATGAACATTAAATTAAGAATAACACCTATTAATAAAATGAACATTTCTTTGGTCCTTGGAACTTTTAGAAAAATACAAAGAGGTCCCTAAAGTTTTGAAACCTCATTGTTTAGTACCTAAATGATAAATATTGACCTATGTGATGATAACTTTTCTTCATGTGTAAGCCATAATAGGACTCAAATCTATAATATGAATTTTTTAAAGTTAAGTACCTAAACTTTGGTAAATTCACACATTAGTCTCTGAATTTTGAAAACTTTGTAATCTAGTCCCAATTGCTTGAAATCAAAATTTATTTAAATTATGACCTCTATTGATGGATAATTTTATTTGGTGTTTTGAATGTTTTGTATTTATATGACCTTGATTTGAATGTTGATTGTTCCGATTTATTTTTTGGTGACACTGAAGATCTAGTTTTCCTGCACATAGGGTAGGGTGTTACATGATGAAAGATAATGTGTAAATAGTGAACGAGTGAGCCACGTTCATGGTTTTGGGTTGGTTTATTTTGTTTTTCCTTGTGTTGATTATTTTGATTACTTCTAAGTCGCCTTCTTCTTTTATATATATAGTGAAGTTGATCTTGTCTTTTAATATCTCTAAGTCTCTATCTCAAATCTTTTATTTTCTATAAATTTTAGGGGAAACTACATATTTAGAACCCCAAATATGCATGAATTACTATTTTGGGACCCCAAATATAACCCCCTCGACCCGACCTAGTCGCAAGACCGATCCGAGCGAGGTACATTAGGTTTGCCGAAGCAAACCGTGAAGAAGATACTCGAAACACATCCATTTTTTTCTTATTATCTTATCTAGAGGAAAAATTATTATCCTACATGTTCATACTGGCAGCAGGTGAAAACTCAACTCAATCGGGCATCGATTTGACATCCAATTGAACACAATTGCAATTTAGGGACCAAATTGCAATTTCTTAAAATTATAAGGACTTGACCCAATTTTATGTTACCAACCTTAAATTAATCAGGTTTCATGCATTCATGTTGAAAATCAGCTCAAAAAGATCATTCATACTCATTCAATTGCATCCACAATATTTAGGGACTAAAACATAAGAAAAAAACTTTTGAACATTCAAATAAATGATTTAACTACCATACGTATCGGTACATGTACACGTGTATTGGTACGGCCTTGTTAATTCAAAGTCCCCAATTTCCAGTACCCAAAATCTATTCCGATACGCCCACGCGTATCGAAACACCTTTCATAAAAACACTATGCCGCATCAAAACAGTTACCCGCATACCGAAACGCTGGACAAAGTTACCTACGCCCATACCAAAATGATTGCCCATATACCGGTACACTAAGCCTAAAATGTCTTACTCGTATCTAAACAGGGATACCCATACCGGTATGCCGGACCTGTAAAGTCCACTTTTACTGTTTTAACATGCTTTTGATCATCCCAAAACACCCCCTAACATGCTTCTTACATATATCCAACATACTCAAGGACAAACCATAACAAAACATCTCAGGTTCAACATCATATCATGGCATCTTGCTTCAAATGTAAATCTATAGGCATGCTTCCTAGAAAACCAAACAAGCAAAGCATGAAACTTTAAACCATCACCACAAACAAACCATAATGGCCATTTACAATCCAAGATCAGCAAAATAATCTTGCTCAACCAGGGAGTTCAATAAAACACCTCCCAAAACAACAACGGAAACCCAATTGCCCTTATTACTTATAGTTTAATCCAAAAACATACTTTTGATACCAAGTCTTGTGTGACCCCCTTGCTTCCCGCTGCCTTCCAAACCTTTAATTCTCTGCATTGATTTTTGGACATTTTGTTCTAGTGACTAAAATGTAAAGTTTGAAAACTATTTTGGTGACTAAATCGTAAAAGGGTCAAAACTTAGAATCTTTAGGGAGCTATTAAGCTAATTGGTTTTATCAGACTTTTTCCTTAATTTGGCTATTTTAAATTTATTTTAAAAGGATTTACTAAAAGAGATTAAAAGAGTTTTAATTAGTTTATTTTTAATTAGCCAAATCACTTTCTTACGTAACTACTTTTTTCCCAATCTTTTCTCTCAAATTCTCAGAAACCAAACTACCTTTTCTTTTCTAAAAACCTTAGGAATCAATCTTTTCAATCTTACTTTTGATTTCAACAACTGATTCCTTTGTTCTACTTTCGATCTTCTACTTCGACTTTAGAGATTTCATCAAAATCAAGCCAATTGAGGAAGGAGTCTACCATTAGAGGTAATTTTCATTTCTATCCTCTAATAAAAGGTTCTTTATTGAAATTCCCAAGTTCTTGATCCTTTGGAATCAATTTATGTTATATTTTAAAGATTAAATCAATATTTGATGATTTAATGTTAATTTTGTTAAGAAATTCATTGAGTTTGGTTATTGACCTAAATGATTGCAATCTTCATTGGTTTAGATCATGTTTAAAGTTTATTTTGATGATATTTAATGGGATTTATAAAAGGAAACCCGAAACTAGTTGAATTGCTAATTTTCTAGGTTGTGAATAGTTAGATCTTGAGGTGATTAGGGTGTTAAAAGGTTGATGGAGGTATAAGATGAAGTTGCAAGTTTTTTTAGATGTTAATTGATGTTTATTAGATGTTCAAATCGTTGGCTTATGGCTGGGCTTTGTTAAGGTTATGTTTGGTGATGTTTTTCGGTTGTTTTAAGGAGGCGTTTTATGGTTGAGCATGGAAAATGATTTATGAAATGTATTTCGATGTTATGAAATGCATGGTTTGTTGCATTGGAAATTGGTTTAAATGTTGCATATGAAAAACAGTGAGGTATCATGTTTAATATGGAATATATTGGCAAGTGACAATGATTAAATGTTATCGAATATAGTTGGCATGCAATAGGGTTTAAAGTGCACTATAATAAGCTTCATCATGAGTGTCAAGGGGTTGTGATTGTACTATATTCTCCACCATGGGTACCTCAGCGGTTGAGGGGTTGTGATTGTACCGTTTTCTCCCGCTGATGGGTATTATATATTGTAACAGTCGAGGGGTTTATTGTACGATTGCTCCAGTTAAATGTATGGTTAAGTGGTCTAAGGAACCACTTGTGAAATCCGTGTATCCGATGTGTTTTGATAAAGGAAAAAATTGGTTTTGGGTCACTTTAATGCCAATATATGAAATAATGTATTATGATTGATGAATTATGTTTTGTATAAGATGTTTGCTCTTTAAGCTTTACTATTGGATGAATAATCATGTGAAGGCTTAAATTGAGGTTTTGCATATGGGATTATGCTTAAGATTCATGATACATGTTTTGCATATGGTTTAATATGCATGTTTTTCAAAGGTAAAAAGGGCATGAGATGTTTTAGCATGAAGTTGCAAATGTCGTTTGACTCAAACGATTTTAAATGCATTGATGATTGTTTTTAGAGCGTCCCTCACTAGGAATTGTTTGTTTACACTCTCCTTTCTCATTATTGCAGAGAAGTGACTTTTTGGAGCATCAAGCGGGCAAAGAGGAATCCAAGAATCGATTTACTTTCAAGTATGGTTTTAATAAATGAATTTGTAGTAATAAAGGGCAATGTGACCAAGTTGTAATTGGGAGGGTTGTTTGCTTACTCCCTATTTTGGACATGTTCTATTTGGTATTTGGACTTGTATGAGGTTATATGGTTAGATTTGTGGGTTTGGGATGAGAATTGCATGCTTGGGTAGAGACCATGCCTATAGGTTCTCTTGATTGATTTGCTATGGATTGAATGTTCATCTAACATGTTTGGTTAGTTATGTAAATGATGTTACATATGTTATAGGATGTTTGTTTGGTGATTGAAGCATGTTAGCCTGAGCCTAAGTGTCATATGTTTGGCCAATAAGTCATTATAGGCCAGTCGTACCGATACTGGTTCCCCTGGGATCGTACGCGGGTTCTGATATGGATTAATTTGGGGAAAATAACAAAAGGGTATTAGTACGAGTAGCCACTGTATCGGTACACCCTGGAGAATGTTTATACTGAGATCGGTACACATGGTATCATACCGGTACGGGCTTTAGTTAATGGAATCCCCTAATTTTGAATTGTGCAACATAGATTGATACTCGAACGACCGTACCGATACGAGTATGCCACATTGACTCGTACCAATAAAATACAAGTCTGTATCGGTACGAGGTTAGTTAATTCTAGTATTTTCATGTTGCATTTTGGATTCTTTGCAAATTGGTCATTGCTTTTGTAATGCTCAATTAATGACGCTATTGTGATCCAATTTTGATGTAAATTCACACATAGGCATGTAATGGAACTAATTAAGAGACGGTAACATAAATTTGTAATTTAGTCTTTTTATTAATAGAATTTACATTTTGGTCCCTAAAGTGTTAAGTCTTGTAAATTGTATGCTTGATTCGTCTTCTGTTGTTGTACATCATACCTTAGGGTTAATTAAGCATCTAGGCAAGATAAAAAGGAACAAATAGACTGGTCTACATTATTAGTTCAAGTTTGCTTCGGCAAACCTAATGGATACCCTTGATTCAGTCTTGACGACTAGGTCGAGTCAAGGGTGTTACATTTGGTGGTATCAGAGTCAGGTTTGCGAAAGTTGGGAGTAGGTTTATAAAAGTTGAGAGGTTGTTGATTGTTGTATGATATGTACGGTGTTTGATTATATGATTTTATGACTAAAGTGTGATATATTGGGGTAAAATCTTGGGGACACATTGCCTTATTACTACAGTGTAAAAGGATTTTGTTTTCGAAATGTGAACATCTTGTATCTTTGCTTGAAGCTAGCCCAATTATATTTTTGGTTATATTTTCGTGATATAGATATATTTTTTGAGTATGCCAGAGAGATAAGAGCTTAGATCGAATACGAATAATGCTGCCAGTGGGTAAGAAGTTGATGGTGAGATAGTGCATCCTGATGGGTTACCTCATCCTAATTTGCCAGCTGAAGTGGATACTGGGCAAGTGTCGTCAGTTCTACCTGGACTGGTCTTTAGGGACATGACTCCATTGATTCATGCTATGGCTAGAGCTTTTCAAGCAGCTTTGGCTGGAGTGCATGTTCTAGCACTGGTACCGGCAATAGCTGTTAATCTAGGACTTCTGTTGGAGCATTTGTATAGTTTGGGAGGTACTGAGTTTAGAGGTTTAGCTTCTGAGGTAGCTGAGGAGTGGTTTGTGAGTGCCGAGAGGATTCTTGATTAGATAGAGTGCACAGATGTGCGTAAGCTGGGTTGCATTGTATCCTTACTTCAGGGAGATGTCCATAGTTTGTGGACTACCATTATAGCGGGAATGGCATCCATAGATATGACTTGGGAATTCTTCGATGCTATTTTTCGGAGGAAGTATTTGGGTACTCGGTAACATGATGAGAAGAAACGTGAGTTCATGCCTTTGGTTTAAGGCAATATATCTATTTCAGAGTATGAGGTTTAGTTTGTTCGATTGAGCCAGTATGCACCTAAGCTGGTTCTTGATTAACGACAACAATGTGATCGTTTTTGATATGGTTTGGTCAAGGATGTTAAGACCTATATGTTTGCTTCAGACTATACTAATTTTGATGTCTTGGTTAGCCGAGCCAAGGATATTGTTTAGAATTTAGGTTGGTCTTCTCATTCTAGGGGCTCGAGTTTTGGTAAAAGAGTTGTAGAACTGGATGTTTGTGGTGGTCGGTTCAAGAAGAATTAAGATAGAAAGTATCAGCCTGATTAGATACGTGGTAGAGGTAATGTCGAACATGGACAGCAGGGTCAAAACACCTATACTGGAATACCCGAGTGTAGGTGTTGTGGTAAATGTCATTCGGGAGAGTATTAGGCTACACATAATACATGTTGGAGTTGTGGTTTGTAGGATTATTTGAGACGTGATTATCCCCAGATGGCTAAAGATGGACAAACTCCTGTACCTATTTTTGCACTGCAGAGAGGCCATGGTCGTGGACGAGGTAATTTTTAGTGTTGGGAGAAAGGTCAAAGGACTGTTGCTCATACAATGGCTATTCAACCTGAGGGTGGTGTACCTGAGAGGATCTATGCGCATCGTGAGGGAAGAAATGACATAGATGTGATTGCAGGTAGTTTTACTTTGCAGTCTATGTCATTACTTTATTAGAATGATTATAGTTCTACACATTCATACATCTTGAGCGAACATGCACGTTTGCTTGATATACCTGTAGAAGTACTAGATGTGGGTATGCGAGCAACTAGTTTTTTTGGAGAAACATTAGTTGCTAGGAGGTTGTTTAGGAGATGTCCTTTGATGGTTCAAGGTCATGTGTTTATGGTTGATATGATGGAGTTGTCGTTTCATGGTTTTGATGTAATCCTGGGTATGAATTGGTTGACCGAGCATATGGTTGTGTCGATTTTGAAACCAAGCGAGTTTGTTGAAACTTGCTGATAATTATGAGGTGATGGTTGTGGGCGAGAATGTTAAATACTTGTCCAATGTGGTTTCGACTTTAGAAGCGCCGAAGTTGTTGGAGCTTGTATGTCAAGCATATCTTGTTTATGTTATGAACCCAAATATGAATGAGGTACCTGTTCAGGATATATGTATCATATGTGATTTTACAAGAGTTTTCTGGAGGAGTTGCCTAGGTTACTGCCAGATAGGGAAGTAGAGTTTTGTATTGAGACATGTGGAGATGTAACTTCGGTGTCGATTACTCTATATCACATGGCGCCAAAAGAGTTGAAGGAGTTGAAGATGCAACTTCAGGAGTTGCTGGATCGTGATTTTATTAGACTGCGTGTTTACCATGGGAGCACCTATAATACCCTAAAATCTGGTCTAGTTGAAATAGGGTTCCGACAATCAGAAATTCTATATCAAAAAGGTCCAAATATTGCCTTGACTTTAATTGTTGAGCCAATTTATAGATCTTGGACCTAATTGAATCTATTGAAAATAATTTAGTGACTAAATTGTGAAAATTAAAAGTTTGAGGGTAATAGTGCAAGGTTTGAAAAGTCGAGGGATTACCCTCGTAATTTTCCCATTTTTAAGATGAAACACCTCCTAGCTTGCAACCCATTCACGTAAATGGAGCATGGGTAATGTCAAAAGATGACAATGGGGTGTAAGTAATTATTGTTCTCTTAAAATGATTGGAAAAGAAATTGGTTTCCTCACTAGGAGGTAAACCATCCGGCCATTAAGCCTCATAGAGCGAAAGTGTTCTTAACACTTTTTATCACATCCCTCATTTGTCTTAGGTCACCACCTAAACCATCTTTTCCCTCTTTACTTTCCTTTTTGGTTGGAAGCAAGCACCTCCATTATCATCCCTTACCTCAAGCTTAAGCTGGCACCTCTATTGCTAGTTCAAGTTTTCTTTGATCTCATTACACCATTGAATAGCCCTTGGATTGGTAAGCTAGAGCTCCCAAACAATTCTGTGAATCCATGGATTATTGAAGTTTAATTTTAAGTTTAAACTCTTGAAGACCATAGTTGCACCCATACTTCATAAGCTTAAATCCATGGAAGTTTTGTTAGTCAAAAGCTACTAAAAGTTTAGATATTGATTTTGAGTTCATAGTATTGATTCTAACATCTCCTGATTATTTTATCTAGCTCAAGTGTTGGAGAAAGGAGGACCATCATCTCCTTCAAAGGCTAGGGACAAAGGAATTGTCATCCGAGAGCCTTGAGAGCTTCGGAAGATAAGGTGAGTATAGTCGGAGTCTCGAGAATAGGTTAGGTGCCTTTCTCGATCTATTGGATATTGATTATTGCATTGCTAACCTTTCGTATTAAGGATACTGCATAAAACATTGTTGGAGGCCATATTGGTAAGTATTGGTGAGTATTGCATCGAATCATTGTCCATAACATCGTTATTGTTGTCATCAGAATCATTAAAATATTGACATATAGAAATATTGATCATTGGCTATTACATATTTTATCGAAACATTATATTGAATCATAGCCATTGGAATATCACTATCGAAATATTGCTATTGGATTATTGATAATGAATCATTTTCATTAAACTATCAATGTTGATCCATTGTTATTGAAATATTTCTACCGGATCATTGTACCGAATCATTGCTATTGAAACATTGTTATTGGACCATTGTTATTGAACCTTGGATTCAAGTGGACTTTGGATACAATTGGCATGGCATAGAATTCATGAGCTCATTGGTACGGGTGGCTACGACCTTTATTGTGGTGAGGCGGAGGTATGTTGTGTTTTGGTCATAAAGGTGAGGCAGAGGAACAAGACCACTGTCAATTTGGTGAGGCGTAGGAATTCGCGTATCCACACTCACTACATCGATCCAAGGAAAAACCTATTTCTACTGATCATTGTTATTGCCTAAATATTGCTATTGCATAGATTATTGCCATTGCATCGTTTATTGTTATCATATTGAACATAGACCCAAACATATGGTCATATTGTTACTATTGATGTTTTTGAAGCATGGTTTAGATGCATTCATTGCAATTTGTATTGTTTATGACTACCTCACTAGGCAAAGTATGCCTAATGCATTCATTCTACATGCATTTCAGGTTAACAAGGTTTGGAGTCAAGATCGGGCTAACTCGAGGTTTTGGCAAGTCATCAAGTTGTTAAAGTAAAGTATGTCTATCCTACAAAGTCTTAGTGTAATGCCCCAGTTTTGGGCCTAGGCATTTTCTAGGTTGATTAGACGGTCCGATGGACCGGATTAGAGGATTCGAGTTGGTTTCGGGATTAATCTGAAATAAATATTTTTAAGTGAGGAAAAATATGGAAAAATATCATTATTTAATATGTAGATGATTTTGGTAAAATCAATTTTGGAAAATGGAGTTTTGAAATTTGACATTTTGGCTAGTGACCAAAATGTAAAGATTGAAAAACTATTTTTAGTGACTATTTTTTAAAAGGGTCAAAACTTAGAATCTTTAAGGAGCTATTTGGCCAAAGCTAATATCAGACTTTTCTCCTTAATTGGCTATTTTAAAAAGGTTTTAAAGGGGTATAAATAGTCTTGGAGAATTAATTTTATAATTAATTTCTAAAAACAACTTTACGTAACTAAATTTTCTCTAAAAGACTTTCTCTCAAATTCTCTACATCCCAATACTGTTTTCTTCTTCAAAATCCTCAGGTAACTTCTTGATTTCTTCAATCTTTTGGTCTCAAATGAGTTCCTATGATTTCCTATCAAAACCTTATTGTTTTAATCTTGTTTTCTCTGTAAATCAATCCAATTAAGGGAAAAGTCAGCATTAGAGGTGAGCTCCGTTCTTCTCCTCTAATGAATGGTTCTTTACTGAAATTCTCAAGTTATTGATCCTTTACAAATGTTTTCTAATGTGTTTTAATGATTTAATTATGGAAAATTGGTTAAATCAAGGTCTAATTGATGAGATTGATTGATTTTTGTATTAGATCTGTTCTACTATGTTCTTGATTGGATTATAACATGATTCTGATGTTTTATAATGTTAATAAGTTGATTTTAGCATTGGAATCCCGAAACTAGGTAAATCTCTAATCTTCTAGGTTGCTAGTTATGAGTTTTTGAGGAGTTGTGTATGTTTAATAGATGTTGGAGGTATAAGGATGATGTAAATGTGTTTTTGGATGTTAATTGATGATAATTGTTGGATTAAACCATTAGGTTTTGGCTGGGTTAAGTTTGGAAGGTGTTTGATGTTGTTTTCGGTTGTTGTGGAGGGAAATTGGTTAGGATTTGACGAGGATTTGTGTGAATTGATGTTGTTGGGCTGTTGAATGAATTTGGATGCATTGAATCCTCTGTTTTTGTGTGGTTAAAGCAGGGGAAGTTGGTCCTCAAGCTTGAAGTGAGGTTTTTGAAGCCCTGGGGGCTTGGATTCGCATCGGCGATCAAGGTTTTGCGTATTCGGTGAGTGAGAACATGGTTTACAGCTTTTCAAAGGTTTGAAAGTTGTGTTTGGGAGTTTAGATTAAGCTTGAAACGCTGGTCTAAGCTCAGAAGTATGTAAAGGATGATTTGTTTATCGTTCCCGGTTTGACAATTGGTTTTGATGCACTTGTTTTGATGATTTGATTTCTCACTGTAATATGCATGTTTTGAGCATGGTTTAATGCTGAAAAATGGTTATATAATGATGATGATGCATTTGGAAGTAATGCATGTTTTGATAATGTTTTTGAACATTGGTTAATGCATGGTTGAATATATTGGATAAATGGTTTTGATTGATGCATAAGAAAATAGTGAGTTAATGTTAATGAAATTAATTATATTGGCAATTGATGTGGTTTAAAATGTTATCGAGTATATTTGGCCAGCCATAGGATTGATAGTGCACTATAAAAAGTCGCCTTGTATGTTGAGGGGCTTTATCCAAGTACCCTAACAGTTGAGGGGTTATATGGTACCGAAGACTCTCGTTAGTGGATTATGCATCTAACTGATGATTTGGGTTGTGATTATACACGATAATGTTTGTACCTTGAATTCTAGTTGAGATGGCATGGAGTGTTGAGAGGACACTTGTTGAATTTGTGTATCCGATGTAATATTTTGTAAAGTGGAACTTGGTTGATGATCACTTGTAAGCCAATATAATTGATGATGTATCATGTGATGGATTATGCTGCATAATGTTGGTTTATACATGTTTTACTCTTTAAGCCTTGCATTTGGTAGTTATGCATAGGAAAGCTTAAATTGAGTGTAGCAAATGGGATTTTGCTGTTAATCCATGATACATGTTGCATATGGTTTAATATGCATGTTTTGTAAATGTTAAGTGCATGGTTTCTACAAGGCATGATGATGTTAATGATGATTTAAAAGTAGTTTTCAAAGTCGATTGTTAAATGGTTTTAAATGCATTGATGGTGGTTTGTTTTAGATCACTCTCACTAAGCCTAGTATTTTTACGCTATCTTTTTCCATCAATATAGAGAATTAAAGGGTTGGAAGCAGCGAGAAAGCAAGGAAGAATCCAAGGACTTGATCTTGAATGTATGGTTTCAATTTAGATTCGTAGTAATAAAGGCAATGTGGTTCATTATTGTTTGGAGGGTTGTTTTGCTAAACTCCCTGCTTGTGCAAGTTTTAAATGTTGTTTTAGATTGGTTTAACGCTTAAAATGCTTGACGTGTGCTTGGATTTATGTTTCGGATGTTTCAGATGTTGTGGATATTTGAATTATGCTTGATTTATTTGTTTTAAATGCTTGTATGATTGTGTCAAGTATGCCTTTGATGTTTTATGAGGTTTATGCAAGGTTTGGGAATGTTTAAAGTGAACCAAAGTGTCATATGTTGGACCTAGAGGTCATTATAGGCCTTCATGTATCGGTACGAGTCCCTTGGTTTCGGTACACGAGGTCTGGGAAGGCTTAGAGCAGCGAAAATATAAAAAGGGTACCGGTATGCCTAGCCACCGTATCGGTACGCCTAGAGGAAAATATACACTGGTTCTGGTACACAGGCTCCTGTACCGGTATGCTCTTTAGCTAGTAGAACTTGGTTTTCAAAATTAATCCTTAAGGGATCGGTACGAGGGTAGAATCGTATCAGTACGGGTTTTCTTGACACACCATATTGATACAGGGTATATCTGTATCGGTACGCAGTGTATTTCTTTAGGTTTCTTCCTACTAAAGTTCAAAAATGTGTATTTTAGTCCCTAAATGTTATGTATGCAATTAAATAAGTTTGGATGATTGTTTAAAGCTAGATTTTGACATGTGAATATAAAATTGGATTAATGAAGGATTGGTAACTTGGATTTTAATTAAGCACTTGTAATTTGTGAAAATTACATTTTCGTCCCTAAAATGCATGATTAGCAATTGAACTCGATTTTGCAATTTGATTGCAATGTTAACGTATCCACTTATGCATGTTCACCTTAGGATCTAAATTGATACATTTATATAAGATAAAAAATATGACCTGATTTAGGTTATTAGTCCGGGTTTGCTTCAACAAACCTAATATGGCTCTTTTAGCTCGGTTTCAGCTAGACTACATTTTTTTGGTATCAAAGCTAGGTTTATGAAAACTTGGGATGTTGTTGATGATTGTTCATTGTTTCTTGCTATGCACGGTGATTGTTTATACGTATGGTGATTGCTATATACTATGTCAGTATATTCCTAGGGACATATTGCCTTATTACTATAGTTATAAAATGATTTTTGTTTGAAATGGAAGTTTTGGATCCTTGCTTGAAGCTGGCATGATTGTTTTTGTTTTGGTGTAATTATCATGCCTTAGATACATTTTTATATGATACCATCGAGGAAAGAATTGTGATCGAGCACGAGTGCTACTGCCGAAGGGCAGAGAGTTGAGGGCGAGATAGTGCATCCTAAGGGGTTGCCACCTCCTCCGCCTAATACCCCTGAGGGAGTATAGCAAGTACCACATGCACCACTTGGTCTGGTGAATTGTGATATAACACCTTTGATACAAGCAATGACTGGAGCGTTTTAGGCTACGATGGCTGGAGTACATGTACCTACGATGGCACCAGATGCCGCTGCTAATCCGAGGTTGCCGTTAGAGCATTTGTGTAGTCTAAGAGGAGTTAAGTTTAAAGGGTTGGCACTGAGGCATCTGAGGAGTGGTTTGCTAGTACGAATTAGTTTTCTGATTAGATGGGTTACAATAATGTTTGTAAGATGGGGTGTGCGGTGTCCCTGTTGCAGGGTGATGCTTATAGTTGTGGACTACTGTAATTATAGGCACGGAACCCGGTGATGTGACATGGGAGTTCTTTCAAGCTGCCTTTAGAAGGAAGTATCTAGGAGTTAGATACTTGGATGAGAAGAAACGAGAGTTCATGGCCTTGGTTCAGGGTAGTATGTTAGTATCTGAGTACGAGGTACAGTTTATGAGGCTGAGTCAGTATGCGTCTGAGTTGGTGTTGGATAAGAGGCATCGCTGTGATCGATTCTGTTACAGATTGGTATAAAATGTTAAGATATATATGTTGGCCACTAACTATACGGATTTCGATGTGTTGGTTACACGAGTGAAGGATATTGAGCAGAAACTGGGTTTATCTTTTCGTTCGGTAGGTTTTAGCTCTAGGAAGAGAGTTGTGGATTTTGGTTTCGGTGGTGGTTAGTCTAAGATACACCGTGATAGGATGTATCACCTTGAGCAGAGACGGGGTGGAAGCAATGCTGGGCGCGGGCCGCAGGGCTAGGCTACCCAGGTTAGAGCATTACATAATGCCTGTTGGGTATATGGATCGCGAGATTACATGAGGTGAGACTGTCTACGTTTGGCCAGGGAAGGACAAGATTCATCGGCTGTTGTTGCTAATTCTTGCTAGAGTTATGGTTTTGGGATCATTTGAGACGTGATTGTCCGTTGCTGGCTAGGGGTAGACAGGCACATGCACCTGTTGTTGCACCATAGAGAGGATGTGGGCATGGTCGAGGTAATTTCTTGCGAGCAGAGGAAAAAAAGAGGACTGTTGCACATACAGTGGCAGTTTAACCTGAGGGTGATGGACCAACAAGGTTCTATGCGCATCGCGAGGGGAAGAATGACACTGATGTGATAGCAAGTACTTTTACCTTGTAGGCTATGTCATTACTTTCTCTGATAGATTCTGGTTCTTCTCATTAATATATTTTGCATGAGCATGCGCATTTGCTTAATATACCGGTAGAAATGTTAAATGTGGGTATGAAAGTAACAAGTTCTTTTAGAGAGACGGGTGTTACGAAGAGGTTGTATAGGAGATGTCCTTTGAAGGTTCAAGGTCATATATTTGCGGTTGATTTGATAGAGATGTCGTTTCATGGCTTTGATGTGATCTTGGGTATGGATTGGTTGACTAAGCATGGGGCTGTGGTCGAATTTGTAACCAAGCAAGTTTCATTGAAACTTGCCGATGATTATGAAGTGGTGGTTGTGGGTGAGAATGTTAAGTTCTTATCTAATGTGGTTTCGGATTTGGAAGTGCAGAAGTTGTTGGAGTGTGGGTGTCAAGAATATTTGGCTTATGTTATGAACCCAAATATGGAAGAATTGGGGACTAAGGATATCCGTACCATTTGTGATTTTTTGGGGGTGTTGCCTAGGTTGCCGCTAGATAGAGAAGTAGAGTTTTGTATTGAGACGTATGCTGATACGACTTCGGTGTCAATTACACCGTATCGCATGGCACTGAAGAAGTTGAAGATGCAATTTCAGGAGTTGTTGGACCGTGTTTTCATCAGACCTAGTGTGTCACCGTGGGGTGTACCGGTGTTGTTTGTGAAAAAGAAGGATGGCACTTTGAGGATGTTCATTGATTATCGGCAACTGAACAGGTTGACGATTAAGAATAAGTATCTTTTGCCACAAATTGACTACTTTTCCGATCAATTCTGGGGTGCTATGGTATTTTCTAAGATCAATTTGAGATCTAGATACTATCAGTTAAAGGTTCATGATAAAGACATGCCGAAGACTACTTTTCGTATGAGGTACGGGCATTATAAGTTCTTAGTGACGCTGTTCGGTATGGGTGGAAGCGTATCGGCATGAGCTTGCATAACTCGACCCAGGTTAAAGGGGGTACCGATACGGCTTGAGCTGTATCGGCACGGGTTCTTGAATTTGGAATTTTGACTATAGCTGAGTATCAGTACAAGTTTAGGGCGTATCGATCCCTTCCTTGTACAGATAGCCTCGTACCGATACGTATGTTTGTGTATTGGTACTCATTTGCGTTGCTGGAATCTGGATATTGAGTTAAGGCCTCGCATACTGATATCCCGTATCGGTACGTGTACAGTTTTTTGTAACTGTATTAACGGTCATTAGTTTATCGATACGGCAGGACCCATATTGATACGATCCCTTAATGCAATAACCAATTTACTGAATTCAACTAAGGTGTATCAGTACGGTCTAGTGCGTACCGATACCCATACTGCTAATCCTGTTAATAAGGGTTAAAACAATATTTTGGAACTTTACAATTTGGTCACTAAATCTTGTAAGGTTAAATTGAACTAGTAAATGAATTTCGAACGATACGAAAATTTACAAATACACTTTCTATAGCTCGAACTATGTTGTGGTAGGCTTAATTTCTTAAATGGACCCTTAATTTATCAAAATTATAGTTTAGTCCCTAAAACTTTAAAAGTTTAAAATTGGTCCAAAATAGATAATTGATGTATTGTACCGAACTATCGATCTTAAGGCACTAATTATTGTATCTCCTTAAGCATAGAATCTCATCAAATTACTGATTATTGAATAGAATATTATATTATTCATCGGTAACACATTCTGACCCAGATTCCTACCAGGCCAGGAAGAGGTGTTACATTTGTGGTATCAAAGCTAGAGTTTAGTCAATTCTAAGACTAAACTACAATCTATGGTATTGTTATTGCATTGCATTATGCCACCTAGGAGTTAATTATTGTATATTGTGACTTGCCTACTAACCTGATCTCTTTACTTATAGATGTCTGGCTCTAATGAGGCTCGTATAGAAGAGTATGTTACTGACTTCTCGACGAGGAGATTAGGGGGTGATCCTCTATATCTGCAGAACCCTCTAGCACAAGACCCTGACCTGAAGGTGCAGATTGCTCAAACTGAATGCTACCGAAACATGGCTGGCATTTTCAAATTATTCATGACATCGATGAAGGCTGAGCAAACTCCCCAACCTTTCATCGCTACTGTCTAATATACATGAGCTCCTATTGATAAGCTATCTTAGCATCGAGCCTACTCCTTTACAGGTCGAGATGATGATGACCCTAAAACTGTTGAGCATTGGTTGGATAACACCCTAAGAATTCTGACCGAACAGCTGTAGTGTTATGATGAACACAACTCGAGTGTGCCCTCGCATTGCTGGCTGATGAGGCCCTTTATTGGTGAGAGACTACGATTCTCACATTCCCGTAAGAAGCTTTGACATGAGAGTTCTTCCTATGAGAATTTTGAAAGAAATATATCAATGAATTTTACGTCACTGAGAAACATGACATCTTCCTCCATTTGAAACATGGTGAACAACTTGTGGAGCAGTTTATCCATGATTTTTGCAAGCACTGCAAGTATGGTGCTGAATACATCAAGAGTGAGGAAGAGAAGTGCATGAAGTTCATTAATGGACTAAATGATAATCTACGTCCTATATTTACCACATTGGGCATTATCAACTTATAGGACCTTATGAACAGGGTCAAAGCCACTGAAGCTACACAAAGAGCCCAGAAGACTGGTGGGTCAAGCAAATCTGAGAAGAGATATTGAGATGACTCCCGTCCTCCAAAGTTTTATAAGAAAGGAAAGTATCATGGCCTGAAGCAAAATGTGTATTCACAGCCTTCCCGCTCTAGGAACATTGCTAGACCTTAGGCCGTGACTTAGTTTTTTGCTATGACTAACTCTGTTGATAGCACAAGTGATTCTGGATGAGGGGCACCATTACCTATTTGTAACTTCTTCCCAAATAGACATCTAGTAGGACAATGTTGTAAGAAGTATGGAGCGTACTTTTATTATGGCGAGGTGGGCCATCTTATTCATGACTGTCCTAAAAGTATTGCTAGATCTTCTACTGCATCAACAAATCTTTCATCCCCTAGATAGTCCTTTTGAGGCAAAGGAGCAAAACGAGGATCATCAGGGAGACCCAATGGCTCTATTAGGGCATCGAATAAGCTAGAATCGAAGGCTCGAGCTCAGATGTATCATTTTGAGAAGCAGAGAAGAAGAAGATGATCCCGACATCATTGTAGGTACCATTAAATTATTTTCAGATCATGTCTATGCATTATTTGATCCTAGATCTACCCATCCTTTATAAGTACCGTGATAGTAAAATAATATAAGCTATCTTGTGAACCTATTGTATCGAAGATCACCGTAACCAATCCTTTAGGTGATAGTGTCACCATAAGCCTTGTGTGCAAACTTTGTCCCTTAATGATTCAAGGAATTCCATTTTTGACCAATTTGTTGGCATTACCAATTCACAAATTCGATGTTATATTGGGTATGGATTGGCTCAGTGAACATCAAGCTTGGGTAAATTGTGGCAAAAAGAAACTGTACCTCTGGGGTCTTGGCAAAGAAGCATCACGTTGATGAATTCAAGGACTCTATCATTATGCACCTTGTCTTTGGAAGCCAAGGAAGAACCTCAACTACAAAACATTAACACCATAAGTGAATTCCCTGATATTTTCCCAGACAAACTTCCAAGTTTACCTCTCACTCGTAAAGTAGAGTTTGGCATCAAAGTGCAACCTGGAACGAACCCAGTTCCTATTGCACCCTACCGTATGGCAGTAGTTGAGCTTAGAGAGTTAAAAACTCAGATTTAAGAGTTGTTGGATAAAGGCTTCATTCAACCGAGTTCTTCACCTTGGGGAGCTCTTATCCTCTTTGTAAAGAAGAAGGATGGTACTATGAGGCTGTGTATTAACTATCGACAGTTGAACAAGGTAACCATAAAAAATAAATATCTATTGCCAAGAATTGATGACCTATTCGATCAGCTTAAGGATGCCTCTGTGTTTTCTAAGATCGATTTAAGGTTAGGGTATTATCAGATGAAGGTTAAAGAATGTGATATACCCAAAATTGTCTTTCGTACAAGATACGGCCACTACAAATTCTTGGTAATACCCTTTGGGCTAACCAATGCACAAACAACTTTTATATACCTAATGAATAGGGTTTTTAGACCCTACTTGGATAAGTTCATAGTGGTATTCATCGATTACATATTGATCTATTCCAAGGATGTTGCTAAACACCGAGACCACCTCCGTATTGTGCTTCAAACCCTTTAGGACAAGCAGTTGTACGCCAAGTTTTCCAAATGTGAATTTTGGCTTACCGAAGTAGCCTTCCTTGGGCATATTGTCTCAGCTTCTGAAATTTAGGTGGACTTAAGGAAAATTCAAGCTAGACTAGACTAGAAGCCAGCGAGAAATATTGTAGAAGTCAAAAGTTTTCTTGGTTTAGCTGCATATTATAGGAGATTTGTTAAAGGATTCTCTATAATAGCATCCCCATTAACTAAACTATTGAGAAAAAAAACTCCTTCTTTTTGGACTGAGGATCAATAGAGAAGCTTTGATCAGTTAAAACAAGTCTTGACTCATGCACCTGTCTTAACCCAACCCGAATATAGAAATGACTACACAGTTTATAGTGATGCTTCGCATCTCGGGTTAGGATGTGTTCTGATGCAAGAAGGCAAGGTTATTGCTTAAGCATCAAGATAGCTCAAGCCGCATGAGATGAATTATCCTATCCATTATTTGGAACTGGCTACGGTTATCTTTGCTTTGAAAATCTGGAGGCATTATCTCTACAGAGAAAAATGTTATCTTTTTACCAACCACAAAAGCCTCAAATATCTTCTGACTCAAAAGGAGTTCAACCTTTGACAAAGGAGATGGATGGAACTCCTCAAAGACTATGATCTTGTCGTTGAAAACCATCCGGGTAAGGCCAACGTTGTTGCTGATGCATTCAACCTCAAACCTCTGCCTGCCCCTCGAGCCATTAATGCTCACTTCTATCTAAGGAAGCATCATTTCCTTGTAGACAAACTCTAGTTTCAGTCTACCATTGTATCGAGAATTAAGACATGGAATAGTCAAGATCCCGAGATTTAAACCCTCGTATCTAGATTGCATAACAATGAGAATTCTGACTTCAAGGTTGATCTTGAAGGGTTATTATATTTCTTTAATCGGGTCTGTGTACCCGATAATGAAACTCTCCGTACTGACAATCTAAAAGAAGCCCACTTAAGTTCTTTCTCTATAAACCCGGGTTCTGTGAAGATGTATAAAGATCTCTGGGAATTATATTGGTGGCCAGGCATGAACAAGCCATAGTTGACTTTGCGTCTAGATGCTTCACGTGCCAACGTGTTAAAGTTGAGCATCGTCTCCCTAACAGATTATTGCAGCCTATTGATCTACCGCAATGGAAGTGGGAGAGGATCACCATGGACTTTGTTAGTGGTCTGCCTCTAACTCCTACAAAGTACGATGATATATGGTTTATTGTAGATCGTTTTACCAAGTCAGCATATTTTTTACCGGTCAAAATAGATTATGGGATTCCTAATTATCTTACTTGTATATCAAAAAAGTTATCCAAATCTATAGAGTACCAAATTCTATCAACCGTCAGTTTGCATCTCGATTTTGGAAATCATTGCACGAAGCTCTAGGTACCAAAGTTAATCTCAGTATTGCTTTTCACCCTCAATCTGACGGCCAGTCAAAAAGGGTAATTCAGATTCTAGAAGACATGTTATGTGCCTGTGTTATTGATTTTGGGGGATCATGGGAGAAATTCACCTCTTATCGATTTTTCCTATAATAATAGTTGCCAAGCTTCCATCAAAATGGCCCCATATGAGGCGTTGTATGGCAGACGATGCAGAACTCCTTTGTGTTGGTCTGAACTCGGCGAAGGCAAGATGTTGGGCCCTGACTTACTTTGGGAAACTGAAGAATAGGTT
The DNA here is from genome assembly GCA_019671005.1 of Hibiscus mutabilis. Lineage (NCBI taxonomy): Eukaryota > Viridiplantae > Streptophyta > Magnoliopsida > Malvales > Malvaceae > Hibiscus > Hibiscus mutabilis. The sequence goes on along the minus strand of CM033731.1, from coordinate 33,741,026 downwards.
ACCATTATCCATGATCATTTGAAGGCCTTATGCTGACCTTAGAACAAGGGATATACAATACGAGGTTGGTGAGAAAGCCTTCTTTAAAGTTTCACCATGGAAGAAGATTTTGAGGTTTGGTAAAAAGAGGAAGCTGAATCCCCGATTCATTGGCCTCTTTGAAATTATTGAGAAAGTTGACCTTGTGGCATACTATTTGGCATTACCCTCAGAATTAAGCAAAATTCATGATGTGTTTCATGTTTCGATGCTTCAAAAATAACGCTCTAACCCTTCACATATTATTGAGCTAGAATCTGTGCAGATCCAACCAGATTTGACCTACAAGGAAGAACTGGTTCAAATTCTTGCAAGAGAAGTTAAAAGGCTTTGCAACCAATCTGTATTGTTAGTTAAAGTTCTTTGGAAAAGCTATACCGATGAAGAAGCCACCTAGGAATCGGAGGAGACAATAAAGCAACATTACCCTTACCTCTTCGATCCAGGTAAAAATTCGAGGACAAATTTTTCTTAAGGGGAGAGTTGTAACACCCTAAAAAATGGTATAGTCGAAATAGGGTTTCTCTATTAGAAAGGTCAAAATATTGCCTTGACTTTAATTGTTGCACCAATTTATAGATCTTGGACCTAATTGAATCTATTGAAAATAATTTAGTGACTAAATTGTGAAAATTAAAAGTTTGAGGGCAGTAGTGCAAGGTTTGGAAAGTTGAGGGACTACCCTCGTAATTTTCCTATTTTTGGGATGAATCACCTCCTAGCTTGCTACCCATTCATGTGAAAGAAGCATGGGTGATGTTAAATGATGACAATAGGGTGTAAGTAATTTTTGTTCTCATAAAAAGATTGGAAAAGAAATTAATAAAAAAAGAAATAGGTTTCCTCACTAGGAGGGAAACCATCCGACCATTAAGCCTCTTAGAGTGAAAGTGTTCATAACACTTTTATTAAATCCCCCATTTGTCTTAAGTCACCACCAAAACCATCTTTTCCCTCTATACTTTCCTTTTTGGTTGGAAGCAAGCACCTCCATTATCATCCCTTACCTCAAGCTTAAACTAGCACCTCTATTGCTAGTTCAAGTTTTCTTTGATCTCACTACACTGTTGAATAGCCCTTGGATTGGTAAGCTAGAGCGCCCAAATGATTCTGTGAATCCATGGATTATTGAAGTTTAATTTCAAGTTTAAACTCTTGAAGACCATAGTTGCACCCATACTTCATAAGCTTAAATCCATGGAAGTTTTGTTAGTTAAAAGCTACTAAAAGTTTAGATATTGATTTTGAGTTCATAGTATTGATTCTAACATCTCCCTATTATTTTACCTAGCTCAAGTGTTAGAGAAAAGAGGACCATCATCTCCTTTAAAGGCTAGGGACAAAGGGATTGCCATCCGAGAGCCTTGAGAGCTTCAGAAGATAAGGTGAGTGTAGTCAGAGTCTCAGGAATAGGCTAGGTGCCTTTCCCGATCTATTGGAATTGATTATTACATTGCTAACCTTTCGTATTGAGGATATTGCATAAAACATTGTCAGAGGCCATATTGGTAAGTATTGGTGAGTATTGCATTTAAATATTGCTATTGAATATTGATATTGGATTATTGATAATGAATCATTGTCATTGAAGTATCGATGTTGATCCATTGTTATTGAAATATTGCTACCGAATCATTGTACCGAATCATTTCTATTGAAACATTGTTATTGGACCATTGTTATTGAACCTTGGATTCGAGTGGACTTTGGATACAATTGGCATGCCATATAATTCATGAGCTCATTGGTACAGGTGGTTACGGCCTTTATTGTGCTGAGGCAGAGGTATGTCGTGTTTTGGTCATAAAGGTGAGGCAGAGGTATGTCGTGTTTTGGTCATAAAGGTGAGGCAGAGGGACAAGACCACAATCGATATGGTGAGGCATAGGAATTCACGTATCCACACTTTCTACATCGATCCAAGAAAAAAACCTATTTCTATTGATCATTGATATTGCCTAAATATTTCTATTGCACAGATTATTGTCATTGCATCATTTATTGTTATCATATTGAGCATAGACTTGGACATATGATCATATTGTTACTATTAATGTTATTGAAGCATGGTTTAGATGCATTCATTGTAATTTGTATCGTTTATGACTACCTAACTCCCTATGTACATGCAATTATGTACAATCTACCCTAAATGCAGTCTATATGAGCTTGAAAACATTCAAAAGACAAGTAAAAAGGGCATACAAAATAGTTGATTTACACACTCGTCAAATACCCCAAAACTTGAACTATTTCTTGTCCTCAAGCAATGCAAAATGGAAGCAAGAAAAATAGAAAATACAAATAGTAAACAGCCCATAAGTCCTAAGGTTCCACTAAGCTAGGATTACAAATATTCCAAGTCATGCTGTAGTAGTAATTCTTTCCTCAATTATGTTGATGAGATACAATGCATTAGAGCTTACAGTTTTGTTCCAAAGAGCAAATCTACTTTAGGTGCAGTGTGTGCTAAGATACATGCATTCATCACTTAATAGCCTTAGAGAAACTTAAGGGTTGCTTACTATTGTTGCCTTAGAGCACATTATTTTACTCTTTTTTTTTCTTTTTAAGCTTTAAAAAATGTATCCTTGGGGCTTCAGCTTATCACACTTACTCTTCAGACCTGAAGGTGGAGTTTAGCAAATAGCCCATCCTTGAGCCCTACGAGCAGTGTCATCCTGTGAAGACTTTTATTCACTCTTTGCTAGTACTGTCATTCCTACCAAGGAAAGTTAAATGGTGCAATCACAAATCACCTAGTGTACTAAGATAGCAAGATGCATAGAAGAGTGTCCCTCAACAGTTTTGTTTATATTATTATTTTTCTTGATTTTTCATGGAATTTTTAAGCCTTTATTTTGCTACATATAGCATTTTAGTTCATTCACTTTGATTCATACTTTGGCATCAGAAAGTCAACCTAGAGCTTCCCTAAGGTTTCTTAAGTTTTTAGAGTGCATGCAACATGTGTTTTTAAGGGCTACAATAGATTCATCATTAAGTTCAAAACATTAAGCTCTTAACACAATGCAAAGCATCAACATAGATTCATCATAAGAAGTCGTGATCAATGCCGTAGCAATTTCAGAATCAAAGAAATCATAGCAAAGGGAACCGATCAAACATATTAGGCTATTTACAGGTCCTAATTTTTTTTTAAATTTTAAAATTTTCCTAAATTTAACCTAATATATTTATGGGTATGTACTCCCTTAAACATGAGAAGAGCATTGTCCCCAATGCAAAAAAGAAAGAAAAAACAAATCAAGGAAAAGCAAATATGCAAATGTAGAATAAAGACTAAACTAGACTAAAAATAAAAGAAAAAAGAAAAACTAACCCAAAGAATTATTGGGTTGGTGGTTCCAGAATGATTATGACCTTGAAGTTTGTTTCTTGGCAGGGCGAGAGAAGGCGCCAACATCAGTATCTAGCTGATGTCTTCGTCTATTGGTGAGTGCATGTGCAAGTGGATTCTTGATGGTATGAACTTTCGAAAGTAGCCAACCGAAGGGTGCCTTGAGAATTTTATCCCCTTCCCATTGTGGTACGCCAACCTCTTGGAAGAATGTTGTAAGAAGGCAGGGGAAAGGCAATTCCCTAGTCTTTCGTAAGGACGCGACATGTTCTAAGATGGCCCCATAAATAAGTTCGTAGGGATCTATCAGGCGTCCTTGAAGGATGGAGTAGAGGAGAAACAATCATCGACGGGAGAATGTAGTTAGATTTTTATGGGTAAAAGCCTTGTATTTATAAACCTCGCCCAAAATCTAGTGGTGGAGGTGAGGTTCTACCATCTCACTGCACGAGCATTGGACATCATTCTTTCTCAAGTAGTTCATGCACGATAAAGGTCTCACAAGACCCTATTATCTATTTCAACGGTGGTGTTGGCTACAAACCCGGTGTGTAGTCCTTCTGACATTTTTAGTCGATAATGACAAGTGATGAGTTGTGTGGTGAAGTCCACCTTCACCCCTCGAACAAATACCCAGCCATCGCTATGTTGGCCAAAGTGAGTGTAAAACTCCTTGACCCAGTCAACGTTAATCGGCCCTGGTTGCTTAAAGAAGACCCCACATCTATGGGAACTAATGAAGTCTAACTCTTTACCATCAAATAACAGAGTGCATCTATCATATCGTGTGAGCCCTTCCTTTAGAACAAGGTCTTGAGTTTAAAAGGACTCGTACCGTCGTTTAAATGATGCAGAATAGAGTCAGTTTTAGAGGGTCATCAAAAGGTCTACAGAAGAGTCTGGGTCAAAGTCCTAAAAGGAGTCTGAGGATGGCAGTTGAAAGGAGGGCTACGACTGTTTCTCTGATGTGCCATTGTAAAAGCAAGATTATGGTTGGGCGAATGAAGTTGAAGTTGTCACAGTAATAGAAACTGGTTGCTCTAACAGACTATTGGCTTTGGTGTAATAGGGGAAACTTGGGGGAGAAGGATATGGATGGGCATGAAGGCCAAAGGCTGTGAGAGTGATTGAGGGAAATCAATATTTAATGATGACTATTTTATTTAATGGGAAAGTGAAGTAGGCGACGCGTGGATGGGGTTGCAATGTGTGACAAAGTTATAGGTTATGGTGAAGGGTAAGAATGGTTTTTTCGTGTTTGAATAAACAAAAACCTAAATCTCAACCAGTGCGTAACCAGCCTCTTTCCCGTGTCCTAGGAGAATATTCAACCCTTTGTCTCTTCCTTATAATAACTGCCAAAACACATAAGCATTAAATAAAACTTAAATTAAAGAAGTTATAGAAAATAAATATGGAAATTAAAAATGTATAAAAGTAAAGGATATGATTGAATGCACTAGGCATCCAATAGTGTGACTGAAGATTTGTCACGCTGGACTGGTGCTCCTTTGTAAGACTTCAAACGTTTTCTGTTGACTTTGAAGATTAGGCCATCTTTAAGATCCTTGATGTCCACAGCACCATGGGGATAAACCTTAACAACTTGAAATGGGCCAGACCACCGTGATTTCAACTTGCCTGGGACGAGCTTTAAACGTGAAATGTAGAGTAGAACAGTTTGTCCTTCAATAAAGTGTTGGGGCATTAATTTAGCATCATGCCACCTTTTAGTCTTTTCCATGTATATCTTGGCATTCTCATAGGCATCCCGATGATGCTCGTCTAGCTCGTTCAATTCCAACAATCTTCTTTCCCCAGCTAGTGGACAGTTCATGTTAATTTTCTTAATGGCCCAAAAAGCTTTGTGTTCCAATTTAACCGGTAAGTGGAAGGCTTTTCCATAGACAATTTTATAATGTGACATGCCCAATGGTGTTTTGAATACAGTCCGATATGACTATAGTGCTTCATCCAGCTTCAGAGAGCAATCCCTTCGATTGGGTTTGACCACCTTTTTAAGGATCTACTTGATTTCTCGATTGTATACTGTAGCTTGTCCATTAGTTTGTGGGTGATATGCTGTGGCTATCTTATGGTGGACTCCGTATCGACGCATTGCCTTAGCAATCAACTTGTTGTCAAAGTGTTTTCCCTCATCACTGATAATAGCTCGAGGGACTCTAAAGCGGGTGACGATGTTTTTGTATAAAAACCTTAAATAGTGTTTTCATCTGTAACGCCCTGATTTTGGGCCCAGATGTAATACCCCAAAAATTTTACTAAGTTATATAAGGGTCATTTAGTACTAAGGTTTTGACATAAGGCTAACTTAGTGACTAAAATGACAAAAGATAAAAGTTAGTGACTAAAATGAAAAGTTGGTAAAGTTCAAGGACCCAAGTGTAAATTTTCCCAAAGATGATTTTTATTCAGTATGAGGGTAAATTCGATCAGAATAAGGATTTTGGTAATAGTTTTGGAGGTTAGAATGCATTAGAAAATATAAAATTTTGATCGAATAAAATTGTTAAGCATGCTCAGATTAGAGAAAAGTTTCGGGTGACCTTTTGGGAAGTGTCACATAATAGTATGTTGATTAGTAAAAAGGACTCAGAATAAGTGAGAATGATTCATATAAATGCTTCATGAAGGATTTTCAAGAAAGATGCTACCCGATAAAGATTTTGGGTAATTATCGGTATTTTTGGATCGAGTCAAATTTCTAAGTTTTACTTTATTAAATGGAGGATTTTATATGAAAATATGAATTTATTCATGGAATTAGGGAAATATATGATTCCTGAATTATAGTTGATAGTTCGATAAAGGAAAAATCGTAAAAGGTGAAAATCGGGAAATTAGATAGAACAAAAATCATAAATGATATTTTATGATTATTTAATGATGATGGCCAGTTGGATTGGAACGAACCTAGTTCAAATGTAATGGGATGGCATAAATTTGAACTAGATGTAATTTTTATTTAGTTAAGGGGGCAAACTTGGAAAAAGGTAAAAAATGAATAAAAAATTCATTTTTACTTTTACAAGTGGCAAATTCTAATTTATTATTAGAATATGAGTCAAGTTTGATGAACAATTTGTTCATCTTTCTTCTTGCATTTCGAAAGCAAGGAAAAAATAAGGGAAAAATTTTCCTAGCCATTTTCAAGGCTTTTGATCAAGAATTCAAGCAAGGTTCTTTGAGGTAAAGTGATCTACTCTTCGTTCTCTACATTTTGATAGTAAAATTTTATGGAATTATAAAGTTTTGGATTAGGGTTTGAAGAGAGATAAATTAGGGTTTCATGGAAAATTTATGGAATTCAAGTAGTAGATGTTGAATTAAGCTTAGTTGTGATGAAAACAAGCTCGAAATCAAGTTAATTTCATGTTGGAAGTTATAAACCCTAATTTTGAATTTAGGGATTTGTTAGGGTTTTGAGAATTAAGGATGAAAATGGTTAGATTATGATGTTTGAAGCATTATATTGATGATGGAAGTTCAATTTTGATGTTTGAAGGTCAAATTCCCTTTAGGGACTAATTCGAAAATTTGAAGAAAATTTGGGACTAAATTATCAAAATTTAATTGATGATGGAAATGAATATAAAATAATGTTTCAAGCTTGAATTGAAAATTTGGGACCAAATTATATATTTTAGAAATGTTGAGGACCATTTTAGCATTTCCAAGAAATTAAGGACTAAATTGTAAAAAAATATTTTTGGTGATGAAAATAGTGGAATTGTGATATTAGAAGCTTATTTTAGCATTTTGGGACCAAATTGAATATTTGAAAAGTTTAGGGACCTATTCGGCTATTTAAAGAAATAAGGGTATGGTTTTGGAAATTTTATTTTGAAGGGAGACTGATCTGTAAATTGTTGAAATTATGATCAAATTAGATTGAATTGATGAAAAATGACCATTTTGGCAAGAATGAGAAAGTAAAGGATTAAAATGGAAGAATTGAAAATTAAGGCATGAATAGTTGCCAAATGTTCAAAATGGTCACTAAGGACCCAAAATGAGATACATGGAAAGCATTAGTATTTTATTTGGCAATGTTAGACTTGAATTAAGTGTATAGTAATAAGTATATTCGATTGATTTCTACAGTTTCAAAAAAATACTGGGGAAGGTACAAGCATTCAAGGAAACAAAAAAGATTAATGAGTAAGCTTAGCGAGGCAAGATAATAAATGGCCCAGGTGAATGCATTTATATGTTTTGAAATGTATTTACTAAACTTTTATAAATTCTATTTATTTGATTTTAATAAAATGATAACATGGTTTTTATATAAGTTATATGATGATTCACAGACAAAGGAAAAAGTTTAGTACATGTTGAGGTATGAATTTCCCTATTATGTTTTATTTTGATAAGTTATTATTGAATAATGGTGATATATGAATTATTTATCAAATGATAATTTACAAGTCAATTATATGAAATTATTTGCCCAAGTTTATGATAGAGAGTTATAGTATAGCGGCACTTATGTGTCTATATGTTTCTGGCACTTTATGTATCTATATGTTATCGTCACTTCTGTGACTAGTACTCAAGGAGTATCGACCTTGCATACTTTAGTTTCTCTTTATACAAATTCTTGGGCTAATTATAAAGTAAATGTATATGAAATTCACCATTTCTTATATGTGATTGTTTATAAGTATATGAAAGATTTGATATGATTTTGCTTAGCCATGTTTTCATTTATTTCGATACTTATTTTATGATTATTTATAATGCCTCACTAAGTTATACTTAGCGTGTGATTGTTTCACGCGTAGGAAAAGAGAAACGTTGGGAGTAAGGAGCATTAGCGAATATCATCAATCGAAAACATGTACATCAGTATCAGTAATAAAATTTTTATGTTGTTTGATATTTACTAGTCAACATGTATAGTATAATGTGAAGCCTGCTCTGATATGAATCGTATTTTATTTAGAATCTGAATGATTTTAAATTAGGCAGTTTTCAGGCAGCTTTATTATTGATATGTTAATGGATCAAACTGTTAAGTTGCTGCCTGAATCTAGGTTCAAAACTGAATGCGAAATTATTAAGTTTAAATTGTATGCGGTTAACTATTTTTACAGTCAAAGATAAGATTTTCTTAATATTAAAGAATTATTTTACAAGTATCATGTGACATCCCTAACTCTTATTCAGCGATGAATATGGGAAAAATGGGTGCTACGATTCGGGAGAATCGGATTAGGCAATTTGAGCTAGTTTTGGGAATTTAATCTTAATAAATTGTTTTTGGCTTAAAATGAAATATGGAAAAATGCTAGAAATACCTAATTAATATTTTAAGTATTTTAGTAAATTCAATTTGAAGGAATTAAGTCTGATTTTGGGACATTTTGATCTGGTGACTAAAATGTAAAGTTTTCAAAACAGTGTTTGGTGACTAAATCGTAAAGGCGTCAAAACTTAGAATCTTTAAGGATCTAATTAACCAAATGTTTTATCCTATTTTACCTTAATTTAGGCTATTTTAAAAAGGTTTTCAAATGGTTTTACTAATAAAATAAAAGGGAATTAATAAAAAGGATTTTTAATTTCACAAATCATTTTCTCACGTAACTAACTTTGCTATCACATTTCTGTCAATTTTCTCAATAGCCCAACTATCAAATTCTTTACAAAATTTCCTGGAATCAATCTCTTTTGATTTCCTACTTGATTTCCTTGATTCCTACAACAAAGTCTACTTGGATTTCAACCAATCTTTGCCAATTAAGGGAGAAAACAACAATTAAAGGCGATTTCGTTTCTCTCCTCTAATTAAAGACTCTTTAATGAAATTCTCAAGTTCTTGATCATTTACAATTGATTATTTTTATGTGTTTATGATTTTATCAAGATTTTATGGATTAAATTGTGTTTTGATGAGAAAATTGGAAGAATATTGTTACAGATTTGTTTTGCCTTGATTCTAACTATTTTAGAACACTTAATATATGTGTTTTAATGTTAAAGGAAGAAAGTAATTAAAGAAAACCCGAAACTATGTGAATTGCTATTTTCTAGGCTGTAAATAGTTAGATTTTGGTGCGATCTTGGTGTTGTAGAGTTGCTGGAGGTATAAGGACGTTATAATGATGTTTTTGGATGTTAATTGATATTGTTAAGATGTTAAAATCAATAGGTTTTGGCTGGGATTTGTTTTGCTAGAGTTTGGGGATGATTTCAGTTGTTTTAGAATGGTGTTTGATGGTTTTAAGTGAGGCGAAGTGTTGTTTGTTGGTTGCTGGAAATTAGAGATGCATGGAAGTGCATTACTCGTCTGTTTTTGTTTGGGTAAATCAGGGGAGTTGAATCCTTTAGCTTTTGGAGAGGTTTCAGAGGCTCTAGAAGCTTAATTGAGCATCGACAAGTGGATCGCTTGGTTGTCGGTGAGTGGAAAGGTGTTATACTGCTTTTAAAAGGTTTGAATATGGTTATTGGGAGTTTAGAATAAGTTTGAAACACTTATCTAAGCTCGGAAGTAAGTATTGGTTGAGCTCTCTCTCGTTTCCTGTTTTGCAAAATACAATCTCATGTACATGTTTATGATTTTGATTACCTACTGTTATATGCATGTTTTAGAAATGAAAGATGTTGCAAATGATCATATATGATGATTATTAAGTATAACCAATGGTTTATGAAATGATTTTTGATAATGCTAGAATACATGGTTTAATTTATTGGAAAATGGTTTGATTTGATGCATATGTAAAACAATGAGGTGATGTGGTTTTATTGAATATATTGGCAAGTGGCTGAGGTTAAATGTTATCGGATATAGTTGGCTGGCCATATGGCTTAAAGTGCACTATAATAAGTCGCCTCATTGTGTCAAGGGGTTAATTGTGCCGTTTTCTCCACCATGAGAACCACAATAGTCGAGGGGTTAATTGTGTCGTTTTCTCTCACTGGTGGATTTATATGTTATAATCGTTGAGGGCTGCTGCAGTTCGAGGATGTATGTGAAGTGGTCGAAGGAACCACTTGGGAAATCCGTGTATACGATGTGATTTTATAAATTGAACGGAACTTGTTCTTGAGTCACTTGGAAGCCAATATTTGAGATAATGTATCATGAGAAATGGATTATGTTTGTATAAAGTGGTTTATACATGAAATGTTCTTTAAGCTTGCTATATAGAGTTTTGGCACCTGAAGCTTAAATTGAGGTTTGAGATAGAATCCATGATACATGTGTTGTAAATGATTTACATGTGCATATTTTGCCAGAATTGAGAAGCATGAGATGATTTTGGAATGAACATTACAAACTTGTTTTGATATAAAATGGTTTTAAATGCATTGATGAGTGTTTTTGCGATTCCCTCACTAAGCTTATAGCTTATGCTCTCTTTTCTCATCAATGCAGAGAAATAGGCTCTTTTGGACAGCAAGTACGCAAGAGGAGATCCAAGAGTTGAGGCATTTTCAAAGTATGGTTTTATAAATACTAAGTAGTAATAAGAGGCAATGTGACCAAGTTGTATTTGGGAGGTTTATTTTGGATACTCCTTGTTTATACAAGTTATGTTTGATGTTTTGGACTTGTATGATGCTTTATGTTGGTCTTGAGGGGTTGGGAACCAAAATGCTTGCTTGGGTAGAAATCATGCCTATATGATTTATGTTTAGATTTGATATGTTGTGAATGATCTTCTACCATGATTCTGTGTCTGAGGAATTAATGTTTGAGAAGTTTTATGATGACTAGATGTTGATTTGAGTAAGTTAGATTGAGCTAAAGTGTCATATGTTGGACCAAGAGGTCATTATAGGTTTGTCCGTACCGGTACGGGCCCTCAGCGGTTGGTACGCGGGGATCTATCTAGGCTCAATCTGGGTAAAATTTCCTTGCCATACCGATACGCCTAGGGACCGTATCGGTACGCGATGCATAAAATTTAGCTTGGTTTCGGTACACAAGCAACCATACCGGTACGCCTTTTGGCCACTGGAATTCCTTGTTTCGAATATAGCACACCCGTACCAATACGTTTGAGGACTGTATTGGTATACCTTTTGAAAATTACACCATATCGATGCGGTAAGCTGGTGTACCGATACACAGATAGGTAATTCTGTTAAAATGCTTGATGAAGTTTGATTCTTTGCAATTTAGTCCATGTTTCTTGATCATGCAATTGAATGAGTTTAGATGATTATTTTAAGTTGAAATTTAACCTGTATACGTGAAACCTGACTAATTAAGGATTGGTAACTTTAATTTCTAAGAATTGCTTAGAATTATCCATTTTTACAAATTGGTCCCTAAAAGGCTATTCTATGCAATTGGATGTCAATTTGACGCCCGATTGAGTTGCTATAACCCCCTTGACCCGGCCTAGTCGCAAGACCGAACCGAGCGAGACACATTATGTTTACCGAGGTAAACCGTGAAGAAGATATTCAAAACATGTCCATTGTTTTTTCTTTTCTATGTTCATGCTGACCACAGGTGAAATCTCAACTCAATTGGGCATCGATTCGACATCCAATCGGGGTATAATTGCAATTTAGAGACCAAATTGTAATTCTGGTAAATTGCAAGGACTTAACCCCTTTTTATGTTACCAACCTTTAATTAGTCAAATTTTAAGCATACGTGTCAAACATTAGCTCAATATGATCATCAAAACTCATTTAATTGCATCGCAATATTCAGGGACTAAAATGTAATAAAACATAACTTCTAAACATCCAAATAACTGAATTAACGGTTAGCAGTATCGGTAAGCTTACACGCGTATCGGTACGCATTTGCTATTTCAAAATCTCCAAATTCCAGTAGCCAAAACTCGTATTGAAATGCCCTTGTATACCGATACACCTTGCCTATTACACTTACACCGTACCTAAACGGTTCTTCGTGTACTGAAATGCTAAGCCTAGAAAGGCTTACCCGTACCGATACACTCATCCCGCGTACCAAAACACTGGCCTCAAATGGCCTAAGCTCGTACCGAAACACTTGCCCGCAATCCGATACGCTAAGCCTAGAATGGATTACCTGTACCGAAATAGAGACACGCGTACCGATATGCCTGGACCTGAAATGTCCTCTTTGTTGGTTTCACATGCTTTCAAACACACCATAATACCATAACATGCTTCTAACATGAATCCAACACATTCAAGAGTCAAACCACAGCAAAACATCACAGATTCATCAACTATTAATGGCATTTTGCATTGAATATAAAGCAAGAGGCATGCTTCCTAGAATCCAAGCCAAGCAAACACAAAACTCAAAATCAAAGCAACCAACAGTCCAAAATGGCCATTTACAAACCAAGAGCAGCAAACAACATTGCTCAAACAGGGAGTTTAACAAACCACCCCCCAAAACAACAACGGAAACCCCATTGCCCTTATTACTTATAGTCTAATTCAAAACATACTTTTAGTATCAAGTCTTTGGCGATCCCTTGCTTCCTTGCTGCCTCCAAATCTTTAATTATCTGCAATGATGGACAAAGAAAGTGTAACCACACTAGGCTTAGTGGGGAGTGCTCAAAAACAACACACCATCAATGCATTTAAAACTGTTTCTCATCAACACATTGAAATCTCATTTCAATCATGTTTTAGACATCACTTAAATCATCATTTGAACATCCCTTGAAAACCATGCACTTAACACTTTCAAAAACCAGCATAGTAAACCATATGCAACATGTGTCATTAACCATCAGCAAATCCCATTGCTAAACCTTAATTTAAGTCTTCCCATGCATAACAAACCATATGCAAAGCTTAAAGAGTAAACATGTCTAAATTACATTATACAACATAAACCATTACATAAGACATCCATAATTATATTGGCTTACAAGTGATCATTAACCAAGTTCCATTAACAAAATAGTTCATCGGATACACGGATTCAACAAGTGTCCTCTCAACACTTAAAGCCATCTCAACTGGAATAGCAATATAATCACAATCGTGGTACATTACAACCGGGTACACTTACAACCCATGGGGACATCAACCCCAACCCTCGCTTAGATGCTTAATCCACTAACGGGAGTTTACGGTACCATATAACCCCTCGACCGTTAGGGTACTTGGATGGAGTATTCGGTACACCGTATAAAACCCCTCAACATCCAAGGCGACTCTTTATAGTGCACTATCAATCCTATGGCCGTCCAACTATATCCGATAACATTTTAAACCACATCACTTGCCAATATAATTCAATATAACTATGTACCTCACTGTTTTCATATGCATCAATACAAAAAAATTTTCTCAAAGCAACAAACCATGCTTTAAACACAAGTATAAATCATATACTTACATAGATCACATACCACGTACATCCATCATCATTTTTTGATTAAAACAATATCTCACATACTTTAAAACATGCTTAAACAGTAGGTACCATGTAATTCAAAACAAGTGCAAAAAACCATTTCGTAAAAGCAGGACCGAGAGAGGAAACCACTTTATACTTACTTCAGTTTAAACCAGCATTTCAAGCTAAGTTTAAACTCCCACAAACCACTTTTATATCATTTCAAAGCTGAAATCCACGTTCTCACTCACCGATACGCGAAACCTCAATTTGCTAACGTGAATTCAAACCTCCAAAGCCTCCAAAGCTTCACCAATAGCTTCCGGACCAGCCTCCCTTGTTTTAACCACATAACAACAGAGGATTAATGCATCTCAATGCATTCAAACCACTGCAACAACATTCCTCACTAACATCAACAATTCTTTCACAATTACCTAACCACAACAACTGAAATCATCATCTAACTCTTTCCAAACACAACCCAGCTAAAAACTAACAATCTAACACTTCCATTAACATCAATCAACATTTAAAAACAGGATTACATCATTCTTATATCTCCAGCAGCCACCACAACACCTCAAAAACACAAATCTAACAACCTAAATAATTAGGGATTCAAGGAGTTTTGGGATTCCAATGTTAAAAACTACTTATCAACATTATAAAACATCCAATACATGTTCAAAATAAATCCTCAACACTGAAAAATAGATTCAGTATGGATCTCCCTCAATTTCATCAATTAAACCCAATTTAATCAAATAATCATCATAAAAACATAAAATCAGATTATAATCATAAATCAATCATTAAATACTTGGGAATATCAATAAAGAACCATTCAATAGAGGAGAAAAATGAACCTTACCTTTATTGTGTGATTCCTCCCTCAATTGATTGATTAAAGCTTGAAAAACAAAGTATTTCAATGAGAGTTTGTAAATCAAAGATGAAGAATCAATTATAAATCAGGAAATCGGGAAAATAGATCTCTCACCTTTGAAATTTGATGAAAACAAGAGTGTTTTGCAGAATAGAAGTGGAGAGAAAAGTTTACGTCAAATCTTATAAAAATCAATAACTACCTTTTAATATTATAACTCCTTTTTAATTAGTTAATAAAGCACATGTTAAAAACCTTAATTGAGGGAAAAACCACCAGCCAAAACATGGTAAAATAGCTCCCTAAGGATTCTAAGAATTTGATCCTTTACATACTAGTCACCATTTAAAATAGTTTTCAAAACTTACATTTTGGTCACCAACCAAAATGTCACTCTTCCAAATCCAATTTTGCAAAATTGATTTCACCAAAATCATTTATATAATAAATAATGATTTTTAACCATTTTTCAATATTTTGAACTCACTCAAAAATATTTATTCCCAAATCCGACTCGAATCTCTAACCTAGTCCACCAGACCATCTAACTAGCCCTTAAACTGCTAGGCCCAAAACTAGGGCATTACAACTCTCCCCCACTTAAGAAATTTCATCCTCAAAATTTAACTGGGGAAACAGATGCGGAAATTGTTTCAACATATCCGACTTGCCTTCTCACGTGGCCTCCTCAACACCGCGGTGCCTCCACAACACCTTAACAAGCTCAATCGTCTTGCCACGCAAAACCTTACTGCTGGTATCAAGGATCTCTACCGGTTCCTCATCATAAGATAAATCTGATCTCATCTCAATATCCTCCACCAGCATAACACGCGATGGATCCGATCGATACCTCCGCAACATCGACACATGAAACACATCATGAATCTTCTCCAACTTAGGAGGTTACCTCAAACGAACCAAACCCACACGCTCAACAATCTCGTATATTCCAATAAACCTCAGGCTAAGCTTCATTTTTTCCCAAAACGCATCACCTTCTTCCAAGGTGACACCTTCAAAAACACCCGATCACTAACAACATATTCTATATCCATGAACTTCAAATCCGAGTAGGATTTCTAACGATCTGAAGATGCTCTCAAGCCCTCACATACCAACTTTAATTTCTTATTTGTGTCTTTCAACACATCATGCATCAAAATGTGTTTTTTCTCCAACCTTAGCCCAACACAACGGTGTACGACACTTCCTACCATACAAAGCCTCGTACGATGCCATATGTATACTAGCCTAATAATTGTTATTATAAGCAAACTCCACCAAAGGCGAATGCTTTTCCCATGTTCCTTCGAACTCGATGATACAACACCTCAACATATCCTCCAAGACCTGAATCACACGCTCCGACTGACCATCCGCGTGAGGATGATACGAAGTACTAAAATTTAGTCATGTTCCTAGAGCACGATGCAAACACTCTAAAACCTTGATCTAAAGCGCGGATCTCTATCCGAAGCTATAGATTTGGGCACCCCGTGCAAACGCACAATCTCAGAGATGTACAGATCGACCAACCTATCCAAGGTATACGTCGTATGCACTGGCACAAAATACACACACTTCGTAAACCGATCAACTATCACCCAAATGGAATCCTTTTTGGTCGGTGTCAACAGTAACCCATACACAAAATCCATGGTGATTCTTTCCTATTTCCATTCCGGTATCCTCAACGACTGTAACAACCCGAAAGGAAACTGGTGCTTAGCCTTTACTCGCTGACATACCATACATCGAGCAACAAAATTACTAACATATTTCTTCAAACCAACCCAAAAGTACTCTTCCTTCAAACCCCGATACATCTTAGTACTACCGGGATGCATAGCAAAAGGACTAGCATGCGCTTCGGTCAAAATGGTATGCCTCAACTCTTCATCATTAGGCACCACCATCTGTCCTTTATAACACAACACCCCATCATCATTAAAATGAAAATCTGTAGGACTTTCATCCATGAAATCCTTCACATGCGGTACCAAACTCTCATCATGCGGTTGTTTCTCTTTAATCAACTATGACAAGGACGATTTTACTTGCAACTCAGCCAACAACCCATCGTCATGCGTCACGCTCAACCGAGCAAACATAGCCCTCAACTCCACAACTACTTTTCTACGCAAAGCATCAACCACAACGTTAGCTTTACCTGGGTGATACTCGATGTTAAGATCATAATCTTTAAGCAACTCTAACCATCTTCGTTGCCTAAAATTTAACTCTTTCTGCGACATCAAATATTTCAAACTCTTATGATCCATATAAACTATACACTTCACACCATAAAGGTAATGCCTCCAGATTTTCAAGGCAAAAACAACTGCGGCGAGTTCAAGATCATGAGTAGGGTAATTAGGCTCATGCACCTTAAACTATCTAGATGCATAGGCAACTACCTTACCTTCCTGCATCAACACGCAACCGAACCCAACAAAGGACGCATCACTGTAGACAACGAACTCTTTCCCTGATTCTGGCTGAATCAAGACTAGAGCTAGTATCAAAGCTTCCTTCAACCTTTCAAAAGCCCGCTGTTTATCCCCCGTCCACTCAAAGCGAATGTTCTTTTGCAACAACTTGGTCAAAGGAGCAGCTATACTGGAGAACCCATCAACAAACCTACGATAAAAACTGGCCAACCCTAGTAAACTCCGAACCTCCAACACAGATTTAGGCACTTTCCAACTCATCACAGCTTTAATTTATTGCAGATCAACATGAATCCCCTCGTTCGATACCACATGCCCAAGTAAAACAACCTTCCTAAGCCAGAATTCACACTTGCTTAACTTGGCATAAAGTTGATTAGCCAACAACGTTTGAAGCATAATCTGCAAATGTCTATCATAATCCTCCTCATTACGAGAGTACACAAGAATATCATCGATAAACCCAACCATAAACTGATCCAAAAACTTATGGAACACCTGATTCATGAAAGTAGCAGGTGCATTGGTCAAACCAAACAACATCACCAAAAACTCATAATGTCGTAGCTCGTACGAAAAGCTGTCTTGGGCATATCCACATCCTTCACCTTCAACTGATAGTACCCAAACCTCAAATCTATCTTAGAGAACACAAAAGCACCCCTAAACTGATCAAACAGATCATCAATTCATGACAAAGGATATTTATTCTTTATCGTCAACTTGTTCAGCTGCCGATAATCTATACACATCCGTAATGTACCATCCTTCTTTTTCACAAACAACACCGGTGTACCCTATAGTGAAATACTTGGTCTAACAAACCCTCGATCAAGCAACTCTTGCAGTTGCATTTTAAACTCTTTCAACTCCTTCAGTGCCATGCGATATGGAGTAATTGACATGGGTGTCGTATCCGTATAAACCTCAATGCCAAACTCCACCTCCCGATCTAGTGGCAACCCCGACAACTCTTCCAAAAAAATACCCAGAAACTCACATACCGTATAGATATCCTGCACCCTCAACTCCTTCGAACCAAGATTCATAACATAGGATAAGAAAGCCTCACATTCTGTATCCATCATTTGTCTCGCTTCTAAAGCCGGGACAGCATTAGACAAGAACTTAGCATTCTAACCTATAACCAGCACCTCGAAATCATCTGACAACCTCAGGGATATCCGTTTGGTATCAAAATCTACCACATCCCTATGCTCGGTCACACAATCTATCCCCAAAATAACATCAAAATTGTGGAATGGCAACTCCATCAAATCTACGTCAAACACATGTCCCTGAATCATCAGCGGACATCGACGATACAACTTTCTAACCACGACTGTCTCCCTAAGAGAACTGGTCACTCTAACACCCACATTAAGAATTTCAACCGGTATATCAAGTAACTGTGCATGCTCACTCAGGATATATGAATGAGAAGAACCAAAATCAACTAATGAATACAACAGCAAAGACTGTAAAGTGAATGTACCTGCAATCACATCAAAGATATTGCGACCCTTACGGTGCGCATATACTCTAGCTGGTCCACCACTCTTGGGCTAGATAGCAACCGTTTGAGCCACAGTCCTCTGCCCACCATCCCTGCACTGAAGCTGACCATGGCCATGACCACGGCCTCTCTGCGGAGCAATAATAGGTGCAGCACCCTACCCACCTCCAGCTAACAAAGGAAAATCACGCCTTAGATGGTCACCAGTGTAACACCCCCACCCAGTTTAGTAGTAAATCGGCTGAGGAGCATTATGGGGAAACACTGGAAATACGAATAATTTAAAACTTTTCAAGAACTCATCCCTATTAGATGAGTTGAGTGACTAGTAAGCAAGCAACTTAGACAATTACAATTGATCATACAAGCAAGATATGTTTATCATTCTTGTTCCTTATATGCCAACCCTTGATTAGTCATTTTTAAGTTACATTCAAAGATTAATAACTATTTAGATTATTCATTTTCAAATCTACATTCATGCGATCATATAAAGCTTTCAATTAGCATACCTAGACTAGCATGTTTCATTTTAACTCAATCTCATTACATTCAAGACATGTAAATATTCTATGTAAGTTTAACTAGTCATGCTTTTATGTATATACATTCAATCCAATCTCAAGCAAGCATAACATGTTTATCATTCGTGATAAGTTACCACCTAGACCTCATAT